>CM064518.1:52988298-53323091 GCA_032716605.1 Paralithodes platypus
GGTTGTGACGTCCATCTCTTTACACATCAGCATATAGTAGACCACGCAATTTGGCGGGAAACTAGCTGGGCAAACTTCCTGGGTCGATCTGGCTGCTCACATGATATAACCAGTTTGCACTCCCACACACATTAACATTTTTGCCTATGTTAACACTCTAGTCCTCTTCATTTAACCCTCTCACCACGGAAGGCCTCTTGAACGCCCATAAAAAAGCAGATAACAGCTGCCCGGAAGGCCTCGGAACGCCCAGTGGTTGAAAAAGCCTGTGAGCTTCGTGTGCGAGGCGTCGGGTCCGAAGCATGTAAACAACAGCCGGCTGGACCGGGACGCCCCGCATCTCCGGCCACAAGAAGGAGAGCGTCGCTTGTTAGTGTGTGCCTGTATGTTGTTGTTAAGTATCGAAAAAGTGGTGTATAGTGGCTGTTTTGGCCATCAAGTTATCTCCAATGAAATCATCATCACAGATCAACCAGTTGACTTAGAGAGCTCTACTTAATGCCATTCTACAGGTAAATAACACAGCTACAAATTGGGCATGCGCGAGATAGGCGGGAAGCAGTCTGATTAACGAATATACGGTTAGCATAGCCTAGACGTTTTTTCGGCCAAAACACCCGGGTTTCGAGGAATATATATTAAGACATAGCCGGGGCTGGAGGGTTAATGTGGGCGGACATATTAAATCACCCACTCGCCCTTCTTGGTATTGTATGACAGCCACATACAAATATGTGATAACACAAAGAAGTTATTCCCATTTAATCAGGCTGACTAGCAGCCCGCAGCCGCCCGGGTGAGGCCCCTTTTTTCGGCAAGCAATCAGCCAGTTGCTGTGACGTATCCATCCCAATGAGACCTCGTCAATTTCTACCCTGTCCACCATGCTCCCGCAGCACTGCAATGTCGATCCTCGATCTCCTGTCGTCCTCGTTTTTGCATGAGTGAAGTGCCGTCTACTAAGCTCTTATTTCTACATAACATTATAACTCTGTAGCTTCCACCCCCAGATATTTCACCTAAAATGCTGGATGGGAGGTGGAAACAGCCAGCTTGCAGCACACCACACTAAAAGTAAATGCTTCGCTGTCTCTGCAGCATAAAGTTGGAATATTGACGAACGACTCTTCTTATCTTCCTAGTCTGCCAAAATTATTGGGCATATCTTATCATCGGCATCTCTCAGGAAGCAAAGATCACAACAAAGCACACCCTGGGAACCGGTTACCGGAGGAGGAGGTTGGCAAACGAGGCATCCGAGAAAAAGAAAAACAAGAAACCATTCCAGATGGCAATGTCAGGAATGGGTTCCCAATCGATGGAATAGTACAGCTTCATGTTATCTGTCTTCACCCTGTCAATCACCTTCTTGGAGCTCTACCATCTGAGCAATTCTTGCAACAGTAGCTTGTTTTCTGGCCACCACTTAACTCACAACACGTCTAAAAGGCTGGATGTCAGGCCTAGGGGTTGAGTGGCTCTATCCCAACTCAAAACTGTCCAATTAATGCGCTATACTTCAGACTTCTCTGATTCAGACCAATTCTCAGGTTTTTTTACCAGTGCGCGCTGTTCTGCTGATTGTGATTGTGATGAATAAGGATGAAAGCGTACTGGACCTGAGACAAGAGTCTATGCTGCCAGTCGCCTTTCAGATATGATGGTTCAAACCCACATATCTTAAAGTCTCTTGACTCCGAGCTGCCGACTACTAGGAACGCTTGGACTCACTGGTTCTATCACTTGATGAACATGCTGAATCCAAGGATGACATTTGAGCTCCAAGACACAAGAGCTGATCCTTAAACCGCAGATACCAGTGCATGGCAGAATCATCATAGACCGTAAACTGTCGTCTTTAACCCCCACAGCCTATCATCAGCATACTCTGGAGGAGGGAGTTTAGGATAAATCACTATATGGATGTGAAGGCGGCCTATCTGCAAGGGAACATGATTGAACGAGTGATTTTATTCTACGCCCTCCTCCAGAGTATGGCTTTGATGGTAGGTGTGGAGGTTTAAAGGAAGGACAGTTTACGGTCTATCGTGCATGCTTGCCAGGCACGGGTATCTGCGGGTTAAGGAATCAGCGTTGTGTCTTGGAGCTCAAATGTCATCCTTGGATCAGCAATTGTTCTTCTGGAAGTGCGTAATTAGGGGCAACCGTGGATGAGTTGGCCATCATCATATGTATATCACGTGGACGATTTTCTCTGGGCCGGCACACGGGAATTTGAAGCGACAAGTAATGTGGGCGACATGTAAATCACAGCTAGCTCTCCTCTGCACTTTCTCCACTGCTTCTATATCCTTTACCATATATGGAGCCCACACCTGGTTCACATATTCCAGGTGCGGCCTAACCAGCGCTGTATAGACCCCTGAAGATTTCTTCGTCAAGTGACACAAATGTCCTCCTTATCAGCCCTAAAATTCTGTTGGCTTTGTTTATCTTTTCCGCTAAATGTTCTGAGAAATTTAACTTATTGTCTATCACTACTCCTATATCCTTTTCTGCATTCACTTCCTCCAGCGCTTCATACATACTGTATCATACCTTGTATATCTTGCTGTCCCAATCCGCATGTACTTGCATTTTTTTGGATGAAAAGGCATTAACCAATGCTCAGACCATCCCTTCATGCCCTCCACATCTTGAAGCAAAACACATCTTCCTTACTCCTCACTCTTCTATACAGCTTAGTGTCATCCGCATCCAGGTATACCTCACTTCCATTAGTTTATAACTTCAGGTGATGGACTGGTCTATCAGAGTGAGAACTGAGCGATCTCTACCATACCCATAGCTTACTCTGATTTTTCCTTTTACTTATATATTTTCTAGATCTCAAGTGACGGCGTTCCTTCCGTGGATTGACCTCCCAATCTACCAAGATTGCAAGCCAAAGCGTCCCATTTTTCCTTTGCCCCTCAAACTTTCTCTTCATAATTGCTGAGGGGCACAGGGCCCTGGGTGGGGCTATGGTTTCCAGGGCGTTTCCGCATCCTCCTCAGCTCCCCGCCATGGAGTGGCTTCGGTCACCCAGGCTTTATTGTGGTCGGCGGGGAGGGTTCTGTGGGGGCGCTCGGTTATGGCCCTGGCCTTGCTCGGGGCCTTGGGGCTGTTCGGCCAGGCAGCTTGGGGAACAGCAACAACAACAACAACAACTTCAGGTAAGTCGTTGATAAATATAACGAACAGTAGTGGTCCCAACACAGATCCCTGAGGTACCCCACTGGTAATTTCCCTCCACCCCGAGCCTATTCCATTCACCAGTACCCTCTGTCTCCGATCTTTCAGGAAGGCTTCTATCCATTTCACACATTTCTCCCCTATATTATAGCTTCTAACTTTCTCTATTAACCTTTTATGTGGGACCTTATCGAAGGCCTTCATAAAATCGCAATATACCACGTCTATTACATCACCATCCTCTAGAATTTGCATCCAATCATCTACCACCTTAATTAGCTGTAGTACCGTCGACCTCCCCGGCAAGAATCCGAACTGTCTCCCACTGAAAAGTTGGTTTGATTTCATATGCTCCATTATTCCTTCTCTAATTATCGTTTCCATTAGTTTACACACAACACTTGTCAAACTGACTGGTCTATAATTTCCTGGGTCATTTCTCTTTCCCTTCTTAAATATAGCTGTTATGTTCGCCTCTCTCCAGTCCATCGGGATTTGTCCTGTATTAAACGATACCTCAAATAACATTTTCAATGGCTCTACTAACATCTCACCTCCTTCCTTTATGATTCTTGGGTGTATCCCATCCGGTCCTGGGGACCTACTTCTGTTAATTTTTTCTATAGCCCTTCTTATTCTAGCATGGGAAAACTCTATTAGTTCTAGTGCCGGTGCCTGTTTGATGGGAATAGTAAGCACTGCATCATCCGACTCCACTGTTAGTACCCCCCCAAAGTATTTGCCCAGGACCTCTGCTTTCTCCTTATCAGTCTCCGCTCTACTCCCCTCAACCAGCTCTGGGATCCCTACTCTTCTTGTTAACTTTTCCTGAATGTACTTCCAGAATATTTTTGGATTATCCTTCACGTTTCTTGCAATCTCTCTCTCTCCCTTTCCTTTGGCCTTGTCTCCAACCTTATTTTATGTTTATTTGTCTACGTTCCAAATCCACTACTTTAGCTTCTATACTAGACCCCCTGTTCTTTTTTAACACTTTTAATCTATCCACAATTGCTTCTTCTTCTTATCAAAGTCCACAGCTTTCTTTTCATTGGTAATTCTGGGTTCGTTCTTTTGCTCAATTTTGTTTTATCCTTATATTCCCTTACTGGTACACATTTGGATATAGCATCCTCCAGTTTGACTCTAATCTTCCTCCACATTCCTTCAGTGTCTTCACCGTTTAAGTCAATGTCCAAACACCTTCTCAGCAGCTCATAATCTGCTCTGTCATACATGTATATTTTTTTATTGCTTCTATTATCCATCTCTGTTTAAATATTGCAACTAAAACTTATACAGGCATGGTCACTACGACCTATAGGGCTATCCACATTGACATGTTCCACTATATCCTATATAAGGGGATATATAAGGGGAGGTGTGGTGGAGTGGTCTTGCCACTGGCCTGGTAATCCAAAGGTCCCGGGTTCAAATCCCGATGTATCAATGGGAAGATATTATTGGGATAGAATTTGTGCTGTACCTAGTATCAGTGCATTACCACAAAGCCCACCGAAACGTCAATAAAATACCCTGATTGTTCCCTGATTAAATAGCACTGTATGAATATTCCCATATTCAAAATATGCTATAGGGGTGCAATGCCTGGTGAGTTATCTGCTCAACAGGTGGCGTTGTGTGTGTGTGTAGGTGTGAGAGTCCGAGTGTAGGTAGTGAGACAGTGAAGCACGGGAACGAGATGGCTTCAGAGATGGGGTCGTTTCGGGCCATGAGTGAGCACCGTGCCTCATGTGAAGGCAAGATGGCAGGTGCTCGTTGTACTCTACATGCTTCACATGTCTCACTCCCTAGACTGGAACAAGACCTCACGGGCTTCACTGTTCATTGTAAAGCGGTGAATGTTAAGGCTCTCAGCCTATGCCCGAGAGGAAGTAAGTTGGAATATTAAAAAAAAAAAAAAAAAAAAAAAAAAAAAAAAAAAAAAAAAACCATCCTCCTCATTGCTAAAAATTAAATCAAGTACACTCCCCTGCTTCCCATCTCTATATCTTGTTGTTAATATATTAGCACAGTCACGCCAAAGTGGCGCAGGTTGACTGGCTCGACCTGCACTAAGCTCGTCCGCCTCGAGCCAATGGCAGGCCGCCGAGTCGTAGGCTGGCTGATGACGTCATCGGCTGGATGGACGTATGGCTGGCTGGTCTATTTGGACGACCAGTAGTTGTCTCCAGGATTTCAGTGAGTGCGGTTGCTTCCGTGTATCTCTTAACACTTGTCATCTCTGGAATATGTTGCGTTAAAAAACAATCTCTCACTTTCTCTATACACTGTTTTCCAGGCTTCACTGTCCCGCTGTAGTAGTACAATTTGTCCAGTTGATCCTTGGCAAATTGAAATCTCCAATCAAAATCTTATATTTGTTCTCTCTATTATCTATTTCCTCCATTGCTTCATTAGGTTATCATCCTCTTCCCTACTATTATTTGGGCTTCTATACATAGAGGCAAGTAGAATTGACCCTCTTGCACATTTTACTTCAATACACAATTACTCACAATACTGCTGTCTCATATCCACCTCATTTACCTGAGCACTTTTCTTTCATAAATAAACAGTCCTCTTCCAACCTCTGCTCTAATAGCATTCCTCTCGTACAACTCAAAACCCTCCAAACTATACTCCACCAGTTCACTTTCAATTCTAGCATTTTTTGGTCTTACTTCCTGTAAGGCTAGGACATCAGGTTTTTCCTCTTCATCCTGCAACCTACACATCAGTTCTCTTTTCTTGTCCTGGGTAAACACATCAACATTACTAAACATAATCCTTAATCTTTCTACCATTCCTTCAGCAGCTACATCATCCCGCTCCTCCTGTCCGTGCCCTACTCCCCCCCTCACACTACCGGTACTGGGTCTGCAGCTTCTTCTCCTGTCTCTCCCCGAGACGCTTCCACCTCTGCCACAACTTCTGTCACATTCTCTTCCCTCCCAGCTCTCCTTCTCCCTTCCATTCGTATAAACCACTTCTTCAATTTCCCGTCCCTCACTCTCCAGAAAAACTTCTTCTTATCCTCCTCACCCAACTTTCCATTTTCCTCATCAGCCTTTTCCTGTAGTTCCTTTAATTTTTTTCTTTGTTCTATGCTCAAATCCTTCTTTAATCTTATATGTTTCAGTTCTTCATTTGTGTTTAGTCTCCAACTAAAATTTGTCACTGTCTCTACCACTGCCCTGGTTTTAAAATGTACCCTTATAGGTCTCATCTCCCCCCTTCTATATCTACCTATCCTACTGACTTCCTCCACCTGCCCATCCCATCCACATCCATCTACATCAACAGCTTTCATGACCTCCTTCACTTTCTCCATATCTCTCACTTTTCTCACTCCATTATCATTCATATGAGCCTCTATATTCTCCATGCATGATTATACCTCTATCCCTGTCCATGGCCTCCCTCACGACACTCTCCTTGTTCTTCATGACACCTACAACTGCACTCTCAAAACTTTTTTGTATCTTATTCATTTCCTCCTTTTGTTCTTTCACAATTTCCTCCAAATCCTTAACTTTCTGTTCACCTACCACCGTCCATGCAGTTGACTCCTTCA
Organism: Paralithodes platypus; assembly: GCA_032716605.1. NCBI lineage: Eukaryota > Metazoa > Arthropoda > Malacostraca > Decapoda > Lithodidae > Paralithodes > Paralithodes platypus. The sequence goes on from CM064518.1 coordinate 52,995,071, forward strand.
CTTCCTTGAAATCATCCTTCGTATTCCTTCAGCTGCTCCTTTAATGCCATATTCTCTGCTCCCAATTCCTTCTACCCTTTTTAATACCATCTCTAGGTTCTTATTAGCTTCCGAAATAGGCCCCACATTCGCTTCCTTCACGAAGCCTAGGCCTATTCCCTGCCCCACCCGACGCACCACATACAGTAGTTCGCACAATACTGTACCTTGATTTTCTCACCAATGTCCCCCTTCCATTTCTCCGTTTCACTCTTCCACTTTTCCAGATCCTCACAACATTCATAATCTCTTCTACCTTCTTATTTGTAGCCTACTTCCTAACCCCACGAAACCGTTCTAACCTTTCTTCCGCCTCCGAAATTCCCGCCGTTCCATCCGCCATGTTTGTTACAATCAATACACTCCAGCTGACCCTTGTTAAACTACTCGTTTTTACAATATAACTCACCCCTCCACCACACAATTTCTCTCCTAACACTTCACTATTCCTTCCTCTCCTCGCTCACTCAGTATGTTCTCGATATTCCGTTATATTTAATCGTGCACATGATAATATGTCGGAGCCTCAAAAACTACATCCGCCTCCACCACCGCATGACCGCTACATAGCCGGGGCTGGAGGGTTAAAGTCTGTGTCAATGAAGGGATCTTCTTATACTGTACAGTAGATACTACAGTAGATACTACTAGGCCTAGGCTATCATCCCTGGTGGCCTATATATGCGTACATCTATTTTTATATTTTCAGTTAGTATATCACCGTGGTTGGCCTATTTCTGCGTACCTGTATTTCATAATTTTGGTCTTCTGTTATTTTTGTTTTCGGTTAGTCTAGGCTATCATCCCTGGTAGCCTATTTCTGCGTACTTCAATTTTTAAATTTTCAGTTAGGCTATCGCTGCTGGTGCCCTATTTCTGCGTAGCGGTAATTCATAATTTTTGTTTTCGGTTTAGGATAGGCTATAACCCCTGGTGGCCTATTTCTGTTTAAATAAAAATAAAATTGTTTTCGGTTCGGCTATCACTGCGTATTCAAATTTAATTTTGTTTTGTTTTTTAATTTTTGGTTAGGGCTATCACCGCTGATGACCTATTTGTGCGTATTTCAACATTTTTGTTTGCGGTTAGGCCCTATTTAACCCTCCAGCCCGGCTATGTATTATATATATATTCCTCGAAACCCGGGTGTTTTGGCCGAAAAACGTCTAGGCTAGGCTACCGTATATTCGTTAATCAGACTGCTTCCCGCATTCCCGCGCATCCCCAAGCGTAGCTGTGTTATTTACCTGTAGAATGGCATTAAGTAGAGCTCTCTAAGTCAAACTGGTTGAGTTGTGATGATGATTTAATTGGAGATAACTTTATGGCCAAAACAGCCACCTTACACTACTTTTCGATACTTAACAACAACATTACAGGCACACACGAACAAGCGACGCTCTGCTTCTTGTGGCCGGAGATGCGGGGCGTCGGTCCAGCCGGCTGTTGTTTACATGCGTCGGACCGACGCCTCGCACAAGAAGCTCACAGGCTTTCAACACTGGGCGTTCAAGAGCCCTTCCGGGTACCTGTTATATGCTTTTTTATGGGCGTTCAAGGTCCCTTCCGTGGTGAGAGGGTTAAGTAAGTGAAGCGACCTGAAGTGAGTGAAGTGTTTTTATAGTAAGATAAGTGTTTTTTAAAGTGAGTTAAGTGTTTTTAAAGAGAGTTAACTGTTTTTAAAGTGAGTTAAGTGTTTTTAAGTGATCTGAAGAAAGTGATCGTCACCATGCCTCGTGCCTGTACGAACTGCGCCGGTAGGTTTGGTGCTTCCATGTTTGCTCCTGCCGATCCACAAGTCTCCCGACTCTGCCAGCAACGAGAGGATTTGACAGCAAAATTGGATGAAGCCCACAACAAGATCAACGCCCTCACCAGGAAGCTGGAATCACTCCAAGAGTTTGTAACACTCAATGTTGGAGTATCACTAACTCCAATTTTTTCAACTCCAACATCCACCACCACCGCCCCAACGTCATCGGCCAACAATCCAAACACTTGCAGTAGCCACTGCAGCATCTTCTGATGAACCTGAGCCGACATCAAACCAGGACAGCCGCCCTGTTCACCTTAGTCTCTCCCCCACTCCTCGTGCAAGAAGCCTGCTAGCACGAACAGTACCAACCCCTCGCCCCCGTTCTAACCACTCCTCTCCCCGACCTGTACGCAGAGGTCCCGCTACCACAGGTTTCCGGATTTACACCAGTGAGGAACAGGTGCACGGCCAACGCAGGAAAAGGTCTCATCTACCAGTCACAATGTCAAACAGGTTTGAGATATTGGTAGAGATGGAAGACGAACCAGAAGAGACCAGGCTCGTTGGGGATTCCATCCTACGAGGACAGGTCGAAGAGTTCTGCGACAGAATCCCAAATCGACGAAAAAGATTTTGCATCCCAGGAGCTGGACTGGACGACATTGTGGAAGCCTTCGAAGATACCACAAAGGATGCAAATGAAAATACCCTTTTTGTCATCCATGCTGGGTCAAATGACGTCATGCGCACCAGATCAGAAGAATTGATGGAGAAATATCGCAAGATGATCCAGCACTACAAAAACAAGTCAAGGAATATCATCATCTCAGGCATTCTCCCCAAGATCGACGCACCTGACAAATTCTACGACAAGGCCTTCAGCACAAATAGCCGACTAAAATATTTGTGTCTGAGGGAAGAAGTTGAATTCATCAACCTCTGGGACAACTTCTACAACCAGCCTACTCTGTTCTGCAAGGATGGCACTCATCTAAACCCTGTGGGTTCAGCACGCATGGGTCGTCTCCTACACGAAGCAGTCCGCAGCCATGGATGAAAAAAATGCCATCAGAGAAGAAGCAGCAGTGACATAAATCATCCAACGCCAAGCAAAAAACAGAGGCAACCGAGGACCACCAGCGATAAGGACCGAGGACAGCCATGAACATAAATGTAGATCCGACAAGAACCAAAAATATTATTAAAGAGCGTTCCGGGAGGTTCTAAAATAACAAATTTAAAGGTTTTCTATGCAAACGCTCGTAGCATACGCAATAAATTTTCAGATTTAGAGGAGCTAGTGTTTACAGAAAATTATGATGTGATTGGCATAACAGAATCTTGGCTCAATACAGAAGATAGAGACTTTTTAGCAGAGTATTCAATTTCACGGTTATGTAATGTTTGAGAAAAGCCGAATAAATCGAAATGCAGGTGGCGTTTTACTTTATATCAAAGAAAGTCTTAACCCTACCCTCTTGTCAAAACCTCAAATTGTGAACGTCGACACATCTTTTGTGCTAATAAAGAATAATAAAGGTACAAAAAATAATACTTGCGTTAATATACAGACCTCCAGCTCAATCAGTGCAAACTGACCGAGAAATTTACGAACAAATTGCAGATGTAAGTAAACTCACAAGATACCGTAATTTTTGGCGACTTTAATTTACCTGTGACCAAGTGGGGCGATAATATTACTTCACACTCCGGACATGACTTGTATACGAACTTGCAAGAGAGTTTCGCTTTATCAATTTGTTCGAACGCCGACCGTGGTAATAAAGTTCTTTACATTGTACGTGCAACACCAGAAGAATTGATAGAGAATTTGAATGTTGGTGATGAATTCAGTAACAGCGACCATCGTACGATAACTTTCACTTTAAAGTTTACTAGTAACGAACCAAATAGTAGCATCGAAAAAGTCCCTAATTTCAAGAAAGCAAACTTCCATAAACTTAGAACTATGTTTAAAGAAACTGACTGGAGCTTTTTAATTAACAATAACGACATAAATACATCTTGGAAGTTATTCGAAAACCACTTACCTAAAAGCAGTGCAAGACTGCATACCATCGAAAATACGGCGTCCAGGCCATAATAATAAGCCCAAATGGTGGAATAAAGATATTTCAAACTGCCTGCTTGCTAAAAAATTTGCTAATGATAGATTAAAATCCTCACAAAATGACGAAGAACGGGTGAAATTTGTAGAGCTACGACGCAAAGCCAAAAAGTTAATTAAGCAAAGTAAAAAGACCTTGGAGTTACATATTGCGAATCAAAGTAAAACAAACCCGAAAGAATTCTATAGTTATATCAGAAAGAAAAAAGTAGTTACTTTAACTGTTGGGACAGTTAGTCGATGAAAATGGAGAATACACCCAAAGACGAAGTACAAATGAGTAATGCCCTCAATACCTTCTTTGCATCAGTTTTTACAACAGAAGACCTCAGTGATATCCCTACACCATCGCCGATTCAGATTGATAATTCAGATGTTCTAAGCAATATCACCGTTACAGAGAGAGAAGTATTGAATTGTTTAGATAAAATCAAGGTAAATAACACGCCTGGACCTGATACAATCTCGCCTAGAGTTCTAAAGGAAGCTAAGGATGAGCTTTCCAAAAACCACTGACATTACTATTCAATAAATCCTTGCAGTCTGGAACTATGCCTGATCAGTGGAAGCTAGCCAACGTAACACCGATATTCAAAAAAGGCAGCAAATCCCTACCCAGTAACTATCGTCCAATTAGCTTAACCTCAGTTGTATGTAAAATGCTAGAAACGGTCATACCAGACAGACTCGTAAATCACTTAGAGGAAAATAACATACTTAAAGATACTCAACACGGCTTTCGTAAAAAACGTTCAACAAACCTCTTAGACTTCTTCCACGATATCCTCAACCTCTACGATGAGAGTAAAGCTGTAGATATATATACCTTGATTTTCAAAAGGCCTTTGACAAAGTTCCCCCCACAAACGTTTACTGCTAAAACTAAAAGCGCATGGAATACAAGACGGTGTGTTGAAATGTTTAGAAAATTGGCTCAGCAACAGAAAGCAAAGAGTAGTCATAAACGGTAAGGCATCTAAATGGACCAATGTAAGTAGCGGGGTACCCCAGGGATCGGTACTAGGACCAATTCTCTTTCTAATTTACATTAACGACATAGATGAGGGTCTCACCTGTACAATCTCAAAATTTGCTGACGATACAAAAATGCAAATAGCGTACTCTCAAAAGAACAAGTTGACGATATGCAACACAATCTAGATAAATTGTCATGTTGGGCCCAAATTTGGCAAATGAGTTTCAATGCGGATAAATGCAAAGTACTACATATCGGATACCTAAATGAGAAAGCAAACTATTCGATGAATGGCACTCAGCTTAAGAATGTAAACAGAGAAACCGATCTGGGAGTAACAATATCGAGTAACCTAAAACCGAGTCAACAATGTTCAGAAGTTGTTAAAGAAGGCAAACAAAATAATTGGCTTTATAGGCAGGTCATTGAGCATAAATCCAAAGAAGTTATCCTAACCCTTTACAATTCCTTAGTCCGCCCTCTTCTGGAATACTGCGTTCAATCCTGGTGCCCTTATTACCAAAAAGATATAAACAAGCTAGAACGAGTTCAACGTAGAGTTACCAAAATGATACCTAGCCTAAAGAACAAACCATACGAAGAGTGTCTTAGAGAATTAAATCTATTTCCTTTAACCCAGCGCAGATTAAGAGGTGACTTAATTCAAGTGTTCAAAATCATCAAAGGCATCGACAATATGAACAGTAGTATTTCACTACCGAACAATCTAATGACACACGAGTAAACGGGTTGCAAAATTATTGGTAAATCTTTTAACTCGCACAAATCTAAGAATTTCTTCAATCGAGTTGTCAACTTGTGGAATGGACTTCCCCGAAACGTTATAGACTGCATCACCGTTGAATCATTTAAACTCCGCCTAGACAAATATCTCGCATCAAACCCGCGACCTGACTGCGTTTGTAAATGAATAACTTTATTTTATCCCCCCCTCAGTTACTAACCCATCTGTCCTCTACTAACTTCCTAATCCTGCCACGGACATTAGTTCCAGGGCAGTAATTCCCTTTCCAATGTTCCCTTACCCACTCTAAACCACTGTTTCGACACTTGATCCTCAGTGTTTTGGAGGATAAGCAACCTAGAAGGGTCACTATATCTGTTGTTACTTGATTTCCTTTGTACTCCTTTGTACTTTGTACCTTATGTATAAAAGATTATGTAGATTTGAAAAGAATCAGTGGCTCAGTTGATACCGGTAGAGTTCCTGGTACCAATCTGGCCAAGCTTAAGGGGAGAGGGTTGATTTTTTCTGGAACCCCTTCTCCCTCATGTTTAGCCCCATTAGTTATCAGATTTTAAGACATTCAGCCGATTAGTTTGGCGATTTTAAGACTTTTGGCTCTTGGTTCTATTTATTTATCAATATTAAGACCTTTCGTACCATTTAGGTGTCAATTTGATCATGGCGAGTGATAGCGAGCCTGTAGTTTAAAAGGGATCAATCAGCCTTCGGCCATGATATTTTTATACCAACATTTTTTAAAAATTAATTAGAATGGAGATCTTGGGGATGTTTTTTAAGCTTGATGGAGGCCTATGACAGAAACTAAAAAAAATTCAGAAAAACAAAAACTAATTAACCCGTTCAGTCCCAGCGACGGCAGGGAGCCGTCAGTAGATAAATCACTCCCCAGTCCCAGCGACGGCTGGGAGCCGTCAGTAATATACTTTCCTTGTAACTGCCAGTATCAGGCAGTGCCTGGTACCATGACCTTTTGAACACTTCTCAGCTTATATCCAACCCTCTGCAGGCTGGGAGAGCCAGTATTCCTTCATCTTTTGAGGTGGGAGGTTGTTACATCTTGCCATTTTGGCCACATTGCTTGGGACTGGGGGGGGGGGGGGAACTTGTACCCTGTGGTAGGTGGGAGGTTGTCACATCTTGCCATTTTGGCCACATTGCTTGGGACTGGGGGGGGGGGGGGGGGGGGACTTGTACCCTGCGGTAGGTGGGAGGTTGTTACATCTTGCCATTTTGGCCACATTGCTTGGGACTGGGGGGGGGGGGGGGGGACTTGTACCCTGTGGTAGGTGGGAGGTTGTTACATCTTGCTATTTTGGACACATTGCTTGGGACTGGGGGGGGGGGGGGGAACTTGTACCCTGTGGGAGGTTGTTACATCTTGCCATTTTGGCCACATTGCTTGGGATGGGGGGGACTTGTACCCTGTGGTAGGTAGGAGGTTGTTACATCTTGCCATTTTGGCCACATTGCTTGGGACTGGGGGGGGGGGGGGGGGGACTTGTACCCTGTGGTAGGTGGGAGGTTGTTACATCTTGCTATTTTGGACACATTGCTTGGGACTGGGGGGGGGGGGGGGGGAACTTGTACCCTGTGGGAGGTTGTTACATCTTGCCATTTTGGCCACATTGCTTGGGATGGGGGGGACTTGTACCCTGTGGTAGGTAGGAGGTTGTTACATCTTGCCATTTTGGCCACATTGCTTGGGACTGGGGGGGGGGGGGGGGGTGGGGGGGGAACTTGTACCCTGTGGTAGGTGGGAGGTTGTTACATCTTGCCATTTTGGCCACATTGCGGACTGGGGGGGGGGGGGTGTGGTAGGTAGGAGGTTGTTACATCTGCCATTTTGGCCACATTGCTTGGGACTGGGGGGGGGGGAACTTGTACCCTGTGGTAGGTGGGAGGTTGTTACATCTTGCCATTTTGGCCACTTTTCTTGGTATTGGGGGGGGGGGGGGTTGAGACATGTACCCTGTGGTAGGTGGGAGGTTGTTACATCTTGCCATTTTGGCCACATTGCTTGGGACTGGGGGGGGGGGGGGGGACTTTTATTACTGTACCCTGTGGTACAGTATGGGTTAAGAAATACATAAGTCAACCAATAAATATACCCTCTCCCCTTAAAAAAGTTGGGATCTATGTCATATACAGTACTACATACTGATATATATATATGTATGTACTGACCTCTTGAGCTTGTCTGGCCTTGCAGTTGCTGTAAAGAGCTCTGTGATGTCGACCGTGCCCCCATTGTTGACGCTATGCATCTGTGAGGCCAACATGGAGGTGGCCAAAGTTCGGTACTCTCGGTCGTTTTCAGAGCACTGCAGGGTTGTCTTACGCAGCCCACACTGACACGAAATCTTCACCTGCACAAACGGATATAACCAATTAAACCACTTTCCAGGAGTATCATCTACTGTACATCTATTTGTTTATTAATTTCACTCTACCACCAAACACCTCCCAAAAAATTATTGGAAGTAAGCATGTGATCCACCGGGATTCGAACCTGGGTATAATATACCTCGATATTGAAATATTCATATTATTTTTCACCAACCTACCTACCTATGTCACCTATGTGGAGTTCGCCACTCTTGCTAGTGGCACCGAGGAGCTTAATTAATGAAATCAATGAAAGTAATGAATACATGTGGCACGGTACTCCAAGGACTCGAACCTAGGATACTCGCACTGAAATTCCGCACACTAAGCATTACGCTATCACGACAGTTAAAGGTTTATGCACAAGCCTACGATATATTATGCATTCTCGAGTACTGCATATTAATCTAAGCATGTACATAATCCCAACTGCTCCATGGTAACCTAATGATTAGACGAATGGAAGGGGTACTGGATGGGGCACTTAACCACAAAGGAAGACCTCACTACGAATTACTTCTGAACCTGGATAAATTCATATTATTAATATAATGTCTTTAGTACTATCATTGATCTTGTACTTTAGAAAAACATAATACAGTACATGTATATGATGATGCATTTTTAAAGCTGTGCACACCCTTGATTGATAGGGCTAGGGGCTGCGCGTCACTCCGACCGGCTTTGTTTACAAACGTTTCGACGCACGGCTTTCAAACCACGCTTAACCCTTTAGGACCGGTTACGCACTCTATAAATATTCCCCGAAACCCGGGGGTTTTGGCCGAAAAACCGTCTACGCCTAGGGTACCGTATCTTTGTTATTTTAACTGCTACCGCATTCCCACACATCTCCAAGCGTAGATGTGTTTCGTACCTGTAGAATGGCGTTGAACAGAGCTCTCAGGTCAACTGGTTCAGTTGTGATGACAATTTCCGTGGAGAGAACTTTGTGGCGATGTCAGGCATGAGACACTTTTCAATACTGAAACAAGATACAGCCACACAAAAACAAACGACGCCTCTCCTTCTTGTGTTCGGAGGTGCGCGGCGTCGGTCCAACCGGCTGTGTTTATATGCGTCGGACGGACGGCTTTCAAAACAAGCTTACAGGCTTTCAAGCTGACAGAGCCTCAGAGCCCTTCCGTGTTCCTGGCCCTAGTTTGTTATGGGTGCCTCAGAGCCCTACCGGGTCTGAGGGGTTAATAGGCTTTCAAGCTTACGGATTTCAAAAGGACACCCGAGCTCCTGCCCTTCGCATGGGGTGTCATTTTAAAATGCTGCCCCGGCGGGAAGGGTTAATGTCTTGCCATGTTGCAAATTTGATTTTAATAGAACATTTTGACACTAATTGTAATTTCTTTATTCATGCAGAGTTTATTAAAATTTACCAGAACGTCCCGGACTTCCCAAATTTACTAATTCCTTGAACATGACGATAGTGCGTTGTTACGTGTGCGATTAGTTTGCTTGGGAAACAGATTAACTTGCTCATGTAGTAATGTACACCCTATGTGGTGGATTGTGTTCTTATATTTCATAAATTTTATTAATTTTGAAAAGTTATTTTGCCTTTATATTGTCTTTGCCCAATTTTTGGTTTGTTAAGTTTGCAAGTTTTACATTTTAATTTCTAGGTCTACCCCTATGTGCAGCTCCCCCCAAGTTCACAGTCCGGCATAGCTTTACCCAGTTCTGATCATCCATTCTCTCTATGTGTCCAAACCAACCAAGTCAGTTCGTGCGCATCACTTCACTGATACTCTTAATGCCCAAACACCTTCTTAACTCCTCACTCGATAACCTGTCTCTGAGGTTGGTCCCACATATCCATCTCATCATTCTCTTCTCATTCCGTTCCATTCTATTGATATCCTCTGCTTTAACCGGCCACGTCTCCGTCCTAACACACAAGGTATACACCTTCCCTTTAACACTCAAAGAGCGGGTGGTGGAGTATATTTCACTGTGCCGCCCAGCGGGTTTTTTTTACCATAAATGGGGTTGTTTCCGTGCTCTTTTTCATGCTTAAACAAGAGCCAGAGCATAATACAATTATGTATCCCTGAAAGGGCGTAAATTGAGCTTTCCAATGACACCCGAACCATCCTTCTACGATGGCTGGTTGTCTTGCAACGATAGTGCAACCGAAGGGCAAAATCGCTAAAATACGGTCATTTCGTTACATAATTACGTGTGTAGCTGTGAGGGAGGGTGGAGTAGTGTGGAGTACATGTCAGTGGGCCCACGACGGTCGTGGCGAGCGGTCATGAGGTAACCTACGCTCCTCCCACCGCTCGTCTCTCTCTCAGAGCCAATATTGCGCCAAAATTGCACACGGACTAAAGTCCGCCGCCGCCACATAGTCCAGATTTTTAGAGGCGGACTTAAGTCCGCCGCCGCTAAACAAGGGTTAAGGTGAAGTGGAATTCCTCTCATGGTCAGGAGTGGCAACAGCTCTCTAAACTTCCCCCCGTCACTTCTGACTCTAGCAATGGAGCCAGCTTCAGCGCCACCTCTAGAGGAAACCGTATACCCCAAGTAGCAGAATTTATTCACACATTCCAGTGCTACACTGCCGAGACTACATGGGAATACATAATGGGTAATGAAACTATCAAAAAGGCAAAAGAGGAGAAAGATCTTGGAATTATTATAGGAGATAACCTGTCACCAGAAACAAATATTAACAAAATTACTGGAGGGGACTATGCATTGCTGACCAACACAAGGGTAACTTTTAACTACTTACACAAAGAAATGCTATCCAAGATAATAGTTTCTATTTTGCGACCTAGACTAGAATATGTAACAGTAGTATATGGTCACAAAACCTGAAGACATTTATCGACAAGTTTGAGAAAGTGCTGAGAGTGGACACCAAGATGATACCAACATTGAGGGAATTACAGTATGAAGAGAGATTGGAGAAGCTTGGTCTAAGTTTGAGGGAGAGAAGGGAGAGAGGATATATGATAATGATGCATAGGTGTGTTAGGGCCATGGAAAATATTGACAAGTAGACTTTATTGAGAGGGATAATGGTAGAACCAAAAGACATTATTTTCAAGTTAAGACAATACAAGAAGCATATCAAATGTGAAAACATTTAACATTCCATATAGGAGTGTGGAGGGTTGCAATACTGTATTTACCTAATTGTAGTTTACAGGAGTTGAGCTAAGCTCGTGTTGTCCCGTCTCTCAGTCTACTTTCATCCAATTTTTTCTTGAAAATATGGATGTTCCTTGCCCTGTAGTTTGAAAGGGAAGATGGTGAGAATAATAAATATCCATACTATTAACCCCTCAAACCCGGTAGGGCTCTGAGGCACCCATAACAAAACTAGGGCCAGGAACCCGGTAGGGCTCTGAGGCACCGGCAGCTTGAAAGCCTGTAAGCTTGTTTTGCAAGGCGTCCGTCCGACGCATGTAAACAACAGCCGGTTGGACCGACGCCGCGCATCTCCGACCACAAGTAGGAGAGGCGTCGCTTGTTCTTATGTGGCTGTGTGTTATTGTTTAGTATTGAAAAGTGGCTGATATGGCTGATATCGCCACAAAGTTCTCTCCACGGAAATCGTCATTACAACTGAACCAGTTGACTTAGAGAGCTCTACTCAACGCCATTCTACAGGTACGAAACACATCTACGCTTGGGAATGCTTGGGAATGTGGAAGCAGTTAAATAACAAAGATACGGTAGCCTAGGTGAGAAGTTTTTTCGGCCAAACCCCCGGGTTTCGGGGATATATTATAGAATGCGTAGCCGGTGCTGGAGGGTTAAAGTAAAATTAGATAAAAGTAGAATTGGAGACGGGACAACACGAGCCTAGCTCAAAGCCTGTATGCTACTACAAGTAGGTGAATACACACACAAAAGACACATGCCACACTTACACAACATACATATCATACATACAATACACAACATGCACACACTATATATACCTCACACACAAAATACAGTACATATGATGCCACACAATCACAACATACCACACCACACCTTACATACCATTTCCTTGCAAGAGTTGTCCCGACAGGGCCCAGCGTGGCATGGATTTGCACAGGGATGACCGCAGGAATCCCGTGGCCTCAGACACTTTTGGGGGCAAGTGTTATCATCTGCCACACAAGGCTTCTCGTGACACACTCGTTGACACCGGTGCAGGCCACAGGGGAGGGCCTGGTCACATATGCCGCCGCATGACACCGCAAGCAGGTAGCATAATGTACGACGCATCATCTGAAGTGTAAAGAAAATCACACTAGCACAATCACCTGAATAGGAGATATAACTCATACTAGCACACACAAAATTATTTACTCCAAAATGTTTCAGTGTCAACTGTTTAGAATATATAATTTAGACTGATATTGTAAAAAATAAACAAATATAATGGGGTATGTGCCAGAATAGATAAATAGATAGATTGTGATATTGTAGGCTAAATAATACTTCCCAGCCTATTACTCAGGGATCTGCCTTGCTTAGGCCACAGGGATCTGCCTTGCTTAGGCCAATCGGCTTTCTGCAGACTCCCATTTTCTTATGTTCTTATGTTCTTATTACCCGGTATATGCCATTTTTTGCTAAAAACTTACCCCACAAAACTTATGAGTTAAGTTTAGGTACAGTAAACTGGGGTAAACTGGGGTAATATCGGACTGCGGTGAAAACTTCAGACTTTGGCGATAATAAGTAATTAGCCATTGCCATTATATAATGGATTTTTTTTTTATTTTTTTTTTTTTTTGTGGGGTCCATTTAGAGAAATGGCAAAGGAAGAGCATGTAAAAAAAAACCCTAGGGAACTGACATGAATATATGTACACAAAACAATATTATATATATTATAATATAAAGCTTGCAAAATAAACAAACTAAAACATATACGAACACAGTAAAAAGACAAAATAACTAATGAAAATTGCTATGTGGAAACAACGCTTAAGTAAAATAATAACTTATAAATAAAAGAACACAATCCATCACATAGGGTGTACATTACTACATGCGCAAGTTAATCTGGTTCCCACGCAAACTAATCACACACATAACAACGCACTGTCGTCACGTTCAAGGAATTAGTCAATTTGGGAAGTCGGGGACGTTCTGGTAAATTTTACTAAACTTTGCATAAATAAAGAAACTACATTAAGTGTCAAAATGTTCTATTAAAATCAAATTTGCAACTTGACAAGATAATAACAATAGTACAAAATACAAATATCACTCACTAACGATAGTGCTATCGGGTAGGTACTAGAGATGGAACAAATATCAAGTTTCATTATTTGCGAATACGAATACGAATACGAATTTTTGTTGGTAAAATTCGCGAATACGAATAGCGAATAGCGAATATTTCAATATATCTTGAAGGATGAAATTGTCATCCTTCAAGAACTGGTAATTCTTTTTATATCACCAACAAACGTTAATTAAATTACTATGAAATTAATTACCGGAAGCCAATGACGATGTATTTACTGTTTTTTTGTTTTCTATATTCCAACTACTCCCTCTCGGACATAGGCTGATAGCCTTTACACTCTACCGCTGAACACGGTGAGGCCCGTGAGGTCTTGTTCCAGCCTAGGGAGTGAGACATGTGAAGCACCTATTCACGGCTCGAACCCAACTCCATCTCTGAAGCTGCTTCGCCTCTACGCCTCACAGTCTCACTCCCCAGGCTCGGACCCTCACTCTCAGAACGCCACCTATTGAGCAATTAACTCACTAGGCATTGCCCCCCTGTAGCATATTTTGAATATGGGATTATCCATACAGTGTTATTTAATCAGGGAACAATGAGGGTACAGTCAGTCCCCCTAATACACGTATCCTCAGTCCGTGTTTACCCTATTCCGCGCCGAGGGGTAAAACAGGTACTCAAAATCCCTAAAACACGTATTGACCCCACAAAACACGTACCACAGTTGAAGAGTGGTGTAAAAATGCTGTTTTTTGTATTCCGCGCCAGCCCCCCTCCCTACTCCGCGCGCACACCCCTCGGAGGCCAATGATTCCCTGGCCCCGTCCCCGTCTCCGGATATACCCATAGATTTCCCGATCGCAGTAGTGCCTTCACCAGTTTATTCTTCCTAGGCATTTTTAAGTTGTTGAAGGGTGTAGGAAGGCAGTTGGTACACAATAAATGGGTCAAGTCTCAGCGCACGGACACTTAAGTTTATTGGGACTGAGAAGGAAGCACAGACGCACACACACACATAACCACACGTACGCTTCCTTCTCAGTCCCAATATCCCGAACAGGGACATCACAACACATCAGAAAAACAAAACACAAAATCACACACATCTAGGTTGCCCAGGAGAATACAATTACGAATAATTTTGATTTCTACGAATACGAATGTGAATACAAGGAAATATTCTCTTGTCGAATATGAATACAAATACTTTATGAAAGTATTCATGCATGCAGTCATGAATATTTTTCATAAAATTAATTAACTTTTTTACTACAGTATATTTAAGTGTGGTACTGTAGCATATACAATGGTTAACTATTTTTTGACTGATAACAGATACTACCTGTATTCAATACTGGGATATCAGCCTATATAGTATGGAATCAAATTCGTGAATCTGACGAAATACAAACGATGACAGCTCTCTCTTGCTCTCTCTCTCTGTATTTGCCAGATTATTCAACGAATACAAATAATTTGTCCAAATATTCAAATACGAATACCCTGAATCAGAATTACTGTGTTCGAATGCATTCGAATACGAAAAACAAATACGAATACTCCATCCCTGATCGAAGGATTAATTTACCTTGTGTCCCCCAAAGCATTGCTTGTCGACCAGCATGGTGCATGGCGGACATGAGTCGTCCGGGTGGCAAAGGTGGGTGGTCTCGTGAGGGCAGGTCTGGGGGCGGCGGCAAGGGTTGTCACACGACGGAGGTTTGGTTCCACAAGGCACAGGCGGGTACATTACTGACGCTCCACAGTGGCATGTCAGCTCTTCAAAACTGGTCTGCCAACATCTGTCAGAGGAATTGTGGTAAATAATTTTCATACAGGTATTATCACCAACCCACCAATTAACTTACAAATAAACCTATTTAATGTAACTAATGAATACATCTGGTACTCCATGGATTCGAACCTAGGATTCGAACCTAGGATTCTCACACCAAAATTTTGCGCACTAACTATTACGCTATCAAGACAGACTATAGATATATATGCAATACAGTATTTAACAGTGGTTCCTTCCTCAATGATGCCTTGCCTGTATTCACTTAATCATATACTGTAGTGATGCACATTCTTCTGTATGTGGTGGTTTTGTATTTTTCTATTTCAGAATTATATTTTGCTAAATTTCCACAGTGATTTTAATAAGTTCTTTTGTCTTTGTGTTTATCTTGTGTCGTCCCATTTTGTCTTTGTGTTTATCTTGTGTCGTCCCAGTTCTGGTTTGTTTATTTTGCAAGTTTTACATTATAATTTATATTGCACTGTTCTTGTTTTGCAAGTTTTACATTATAATTTATATTTGGCACTTTTTGTACCAACAAATTCCTCTTAGAGGTTATGATCGCAGAGTACTAAAAAAACTATCAACTTCATAGGGGATATCATTAAACTGCCCATGGTGCGTCATTGGAGCTTGGATACCACTTGAAAAAAAAATCAAATCAAATCAAGGATTGAATGTACAAAACACTTATCGTTCATATTCTGTCTCACCCAGCACCGCTCCTCTCCACGCTTGCTCTTTCTTGATTTTGTAAAATATAATTACATAGGTATTGAGTTGAGTGAATGGTTTGAGGTAAATGTAGGTCTGCAACAGGGTTGTGTAATGTCACTGTGGTTGTTTAACCCATGGGATCCGGGGGGCCTTAAATGAATTTTGGTAAAATCAACTTCATAATTCAATAGCTACTGATTGAGACCACCTAGAGCAGTCAATGTTTTTGCAAATTGTAGAACTTTTTGTTGTCTGTAGAATGCTGTAGAGATGACGTCGCTACAACGCGTGGTTGCCGAGTTCTGATGATTACAGCGGCGATTTTTAGCCGACCATTTTGCCTCATATGAGGCCTCCCGGATTCCAAGGGTTAATGCATATACTGTACATACATACATACATACAGGTTTAAAGACCGCAACCATCCACAGTGAATGTGGCTTCCATGGTACAATCACAGTACTGCACACAGTGCACAGCAATCATAACACGGCGGCTGTAGCCACCATGTTATGATTGCTGTGCACTGTGTGCAGTCTTTCCTTTGCCTCTCAACTTTCTCTTCATAATTGCTGAGGGGTACAGGGCCCTGGGTGGGGCTTTTGGTTTCCCGGGCATTTCCGCACCCTCCTCAGCTCCCCGCCATGGAGTGGCTTCGGTCACCCAGGCTTTATTGTGGTCGGCAGGGAGGGTTCTGTGGGGGCGCTCGGTTATCGTCTTGGCCTTGGGGCTGTTCGGCCAGGCAGCTTGGGGAACATCAACAACAACAACAACAAAGTCTTGCCACAACAACGCCCCATCATGTTATCACTGTGGCTGATGTTGGTATAGCGCTGACAGTGTCTCAGCAAAACTCAATAAAGTCCCCCTGAAGCACTTGCGCCTGGCGAAATCGCACCACACCAGCCTTAACCGTGGTACAATAAGGCAGTAACAAGAAATCACCTTAACTGCTACAGAGGCTGACTGCACCACCGAAGTGGCGAGCGGTGGGGTCGCTGCATCCCTACGCCAGATGGATGGTGCAGTGAGGGAGGTGAAAATGAGAACTACGGATAGAGGACTGGGTTTAGTAGGAAAGAATGGTAGTGATTGGGAGTTGAACCATTTGCAGTTTGCTGATGACACAGCGTTGGTGGCGGATTCTGAGGAGAAACTGCAGCGAGTAGTCAAAGAGTTTGGTGTTGTATGTGGAAGGAGGAAGCTGAGGGTAAACATAAATATAAATAAAGTGATGATGTGTAATAGAAGTGCTTGTAGGGTGAATCTAAATGTGCGGCTGGATGGGGAAATACTGTACTGGAATAAGTAGTGTATTAAATATTTAGGAGGAATGATAAGCAGGGATGCAGGTATGGAAATGGAGGTAAAACAGAGAGTATGTGAAGGAAAGAAAGTTTTCGGAGCAATGGGAAGTACAGTACTGTATGTGGAAGGTGAGAAATCTCGGAATGAAAGCTAAAAGTGCAATGTATCAAAGGATAGTTGTACCAACAGTGGGCTCTGAATGAATGAATGGAGAATGCTTGTTAATAGACGAGTGATAACGCAGTCGTTAGGGAGAAAAGGTCAGGCGCAAGTTGGACTAGATTATAGTCCGTCAAGCGCCTGGCCTGGGGAGCCGGTATATATGAAGGGTACGCCAGGATGCGTGGTGGGCGGGTCTGTGGTGGTAGCTTCGCTGCATGTTTGTCTGCTGAGACCGGAACCTCTCCGGGAGGTCTGGGACCTAGGAATCCTGCTGGGGATCCCAAATGGGCCTGGGTCTCTGGGTGTTCTATTGGGTGACCTAGATGTGTGTGATTTTTTTTTTTTTTTTTTTTTTGTGGGGTGTTGTCTATGTTCGAGCTCTGTCTCGAGTCGGCTACCCCCAGCTAAAAAAAAGGGGGCATGTGCCTTGGTATATAGATAGATAGATAGACCTAAATTTCATAAAAAGACCATATAAATATAGATTTATTGCTGGAGCAAAATTTGCTCCCACTAAAACCTTGTCAGAACAGGTCGTACATTGCTTAAAATACATTAAAATTATTCATAAACGATATTGTGATACCATCAAGAAAAGAACTGGCATTAACTAGTTTTTGGAGTGTTGACAATTCAGTAGACGTTATTGGTAAAATTAATACCATGCCAAAAGTTACCTCAGTACATAGCTTCGACTTTTCAACTTTGTATAGCACTCATACCTCGGGAACACTTGTGGCCTGTTCCCCATTTAATCTTGAATCTTCTAGCCTTTTGGGCAGGGAAAGGCATTTCCGACTCAGTTCAAACTTGGACCCCTTCGCCGCCATCTATTTTGGTAGACACAGACGCAGCAGGCACTCTAGAGTGAGGTTACTAGTCATCAGAGGGACGTCAGGGTCGGGGTCAGTGGTCCACGTCAGACAACCAACACGTAAATGCAAAAGAATTGACTGTACTGTACTTCTACTTTTTCTTCAATTCAAGATCAAGACACCTCTCTAACTGGAAAGTCACTTACGTTTCGAATGGATAATCTGAACGCAGAAACAAGGCTTGGCAAGGTCTCGAGTGTTATAGTATCTCACGGAAAAGATCTTTGCTCTGGCTCACCACCATCAAATATCTCTCCACGCAACATATCTGCCAGGCGTAGTGAACCTGTGGGCATATACTCTGTCGAGAGGACAGAGCACTCTAGTGGAATGGAGTATGAAGCAAACCGTTTTTCAAAAAATTATTGGACTGAAACACCATCTACAAGTAGATCTGCTTGCTTCCGCAAAGACGGCCAAGTTACCACACTACTGTACTTGGATCGCCGGAAGAAAATAACGGCCTGACGCGTTCTCCGAGGATTGGAATAGATGGAAGTCCATCTATCTCTTTCCACCTCCAGATGCATCACTCATGTGCCAAGTAGTCCACAAACGCAAACATACCAGGTGATGGTCTCTGATAGTGCTAGTGTGGCCAGCTCAGGCTTGATATCCATCGCTTAAAGCATGGTGTAATCAACCGGTGTCGCTCCCAGTTTCGAGTTTCCACTTCAAGCAGATTGGGAACCTAAAGACCTCGCTAACTTTCGCTTTGTGGACATTCAGAATGCAAAGTGTCTAGACTTTTTTGGAGATAGCATCACACAAAAGCTCATGGATAGTTTTGCTGAATCCACAAAGAGACAGCATCAGTCTCACTGGAAGGCATTCACGACTTGGATCACGGAAACTGCACAAAATGTCCCTTTTTGAAGTTAAACCCCTTACACTAAAAAAACACCTGTCTGCGATACGAGTCTCCTTTGTCGATCTGACAGGGTTATCCATGCTCATGGCAGAAGAGAAAGGATTTATGAGAGCATGATTAAGGCTCCAACCCCCTTCACACCAATTGATGCCAACATCGTCACGAACCGTGACAGTCAGTAAAGCGTCAGCTGCTGATCAAAGGGTCAGGTCAAACCAACTCTGTCAAAATGTTACTGGTAGATGTCAAGCCCGAGCAACTTGACCTAGCAACTCGTGACAAATGCCTAATGTTCATGGCCACCCCTTCACGGGAATTACGGCGTCTAGAAAAAAAGAGCTTCTTAACCCACCAGACTCGGTTGGGCTCTGAGAAACCCATAACAAATGCCCCCGCGGAACCGGCAGCTTGAAAGCCTGTAAGCTTGGTGTGCGAGGCGTCCGTCCGACGCATGTACAGTAAACAACAGCCGGTTGGACCGACGCCGCGCATCTCCGACCACAAGGAGAGGCGTCGCTTGTTCGTGTGTGGGTGCGTGTTATTGTTAAGTACTGTAGTGAAAAGTAGTGAAAAGTGGCTGATATCGCCACAAAGTTCTCTCCACAGAAATCGTCATCACAACTGAACCAGTTGTTGTTGTTGTTGTTGTTGTTGTTGTTGTTCCCTAAGCTGCCTGGCCGAACAGCCCCGAGTCCCTGAGAAAGGCCATGGCCACGATCGGGCTTTCCCACAGAGCTCTCATTGAGTGTAGATTGTGTTGTTGGCGTAAGTGGTTGTGTGAAATGCAGTCTTCTATGGTGTGTTTAATGGTATGGGGTGCTGTGTTACATCCCGGGCAGGCGTCGACAACGGAGTCATCCAGTCTCTTCTGATAGCTCAGGAGAGCTGGATGGTGTCCGCATCTCAGCCTGGCCAGGTGGACTCTGTCCTCGCGAGGAAGGGAGGATTCGGAAGGTCGTGCATGCAGCTGCGTGTTGTCTGTGAGTGAGTGGATGGATCGGTGAGAGATATGAGTATGGATGTGCTTCTGGAAGTTGGTTCGGGATGGGCAGGGAGGGAGAGAGGACAATAATTGTGTGTGAACTGAACCAGTTGACTTAGAGAGCTCTACAGGTACGAAACACATCTACGCTTGGGGATGCACGGGAATGCGGAAGCAGTCAAAATAACAAAGATACAGTAGCCTAGACGTAGAAATTTTTCGGCCAAATCCCCCGGGTTTCGGGGAAATTATAGAATACAATAGCCGGGGCTGGAGGGTTAACCCTTTCAGCCCGGCTATCCTTTTATAAGGACACCGCGGCAGATGGGCAGGACCCCGGGTGTCCTTATAAAAGGCAGTAAGCTTGAAAGCCTATGCAGCTTGGTCTGAACGCCGTGCGTCCGACGCATGTAAACAAAGCTGGTCATTGCGTCACCGCACCTCTGAAAACAAGAAGGAGACGTCGGATCAATGTTGTTGTATGGTATGACGAAATTAGTGTCTGAAAAGCTCCGATATTGTGAACATCGCGGAAAAATTCGCTCCACGGAAATCGTCATCACAACTGAACCAGTTGACTTACAGAGCTCTACTCAACACCAGTCTACAGATTGGAAACCGCACTACGTTTAGAGATGCGTGGGAAATTTCTAGCAGTTAAAATATCAAAGATACGGTAGCCTAGGCCTAGACGTTTTTCGGCCAAATCGCCCGGGTACCCGACACTGTCCTTAGGAGGGCGACCCCGGGTCAGAAGGGTTAAATCCCCGACACATACCCGTCGTTGTTTTTTATGGCCTTGTCAACTGGTGATAAGGTGTCGGAACTTGCGGCTATGTCCTGCTCTCCGCAATGTTTAGCTTTTGCCCCAAGGATTGAACTCAGTCAAATTTGCTCCGGACCCACAATTCATAGCAAAAAATTAACATGATGTACATGTGTTGTTGTTGTTTTTGTCGTTCTCAAAGCTGCCTGGCCGAACAGCCCTGAGCCCCTACAGTCGGGAATTCCCACAGGGCTCTCAAGGAGTGTAGATTATGTTGTTGGCGTAAGTGATTGTGTGAAATGCAGTCTTCTACGATGTGTTTAATGGTATGGGGTGCTATGTTACATCCCGGGCAGGTGTTGTCGAAGGAGTCATCCAGTCTCTTCTGATTGCTCGGAAGAGTTGGATGGTGCCCACATCTTAACCTGGCTAGGTGGACTCTGTCCTCGCGAGGAAAGGAGGATTCAGAAGGATGGATTTCGGGAGGGCATGCCTGCAGCTGCGTGTTCAAGTGTTGTCAATGAGTGATTGGCTGGAACGGCGAGAGATATGAGTATGGATGTGCTTCTGGAAGCTGGTTTGGGGTGGGCAGGGAGGGAGAGATGACAGTATTTGTGTGTGATACCGTGTGCTGGGTGTTGTTTTGATATATCTTGGTGTCTGTGGGTGGTGTTGGTTTGTGGAGGCTGCAGCCAGGAATTGAGTGCCTCTCATGTCCAGGTGGTCTTTGACTTTGAGGACTTTGGTTTCTTGATGTAAGTGATCTGTAGGTGTAGTAGCTGTGCAGCCTGTGATGATTTTCAGGGTTTTATTTTGAATAGTCTGCAAGGTTTTGTGATGTGCTTCAGCTAGGTTAAAAGCCAGGACAAGGCTTGTATATTCCATCACTGATTTTATGTATTGTTTGTAAACTGTGGCGGTGGTTTCTTTGTTGTGTCCAAATTTTGTGGGCAAGTGACCTGAGGGCATTAAGTCTGGGTGTCAGTTTATTTCTTATGTTTGTGGTATGTTTTTTTAATGTCATTAGAGTATCATATGTTACTCCTAGGATTTTGGGCGAGTATGTGTGTGTTAGGGGGGGGGGGGGGGGGGGGGGGAAGGTTCAAGGTGAAGTGCAGGGTGTATTTGTGTTGAACATGTGTTTTCAGAGTTTACAGTACCTGCTCTCAAAAGAGGCAATTCTTTCCATGCTTTGTGCCCAGCTCAGTTCAAACTTTGAGAAATTATTACATAGTGGTAGCTAAGCCGATCAATGACTCACATTTATGGGTGTCGCCTACCTTGAGAGACAGAATACGAACGAGAAGCGAGATGCGCACTCAATACACATACATACTAGAGATGGACCGAATATTCGTTTCGTATTCGTATGTGCGAATATTCGCTATGTTTTTCAATATTCGTATTCGCATTTCCATTCATAGCTATTTGCAAACATGCGAATATTTTCACGAAACCAATAGAATATATACAAAAATTTAAAATATTACATTTTAAAGCGTGCGTTCGATTGTTCGATGTCGGGGAAAGGCATGCTTCTTTATTAAACCCTCTAAGTACCATACTGTAGTATGTAGTTTTTTAAACTAATGGAACTGAAATTGTGTACATCGACTTCCAAACCAATCTGATGATCTCTGAACTTTGAAATAATTGTAATAGTTCCGAAATCTGACCTTGCTCATTATAACGGAATAAATGGTCTTGGTACAATGTTGCCAATGTAGCGGCTTCCGCTAGATCCAGCGAATCACTTCCATCACTTCCATCTAGCGACATAAAGATGTGATGAATTCTAGCGATATTCAAGTTATGTTCCCTATTTTAAGGAATTGTAGAGATTTTTCGATTGTTAAAGATTATTCTAGATACTTCAACATATGTTTACTAGTGACATACAAGTTTTTAGTGTCTGGTGACTATCTAGCGATTTGTCAATGCTATTCTAGCATACATTTGTGCTTTAGTTTATCATGCATTGTTTAATATATTTGCCCTATTTCTCCAGAAGACTTCCTACATGATATAGTGTATTGTTCTAGTGATAATTAAATATTATACAGGGCTATTTTAAGTTGGCTGATGATTATGAAACAGTAATATGCTGGACGATGAGAATACTGTATGTAAACATGTCTCGGATATCACTGATAATTTTTGGCATTTTCTGCCAAAAGCCCAATGGCTAATCAGTGGTGGTAACGAAACACGCAGCTTTACACATTCACATCGTCATTGGCTTCCGGTAATTAATTTCATAGTAATTTAATTAACGTTTGTTGGTGATATAAAAAGAATTACCAGTTCTTGAAAGATGACAATTTCATCCTTCAAGAAAAATTGAAATATTCGCTATTCGTATTCGCGAATTTTACCAACAAAAATTTGTATTCGTATTCGTATTCGCAAATAGTGAAAATTGCTATTCGTTCCATCTCTAATACATACATACATACAAATTTTTTTAAGACCGAGTGTTCCACACATAAGTGCAGTTTCAGTCTCTTGTCCTAATGGCGGCATTCCAGGCAACCCTGTTAAGGGCTGCTTCACTTGTCAAGTCCTTGGATTTGAGATCGGCGCGTATAGTCCGATCCCAGGTCTTCTTCGGTCCACCCCTTGGTGCAGCTCCCTCCACAATCACAGACCTGCATTTTTTCACCCAATTTTGTTCATCCATTCTCTCCACATGTCCATACCAACCCAGTCTACTTGTACGCATCACCTCGCTAATACTCTTTATACCTAAACGTCTCCTCAGCTCAATATTTGTTATTCTATCCTGTAGCCTCGCCCCACACATCCATCTCACCATTCTCATCTCATTACGCTCCATTCTGTTGACATCCTATACTTTAACGGCCCATATTTCTGAGGCATACATCATTGCACTTCTAACACATGAGGCATACACCTTTCCTTTCAGGGGGAGAGGCATTCTTTTCATGGTCAGGATTGGCATCAGTTCTCTGAACTTCCCCCAGCCACACCTAATTCTAGCAACAGTGGCAGCCTCGGCCCCACCACCGGCAGAGATGGTATCTCCTAGGTAACAAAACTTGTTCACCAGCTCCAAAGACTCATTTCCAAAATTCACAGCCACAGGATCATCACTTAACACAAGCTCGCCTTTGCACACTACGCACTCAAATTTCTCTATTTCTGACTAATCCTTCGGCAGGGGTCCCTTTATTCTACTACAGCGCTTACTCCCATGGTGTACCCAACATCGACAGATGCTACATTGAATTGAGTTAACGCCCACTCCCTTTCCACACACTGCACATGGGTATGCACCGCTCTTTTCCACATTGCCTCGCCTCAATCTACAATGCATAACCTTGGTTTTGTTAATATTGACTCTTAAACCCTTGCTCGCAATGCCCTCTCTCCACTCTCTGAATTTGGCATCAGCATCTTGCATACTGTCATCTATTAGGACTAAATCGTCTGCATAAAACAGTTCCAACGGGAGTCCGCCTCTAAAAACTCTAGACAGTGCCTACAAGACCATAATAAAGAGGAGGGGGCTTAACACTGAACCCTGATGGACTCCAACACGGACTGCGAACTCATCACTCAGTACACCCTCACCGCACTTCGCGAATCCTCATACATCTTCATTATCGCACGCACCAGCCACTCTTCCACACCAAGTTTCCTCATAGCCCACTGCACAACATCTCTAGGCACCCTATCAAAGGCCTTATCCAGGTCTACAAACACAAAGTAAAGATCCCTGCCTTTTAGTAAGTATCTTTCCTGTATCTGCCTGACTATTAAGATAGCATCGGTTGTACCCCGTCCTGGCATAAAACCAAACTGCATATCATCAATAGAGATGCTTTGCCTGATCAAACCCTCAAGGACTCTCTCACAGACCTTCATGATTTGGTCAAGCATTTTCAGGCCCCTATAATTTCCTCTATCTAGCGCATCCCCTTTTCCTTTGTATATATTTACTATTACACTTTTGAGCCAATCCTCTGGGATTTTCTCATCTTTAATAATGGTGTTTATCAACTCAGTGACTAAGTTTACACCAGTCTCCCCTGAGGCTTTTATCATTTCAGCGACAATGTCGGAGCAACCTGGAGCTTTACCATCCTTCATTTTATTGATTGCGTAGCTCACTACAGCTGGTGCTATCAAAGGAGGGGGCCCAGATATTGGTTTTTCGATACTAAGCTGTTCCTTATCCCATTCAAACTCTACATTTAGCAATCGTTCATAGTGTACCTTCCATGCTTCTCTGATTTCATTTTTTGCATACACAATCTTCCCATTATCGTTTCTAACACACTGTTCACCTATAATATCCCTACTGTCATTTTTAACTCGCCTAGCTAGGTTGAAGATCCCATTGGGATTGTCAGTGTTACACACTTGTTCGAGGACCAGGTCCTTAATGCGATTTTTAGCATTGTAAATAACTCTTTTGGCAGTTAGTTTAGCTGCCTGGTAATCCTCCTTGCTGCCTCCTTTCTTCCATGCTTTGAAGCCTCTCCTTTTCTCTTTCACAGCATCTTCTACCTCATCGTTCCACCACCAGGTGGTCTTATTCCTGGGGTGACCCTTTCTTTTCCCACAGACTTTGTCAGTGGCAGCTATAAGGCTATGCTTAAGAAAGTTCCATTAACTATTTACATCGTTAGGCCTAGCTTCCTTATTTCTATTCATTTCCTCCAGTTCACTATGAAACCTATCCCTAACTTCCTTGTCCTTCAGCAGCCACACTTTCCTTTTGGGTATGTATACCTTCTTGCGCTTAGGATCTCTGTATAAGCTCATGTCGCACAGAAGTAGCTTATGCTGGAGGATACATCTTTGATTTTATATAATTTTTCTTCAAGTGGTATCCAAGCTCCAATGACACACCATAGGCAGTTTAAGGATAACCCCTATGAAGTTGATAGTTTCTTCAGTACTCAGCGATTGTAATCTGTAAGAGAACTTTGTTGGTGCAAAGAGTGCCAAATATACAGTAAAACCTCGCCCATCCAGACTAATTGGGGGAGAACCCTGTCTGGATCTGCCAAAAGTCCGGATCTGCCAAAAGTCCGGATGTATATTCAGCCATCCAGACAAATCCGGATGGCTGAAACATGAGTCCGGATATCTAACTTAAACAACCAGACTTAAGTTTCAGCCATCCAGACAAATACGGATGGCTGAGTGCTGACATACAAGTCTGGATATCAAACTCCGATGTACAGCCCCTTCTGAAACTGATTACAATGTTCCCCCAGTATACACTGACCCAAAGCTTGTAATTGCTAAGTATACTGAAGATATAAATGATACTCGATTGTACAAAGTAGGCCTAAGCTATGTTTTTTTGTTTTTTCAAAGTATGCGCACCAATGCACATCAGTAAACAGTCTCTTTCCAATACAGTTTATACCACAAACACCATCTACAAGCTATATTATCCCCAATTTAATTTAATTTAAGTTCACAACGTTACGAGATTAACGGATTCCCGATTTTCGGCACTTTAGTAAACATAGACCGATGCTCAGCTGACTGGTGGTACATAATAAATTGTCAATATTGAGCTTTTATATATTATTGTATTAGATAGGAATCAATATTGACAATATATGCTTTTATATATTATTGTATTCGATAGGAATCAATATTGACAATATATGCTTGACTACTTCCTTTAACGTGACGATAGTGCGTTGTTATATGTGCGATTAGTTTGCTTGGGAAACAGATTAACTTGCTCATGTAGTAATGTACACCCTATGTGGTGGATTGTGTTCTTTTATTTAATAATTTTCATTTTAGTAAGCGTTGTTTCCACATAGCGATTTTGATAATTTAATTTGACTTTATATTGTCCTTGTCCCAATTTTGGTTTGTTTAGTTTGCAAGTTTTACATTTTAATTTATATATTATTGTATTCGATAGGAATCAATATTGACAATATATGACTAATAGTATCTCCCAAAATAATTAAAAATGTACCGGCGGTCTCGGACTCTCTATTTACTACAGTGTCGTACATCGAGAATGCGTGATCGTGAATCTCGTAAGGTTGTGAGCTTAAAATTACTTGAATAGGGGATAATAAAGCTTGTTTGATAGTGTTGGTGGCATAAACTGTATTGAAAAGAGGGACTTTGTGGAGGGCCTGTATTATAAAGAACAATGTACAGTAATTGGGATAATAGGCACCGCCTGTACCAAACGCAGGATGTAAACAAGACGCTCGGTGGCTTGTATTCGTCTCACTCGTTTCCGGATTGATTTTTATTTTTCCCAAGCCATCCAGACAAGTTTGCATGGCTGAAACATGAGTCTGGATTGAAATGCCTGTCCGAATCTCTTGGGTTTCCGGATCTGAGAGCACCGAATCGGCGGGGTTCTACTGTAAATATAAAAGGTGTCATTGAGTCCAGAACCAATACTAAATAGAGATTTTCATTCTTCCCCTATAAATTAATGAATAAACAAATGTCCAACCAATCGATCCTGGCTAACTATATTCTCCCAGCAAATTTAAGAGCCAATAGTGCTAAGTTACCTGGGACAGTTGCCACGGTGACAGGACTCCTCACACTTGTGTAAACCGCAGGTGAGGGTCTTGCCACACACCAGAGAACATAAGTGGTCCACATCAATGCAGCACTTGATGTTGCACTTGTGACGGCCACAATGACGCAGCTGGAAATATCATGATTTTGTGTAGAATGCATTGGAGAAATTACACACCTGTTAACAAATAATCAAATATAATTATTATATCCAACTGATGATACTTTAGATTAGTAATGCAACTAGGATTTTCCTGGGAGGAAACAAGCAAAACAAAATAAATAAATAAATAAATAAATAAATAAATAAATAAATAAATGTCTACAGTACTAACCTTTTTACACTGCTTTTTACAAGTCACTTCATCAGCCTTGGTGGTGAGCTCAGAACATTGTATGTCACAGTCCATGGCCCCACAGCGACACCTGACGGGGGTCTGGAGGGGGCAAGGTGGACAGGAGCCTTCATGACACAGGGCCTGACACTGATGGAAGGCTCCTGGGACCCCACACCGCAACATCCGCTGGCATGGCTGGCTGCAAGTCGGCACGGGGTCGGAACAACTCCGCCGCTGGATGGCTCCGTCTCGTTCATACAGCTTCTCCAGAGGAACCTACGCCAACAAACGCACAATTTATTTCAGTGCAAAGATAAAATTTCAATTTGATCTGGTAATCATTAATCCCTTCAATCATATGAATATGTTTGAGAGAAAGAGCTTATGGTCATGGAGCAGGTATAAATACAGCAATGACTCCCAAGATTCTTCTATATAAGCATTTTAACACAGATTGTAGCAAATTAGATTATATATACAAAATTGTAGATCAAAATATTTTGGATCGAGAAAACATTATGGGTGGAAAATTAATGACTATCTATCCATTTCAACTTAATAATCAAATTAACCCATCCAGTCCCAGGGTCGGCTGTTAGCCGACACCTACTACTGTATTGTTACGAGCAGCCCCAGGGTTGCCTGACGGCTATTCTCACCTTATTTAAAAAAAATTATGCCTCCCAAAAAGCTCATAGTGGTCTCAAATTTGTACACATGGTAGCTTAGGATATGGGTCAAAATTGGCAGCCCATAAAGATAACCCTGGGCCACCCCACTGTGTTTAATTATTATGTTCTCTCCACTAACCAACTTTACTCCTAAACTCGATTAATGAAATTAACAAACACATGTGGCAGTCCGGGGATTCGAACCCAGGACGCTCACACTGAAAATCAACAGACTTATGAATAATTCCTAGGATTGAGTGTTACATTAAGTTACCAGTAATTTTAGGATGGGGCTCAATGAGTTAAAGGTGTAGGTAATGTACAGTATTGTATAGAGTTTTTCATAAAATATATTTTGAAAACCCTTCCCCGTTAGAAATAGAATACCTGGTAGACACGGTAATCCTAAGCTAAATTCACTTAATAAAAAGAAAAACAGGTCGGATTTTAACCTAATTGTCAATAATTTGTGTTAACTATATGCACATTTTGTGAGATTCATTGAAAGGCCTACACAAAAGAAGTTTTACTCCATTATAGAAAATATTCTAAACAATAACAATAATTTCACAAATAAAATTATGAATATTATCTTTGCTTTTATGGGATACATTGGAGCTAATTCTAAGAAATCTACAGATAGTCTTCTATTAAAGTAAAGTTATATCCACTTCAAATTGTTCCTCTAAAATTTTAGAAAAAATTAATGTAATTAATCTAATATATTCTTAGAAAATTAAGTCCAAATTAATAGATGGATGTAAAATGTTCAATCCATTAACAGTTTATTCATATGAAAATCCAGTCGGATCGGCAGTACTCCTTGTTATTTTGCTATGGGTTACGACTAGAAGTCTCTAGACCAAGTGGTTCAGTTTTTATGGTGAAAATAAGTAAGTCCGCCGGGAGCCGGGATTCGTGTGAATTCTTGATTTTCGTCATTTACGGATACACATATCTCTGCAAATAAATGGCCTAACCTAGGCTATATACATACCAGAGGCTCTACTCAGTGTTATCTTGCGATGGGTGAAGACTAGAACACTGTACATTAAGCGCTTATTGTGTGAGGTGGAAAATAAATTGAGTGTTTTGGCTTGTTACTGAGAATTGTTCGAATGCGGCGATGCAATATCGGCGGCGGCGGCTACAGTCTATTTACATTCATTCAACAATTGATTATTGATTATTGATTATGGATAATGGATTATGGATTATGTATAAATATTGATTATATTGATTATTGATTACTGATTTATTTCACCATTGTAACCATTCCTAAATACTGTCGACTGCTTTCATGCATCGTTTGGGACTAAGGAAAATCAATACAGTGTACAAGCTTGCGTTAAGCCTGGAAGCAAGCAAGAGTCAGCTGACTGACTGCCTATGTGTTTTTTTTAATGGTGGTTATACGGACCATCCACTAGACAACAAAACTTTCTCTAGTGTGGTTTATGTGGTTTTAAGCCATGAAATAATGCAATGGAGCTATTGACCACAGCCGTGCGACAAGAATGGTAGAGATTGGGAGTTGAACCAGTTGTTGTATGTTGATGACACAGCGTTGGTGGCGGATTCTGAGGAGAAATTGCAGCGAGTAGTCAAAGAGTTTGGTGTGGTATGTGGGAGGAGGAAGCTGAGGGTGAACGTCAGTAAAAGTAAAGTGATGTTGTGTACTTGAGTTGCTCGTATGGTGAATCTAGATGTGCCGCTGGATGGGGAAATACTGGAACAAGTAGAGTGTTTTAAATATCTGGGAGGAGTGATAAGCAAGGACGCAGGTGTGAAATGGAGTTAAAACAGAGTATGTGAAGGAAGGAAAGTTTTTGGAGCAATGGGAAGTATGTGGAAAGAGAGAAATCTCAGAATGAGAGCTAAAAGTGCAATGTATCAAGGGATAGTTGTACCAACAGATACGTATGGGGCTGAGACATGGGCTCTGAAGGCACAAGAGAGAAGAAAGCTGGATGTGATGGAGATGAACTGCTTGAAGAGTACAGTACAGTATATGTAGAGTGATGCGAAGAGATAGATTGAGGAATAAAGAGGTACGTAGGAGAGTGGGACAGCAGGAACCCTTGTCGGCCAGAGTGGACAGAAGGGTGCTGTGCTAGTATGGACATGTTGAGCGAATGGAAGATGAAAGACTTACAAAGAGAATATGTGAGTTAGATACAAGGGGAGGTAGATGGGTAGGAAGACCTCCGTTGGGATGGAGAGATTGTGTAGTACAAGCGCTGGAAGATAGAGAGATGACTATAGATCAGGCAAGAGAAGTGGTAATAAATAGGAATGAATGGTAAATGCTTGTTAATAAATGAATGATAACGCGGTCGTTGGGAGAGTGGGTCGGGCGCCAGTTAGACTAGATAATAGTCCGTCAGGCGCCTGGCCCGGGGAGCCGGTGTACAGTATATGAAGGGACATGCCTAGATGTGAAGTGGGCGGGCATTGTGGTGTGCTCCGCTGTATGTTTGCCTGCTGAGACCGGAACCTCTCCGGGAGGTCTGGGAACTGGGAATCTTTTGCTTGGGACCCCAAATGGGCATGGGTCTCTGGGTCTTCTCATGGGCGACCTAGATGTGTAAGAATTTATGTTTTTTTTTTTTTATGTTGTGCTGTGTTGTCCCTGTTCGGGCTCTGTCTAGAGTCGGCCACCCCCAGCTATGGGGTATGTGCCTGAGTATATACATACAACAATAAAAACCACATAGGTTTTACCTTATAGTACAGTATTTTAAAATGTAAAACTTGCAAACTAAACAAACCAAAACTAGGACAAAGACAATATAAAGGCAAAATAACATATCAAAATCGCTGTGGAGACCACACTTACTAAAATAAAATTTATGAATAATTTATTAGTGGACAGAAAGAAGTGTTGTTTGGTCTCTATCTAATATGTGATTAAATTCTTACGATAGAATTGAAAACAAATATTAACCTGCGAACACATAAATAAACAAAATGACAAGTCAATACAAATTCTCCTTTCATCTTTTCCCGTCAGATGCTGAGCAATCAGGCGTGGCACGACCATGGGAATTTTCCCAAATCTATTTTCCCATGAAAGCATGTCAGATAAATAGATTGGGAAATAGTGCTTAACATTTCATAATTGATTTTTCTGTAATATTTCCTTATTATGGGTTGATGGAATAATTATTTTTTCTAAGTCCATCACATCAGAAAATAATCACTATTTAAATACAGAGTACCAAACAACAAATATTTTTGTTTATTAATAAGGAGGGGGCTGTCCTGGGGGCTCACGTCCCTCACAAATTATGGAGGGGGGAGGGGTCGTGCGTTTAGCGGATCACATATTAGGTTAACGGGTATGATGAGGACCGACTGTATTTGTATAAAACTCCCAAATACTAGAAACGTATTTTTGTTTTTGATGAATATTTTAACCAGACCACTTGAGTTACATGTAACTCTTATAGGGCTGTACAAACTTATAACCTATTCCTATTTTTTATTTGTCAATTTATTTTTACAATTTTTCAGGTGTTGTCGTTACCTATTGAGCATATCAATCTCTTAAACAATGAAAATATATGTTGAAGAAAACTTCCACATAGTGCTAAGAGCATTGTGGAATGGGAAAAGGAACCATTAGCAGGGAAATCCAAAAAGGAAGCAAGGTGTTGGATATGATAATAGGCCAAAGCATACATTAGTACCTTAATGCATTAAAGGTTTCTCTTGAGTACATTTTAAATAAGAATCTAGCAATGTACTTTAGTAAAAAAATTGAATAATAAAACACTGGTATATTGACCTTGCCACAGGGACAGCGTGTAATGATGCTGACGGCTCTCTGACAGGGCTGACAGTCTCCTGGGTGACAATCAGCCTCACACTGGTGCTGGCCACACTCTAACATGCCCCCACACTTTTCACCACAGGCGTAAGTTGTCACACCGTATGTCTCGGGCAGGCACGCTACCTCGCGACTTACTTTACCACAGAAGCATTCTGAAATTGATAGGGAATAAATATAAGTTGCATGCAGATATACGTATAATTTTTTGTTTACATTTAAAGATCTATAACATGAATTGACTAATTGATAGAAAATATGGTGCCACAACAAAAAGCTCATAACACTTCATAAACTAAAAATAAAATTGAAGGATGAATATTAAATACATACATAATAAAAACCTACGTAATCATAAAAAGTGAAGGAACCAGCTTCTTTGAAATAATATATAATAATCTGGGGCACCAGTACACAGGAGTACAAAGGTAAAAACAAAGAATGTTAAGCAACATCATGTCACATGACCCCTCGAGGATGCCCTTTCGGACTTGGGTCTTCCCCGATTAGTCCGAAAGGGCTGGGGTTTACTGTATTGTACTGTACAGTGGAACCCCCATCTTCGCTCCTAATTGGTTCTGCAGAAATCGAGCTAAGATCGAAACAGCCAAGATCGGGGCACTGTTCTTATGGGGAAAATTCTAATTGGTTCTGTGCTCATTCTAAAAGTTACAATTTTTCCCAGTTTTAGCCTATGAAAACGTGTTTTTTGTCTACATAAAGTAAATCTTATCTATCTATCTATCTATTGCCTGACGCCGTGATCCCCGAAGGGGTGGCCACGAACGAACCGCCCCCATGCACCTCTGTCCCCAGTCAGTCGACGCCCCTCCCCCCAACCAGCACCGCCTTCGTTCATGTAGTTCCTCACTCCATCCTTCCACCTCATATTCGGTCTACCTCTCCCCCTGTCCCTCCACCTCGCTCTCGTACACCCTCTTAGTCATTCTCTCGCTTTCCATACGTTCCATATGGCCGAACCATCTCAAGTTGTTCCTTTTCACACTTTCCAGCACATCTACCTCCACACCACACCTCCTTCTTACTTCCTCATTAGTCTGTCTATCCCTCCATGTAACTCCGCACGCACTCCTTAAGTAATTCATTTCCACTGCTCTCACTCTTGGTCTGAGTCTCTCAACCAACGTCCATGCTTCGCTTCCGTAAGTCAGTGTCGGGATTACCACACTGTCATGCAAGGACTTCTTCACTTCCATACTGACCACCCTATTTCTTGTTACTGCTTTTAGCGTTCCTACAACCCTCTTCCCCTGTTGTACCCTCTCCCGCACCTCTTCATCCATAGTCCCATCTTTACTCAACACACTGCCCAGATACTTAAAAGAGTTGACGATCTCCATAGCCTGACCGTTCAGCTTCACCTCACACTCTGTGACTTCACCCCTTTCGAAGACCATAACCTTGCTCTTCCCCGTATTTACCTTCAAATTCCGTTTTTCGCACACTGTTCCAAACTCATTTACCAGACCCTGCAACTCCCATTCATTATCACTCATCAGAACTGTATCATCCGCAAACAGCAGTATAGGTAGCTTCCACTCAATTCCCTCCCTTTTCAGCGATACACCAACATCCACTGCTCTTGATAGTATTTCTTTCATAACTCCATCCATATATACAGTAAACAACCACGGGGACATCACACACCCCTGTTTCAAACCAACATTCAGGTCAAAGAACTCGCTCTGCTCACTCTCCACACGTACTGCCGCCTTTGCACCCTCATACATGCTCTTCACTGCTTTCAGCAACTTGCCCTCTACTCCGTATATTCTAAGTACTTTCCACAAACCTTCTCTATCCACTCTGTCATAGGCCTTCTCCAAGTTCATAAAGGCAACATATACCTTTTGTTTCTTCTCCAGATACTTCTCCACAACACAATTCAGGGTAAAAATCTGATCTACACATCCTCTTCCCTTCCTAAAACCTCCCTGCTCGTCGCCTATCCATTTCTCCGTTCTCACTCTCACTCTCTCAATCACTACCCTACTGTATACCTTCCCTACTACGCTTAGAAGACATATTCCTCGGTGGTTACCACACACTCCTCTTTCCCCTTTGCCCTTATATAGGGGGACTATTATGCCAGTCTTCCAGTCATCGGGTGCACTCCCCTTCTCCCATGCTAGTTTGCACATTTTCCATACCCATTCTATCACTATCTCACCACCATACCTCAACATTTCCCCACACACTCCATCTGTTCCTGGTGCTTTCCCCAACTTCACTCTTTTCATGGCTTCCCACACTTCTGACCTCCTGATCCCCACCTCCTCCTCCACTACTTCTCTTCTTCTCCCTCCCATACCATATCCAGCTATGTTTGCTGGCTCTTCATTCCTTTCATTTAGCAACTCACTGAAGTACTCCCTCCATCTTTCGACTCTCTCTTGCTTCTCGGCTAGCATTCTCCCATTCTTATCTTTCACACCCTTACTGTTTCCCTTGCTACCTAATAATGTAGACATGGCTTAATAATAGTCTTAAACATAAAAACTTAGGTGCATTATAAATACAGTACATTGGGGCATTATTCTTATGGGAAAAATGGTAGGCCTAGCCTAGGTTCAAAATTCGTCTTGTCACCCCTCAAGTACCCATTTCGCCCCAAACACATCCAATAAATACATATTATGAGGAGAATATGTATAAATACATAAGGTGCATTATAAATACTGTACATTGGGGCATTATTCTTATGGGAAAAATGGTAGGCCTAGGCTAGACCTAGCCTAGGTTCTAAATTTGTCCAGTCACCCCTCAAGTACCCGTTTCGCCCCAAATACATCCAATAAATACAGTATTGTACATATTATGAGGAGAATATGTATAAATACATATTATGAGATTACTTACCACACAGACTTTATTTTAAATCATTGTCATATTTAGCCTAGCTTAACATCGTCTAGGCTATTATAACCGCTTTCGTCCGACTAGCCTTTGCTCTGTGTTTTGAGCATGAATTTCCTTCATTACTACCACCAAGCCCACCATCCCGATCACGAGATGTACTAGAGGTTATAATAAACGCGAGAGATACGAGGTTCAGGCACAAAAAAGCTTGCAAACAGCTGGTTTTTCAACATACAAACGAATGGACTGTGAGCTAGGCTCAGCTAGTGTTGACGTCATACAAAGATGGCGGCATCTTGCGCAATGACGATCGGATCTCGGATTTCGTCTCTAAGCGGCAAACACCTTGACAGTGGCAGATTCTTTTAGTTCAGTTAACTTTTTTTGATTGTTTTTGTTTATGTTTTCTAGTTTACCTAGTCCACCTATGTGGTGGATTGTGTTCTTTTATTTAATAATTTTCATTTTAGTAAACGTTGTTTCCACATAGCGATTTTGATAATTTAATTTGACTTTATATTGTCCTTGTCCCAATTTTGGTTTGTTTAGTTTGCAAGTTTTACATTTTAATTTATGTCAATTTTTTTCATTATTATTGCTTTTTTGGGGTTTTGACTGGAATATTTGTGTGCCAAAATGGAAGCTTTTTGAGCGAACATGGAAATTGGGAATATATGGTGTCTACAACGAAGATTGAAACAACGAAGACTGATGTGGCGAAGATCACTGTATATATATATCACTGTATATTATAATATATTCTAAGAGCCACCCGCATATAAGCGAATCCGCGAATTTTGAGGAGTTGTATAGAGGAGAAACTGACCTTTGGCCATCAACAATGCCAGTAGTGTAGGGGCTAAACCAACAAAAATACATTATATCCATGATCTTACTCTGGTGGATAACTTTTGGACAATCTCCACAAGACTGGGAGTGGCAGGTCTTCTCACACTTGTGGACCTTACAGTTGAGCAGCTTATCACAAACTCCCTCACACAGGAAGGGTTCTGTCATGGTGCACTTCACATCACGACTCTCAGCTCCACACGCACATGATCTGAGGAATATAGAAGAATGCATGTTGGCTAGAATACTATTATATTATTCACCTCAAAACTTGGGAAACATAACCAGCAATACGGGTATGACACCCAAATGGAAGTAAGGAAATTCTAATATTTAGTAATGGCTCCGGAGTCCAATGACGTAGTGCCAATGAGTATATTTAGACCTATAGTATTTAGCCCATAGACTAAGCTGGAAGGCTCTATACGTCCACCACCAAAGATAGCACCATCTTAATAGGCAACACTGAAAATACCTATGTGGCGTCATTTGTCATGGATGGCACTATGAAAGTACTGTATAGTAGAAAATAGAAGAATAATATAAATAATAATAAAGAAGGAAAATGTTTCCTTTAAATATGCTAAATAAATAAAATATGCTGATACGTTGAAAAGTTCCCATCAAGATTTCTCAGTATGTGTGAAAGGGGCTTTACCTTGCGTATCTCAAAAACATAAAACACTGTAGAAAATGCAAGGCAAAACAGCAATATCACTAAAATCCTAAACCAAGTTAGGTTAATATAAGTGAAATAGTAGAAGAGCCCAGCACGAGCTACCCTCACTTAACCCTTTCACGCATATGACGCGATTTTGAGCCTATTGGGGATTCTTTAAAGCCTTTGTTACCATCAGGGATATTTATAAACCTTTAGTTTAGTTACTTTAACCTCTGCAGTTGTCTTTGAATTAGCTGTGGGCAGAAAACTAATTTTTGAAAGGTAATTATAAGTGAGAGAACTCTATTTCATATTGCTAATCTGGCAACCTCTGCGTCATAAATGCGTGAAAGGGTTAAAAAGCAGTAGCACGTGGACCCCACAACTAAAGAACCTCCCCCCCCCCCCCCCATGTGCTAGGTTCAGGGGGCCATTTGTCTCTGTCTCTCCATGTGACTCCACACACACTTTTCAATCAACGAATTTCGACCCCTCTCACTCTTGATTTATGTTTCTCCAACAACCTCCATGCTTCACTTCCATATGCCATTGTCGATATCACCACATTATCATACAGTGACTTCTTTACTTCCATGGTCACCTCCTTATTCCTAGTCACTGATTTCAGTGTGCCTACAACCCTCCTCCCCAGTTGCACCTTGTCTTGCACTTCATCTCCAAAACTCCTATCTTCCCCCTATTCATCACACTGCCCAACTACTTAAATGAGCTGATATTTTCCATTACCTGGCCATTCACCCTAACTTCACACTCTGTGACTGCATTCTTAACAAAGACCATAACCTTATTCTTTAACGGAAGACATTAACCTTCAAGAATACCTGTACTTCAAACTTTCAACCTTTTCCTATTCCTTGTTTCTCAGTTTTATTTACACTCATTATCATATGCTTTCTTAACTATCTATCTATTGCCTGACGCCATGATCCCCAAAGGGGTGGCCACGAACGAACCGCCCCCAAGCACCTCTGTCCCCAGTCAGTCGACGCCCCTCCTCCCAACCAGCACCGCCTTCATTCATATACTTCCTCACTCTATCCTTCCACCTCTCCCTCTGTCCTTCCACCTCACTCTCGTACACCCTCTTAGTCATTCTCTCGATTCCCATACGTTCCATATGGCCAAACCATCTCAAGTTGTTCCTTATCACACTTTCCAGCATATCTACCTCCACACCACACCTCCTTCTTACTTCCTCATTCGTCTGTCTATTCCTCCATGTAACTCCGTACGCACTTCTCAAGTAACTCATTTCCACCGCTCTCACTCTTGGTCTGAGTCTCTCAACGAACGTCCATGCTTCGCTTCCGTAAGTTAGTGTCGGGATTACCACACTGTCATGCAAGGACTTCTTCACTTCCATACTGACCACTCTATTTCTTGTAACTGCTTTCAACGTTCCTACAACACTCTTCCCCTGTTGCACCCTCTCCCGCACTTCTTCATACAGTCCCATCTTTACTCAACACACTGGCCAGATACTTAAAAGAGCTGACGATCTCCATAGCCTGACCGTTCAACTTCACCTCACACTCTGTGACTTCACCCCTTTCGAAGACCATAACCTTGCTTTTCCCCACATTTACCTTCAAATTCCGTTTTACGCACACTGTTCCAAACTCAATTTACCAGACCCTGCAACTCCCATTCATTATCGCTCATCAGAACTGTGTCATCCGCAAACAGCGGTATAGGCAGCTTCCACTCATTTCCCTCCCTTTTCAGTGATACACCAACATCCACTGCTCTTCCTAGTATTTCTTTCATGACTCCATCCATATATACAGTAAACAACCACGGGGACATCACACACCCGTTTCAACCCAACACTCAGGTCAAAGAACTCGCTCTGCTCACTCTCCACACGTACTGCCGCCTTTGCACCCTCATACATGCTCTTCACTGCTTTCAGCAACTTGCCATCTACTCCGTATATTCTAAGTACTTCCCACATGCCTTCTCTATCCACTCTGTCATAGGCCTTCTCCAAGTCCATAAAGGCAACATACACCTTTTGTTGCTTCTCCAGATATTTCTCCACAACACAATTCAGGGTAAAAATCTGATCTACACATCCTCTTCCCTTCCTAAAACCTCCCTGCTCGTCGCCTATCCATTTCTCCGTTCTCACTCTCACTCTCTCAATCACTACCCTACTGTACACCTTCCCTACTACGCTTAAAAGACATATTCCTCGGTGGTTACCACACACTCCTCTTTCCCCTTTGCCCTTATATAGAGGGACTATTATGCCAGTCTTCCAGTCATCAGGTGCATTCCCCTTCTCCCATGCTAGTTTGCACATTTTCCATACCCATTCGATCACTATCTCACCACTATACCTTAACATTTCCCCACACACTCCATCTGTTCCTGGTGCTTTCCCCAACTTCACTCTTTTCATAGCTTCCCGCACTTCTGACCTCCTGATCCCCACCTCCTCCTCCACTACTACTTCTCTTCTCCCTCCCATACCATATCCAACTATGTTTGTTGGCTCTTCATTCCTTACATTTAGCAACTCATTGAAGTACTCCCTCCATCTTTCGACTCTCTCTTGCTTCTCGGCTAGCATTCTCCCATTCTTATCTTTCACACCCTTACTGTTTCCCTTGCTACCTTCCCTAACTTTCTTGACTTCTTTCCAGAACAGTTTCTTACACTCCCTCCATTTTACACTCAGATTCCTTCCAAATTCTTGACTATATATTGTCTTAAAACTTGATAGCTTCATGCATTCTTCTCTCCTACACCATTACCTTATATTTCTCTACACATATCTTAACTTTTCCTATTACACACTGTCAAAGTTAGTGACCACTCTTTGAAGTTCTTCCACATTTTCTACCAACAGGACAGTACCACCCATAATGAGGGGCGTCGCGCTCCTTGGTGCCGCTAGAAGAGCGGCGAACACATCAAAAGGTATCTAAAGGTAAAGGTATCATTTGTATAAAGGCCTAGCTCTTATGCCCATTGAACCCGCCTTCCATTCTCTGATCACACCATTCACATATACTGTACATTAAACAATCAAGGTGTTATATCTTTCCTTACTAAACAATTGGTTCATTTAGCTTCACTATCTATCTATCTATTGCCTGACGCCGTGATCCCCGAAGGGGTGGCCACGAACGAACCGCCCCCATGCACCTCTGTCCCCAGTCAGTCGACGCCCCTCCCCCCAACCAGCACCGCCTTCGTTCATGTAGTTCCTCACTCCATCCTTCCACCTCATATTCGGTCTACCTCTCCCCCTCTACCTCGCTCTCGTACACCCTCTTAGTCATTCTCTCGCTTTCCATACGTTCCATATGGCCGAACCATCTCAAGTTGTTCCTTTTCACACTTTCCAGCACATCTACCTCCACACCACACCTCCTTCTTACTTCCTCATTAGTCTGTCTATCCCTCCATGTAACTCCGCACGCACTCCTTAAGTAATTCATTTCCACTGCTCTCACTCTTGGTCTGAGTCTCTCAACCAACGTCCATGCTTCGCTTCCGTAAGTCAGTGTCGGGATTACCACACTGTCATGCAAGGACTTCTTCACTTCCATACTGACCACCCTATTTCTTGTTACTGCTTTTAGCGTTCCTACAACCCTCTTCCCCTGTTGTACCCTCTCCCGCACCTCTTCATCCATAGTCCCATCTTTACTCAACACACTGCCCAGATACTTAAAAGAGTTGACGATCTCCATAGCCTGACCGTTCAGCTTCACCTCACACTCTGTGACTTCACCCCTTTCGAAGACCATAACCTTGCTCTTCCCCGTATTTACCTTCAAATTCCGTTTTTCGCACACTGTTCCAAACTCATTTACCAGACCCTGCAACTCCCATTCATTATCACTCATCAGAACTGTATCATCCGCAAACAGCAGTATAGGTAGCTTCCACTCAATTCCCTCCCTTTTCAGCGATACACCAACATCCACTGCTCTTGATAGTATTTCTTTCATAACTCCATCCATATATACAGTAAACAACCATGGGGACATCACACACCCCTGTTTCAAACCAACATTCAGGTCAAACACTTATCAATTATATAACACACCTTTTGATGTAGGCAGTACAGGGAGGACATGGTCCAGGATGACACAACAACGTACACTTGTGTTTGCACCACTCTATTTTGCGTAAGCGTCCACAAACTTCCCCGCAAGAATGAGCCAGGTCACGACGGTTCCACTCGGGCTCTCTCATCTTACTACAGAAGCACAGATAGGCGTTGGGCACCTTGGGAGTTGACCCCTGGCAAGCTGGGCACCTCCAACCTCCCTCTGTAATGTTTTATTCATGAATAATTTAATCTGTACCTAAAGGTCCAGTACACCAGTTAGATCAAAAGCATTCTTTGATTTATCAATTGAATACAATATATTTTGTATAACTAAATACATACCGGTACCTAAATTAATAAAATAAGCATAAAGTTTTTGCAAAGTTTTAGCTTATTATCTCTTGGACAAGGTCATGTTGTCCTTCATGTTGAATTCCAAATTATAATTTCCCTTTTAACTGGTGGTCAGTATTTCACAGTAACAAATCACTCTGCTCTGAAAAAATGCTTAATTAATATCCAGTATTCAAGAACGTCGTAGTTTCACTCGGTGGTCCAGTGGTCTAGATCCTCAGTGGTCTAGTGGTTAAGGTGTTGGAGTGCTGCACTATTGGCCTGGGTTCTAGCCCTGGCTGAGTCATGTCACAAAAATATAAAATTTATCTAGGCTCTATTTGTTTATTCAGAGAGGCCTTAATTGTGCCCTAGATGACAAGTATCCTACTCTAGTAGGCTACTTAGTTGCTAGTGTTTGTGTGTGAGGTGTATGTATGTATGGCATCAAGCTATGTGACCATGAGGCACTTTTAGCTGCAACCAGCCCCTGCCATCTTGCCTTCGCAGGATGCATGGGGCATAGTTGCTCACTCACGGCTCGAAGCAGCCCCATCTTTGAAGCTGCCTTGCTCCAGTGCTTCACTGTCTCACCTCCTAGACTCTGACCATCACTTTCAGTATGCCACCTATTGAGTAATTAACTCACTAGGCATTGCCCCCCTCTAGCATATTTTGAATATGGGAATATTCCTACAGCTATTTAATCAGGGAACAATGAGGGTATTTACAGTATTTGGCATTTCGGTGGGCTTTGTGGTAATGCACTGATAC
This sequence comes from Paralithodes platypus, assembly GCA_032716605.1. Classification (NCBI taxonomy): domain Eukaryota; kingdom Metazoa; phylum Arthropoda; class Malacostraca; order Decapoda; family Lithodidae; genus Paralithodes; species Paralithodes platypus. Next base: position 53,036,798 of record CM064518.1, read on the forward strand.
TAGGTATTGTACAGCACAAATTCCATCCCAATAAGATCTTCCTATTGAAATATCGGGATTCGAGCCCGGGTCCATTGGATTATCAGTCCAGTGGCAAAACCACTCCACCTCCCCTACTTATTTATTCAGAGAGGCCTTAATTGTGTCCCAGATGACAAGTATACTACTCTAGGACTGTACTTAGTTGCTAGTGTTTGTGTGTGAGGTGTATGTATGTATGGCATCAAGCTATGTGACCATGAGTCGGAGCCGTGGCATAGTCAGTAAAGCGTCGGCGGCTGTTCGGCGGCTCAAGCCCTCGCTGTCAAAATATTATTGGTAGATGTCAAGCCCGGGCAACTTGACCTAGCGATTCGTGACAAACGCCTCCCCTTCTAGGGAATGGAGGACAGGAAAACGTCGTCTGCTGCTCTTTCACTTACACCCAATAGTAATAAGTTTCCATCCAGTGAGTCGAAATATATTAATCGAAGTCACAAAAATATAACTCATTTCTATATTCATTAACCCTCCAGCCCCGGCTATGTATTATATATATATTCCTCGAAACCCGGGTGTTTTGGCCGAAAAACGTCTAGGCTAGGCTACCGTATATTCGTTAATCAGACTGTTTCCCGCATTCCCGCGCATCCCCAAGTGTAGCTGTGTTATTTACCTGTAGAATGGCATTAAGTAGAGCTCTCTAAGTCAACTGGTTGAGCTGTGATGATGATTTCATTGGAGATAACTTTATGGCCAAAACAGCCACTTTACACCACTTTTCGATACTTAACAACAACATACAGGCACACACGAACAAGCGACGCTCTCCTTCTTGTGGCCGGAGATGCGGGGCGTCGGTCCAGCCGGCTGTTGTTTACATGCGTCGGACCGACGCCTCGCACACGAAGCTCACAGGCTTTCAACCACTGGGCGTTCAAGAGGCCTTCCGGGTACCTGTTATATGCTTTTTTATGGGCGTTCAAGAGCCCTTCCGTGGTGAGAGGGTTAATGTTATAGAAATATTACTCTAAAATTATATTGAGTACATTGCCCAATATACAAAGTATATATTATGAATAAAACATAATATATTAGGCCTACAGAGACATTTGGCAAGGAACCGTATCTTCCCTTCTCCCATGCTAGTCTACACATTTTCCATACTCATTCAATCACTATCCACCACCATACCTCAGCATCTCCCAACACAATCTCTTCCTGTTGCTTTCCCCATCTTCACACACTTCAGACCTCTGATCCCCACCTCTTCCTCCACTACTTCTTCCTCCCATACCCCATCCAACTATATTTGTCGGCGTTTCATTCACTATATTCAACAATTCATTGACGGGTGAGGGCTGGTCCTATCCAGAGTGAGGTTTGGCATCCTCTACCCTACCTTAGCCTTTTCTCTCTTTCTCTTTTCCTGTACTACATTTCCTTCTAGGTGCTGGCGAGATTGCCCGATTGGGTGGCACAGCAAGTGGGGCTGCGGACGGTGGGGACATTGACCCAGGGGTGCAAGCCCGTGGACTGATGATCCCCTTCTCCGCTGCCCTCTCAGAGACAGATCTCATCTCACCATGGCCCCTTCGGGGACCCGAGCATCTGGCAGGGCTTCGATCAACTGGACTTGGGACTGCTCGGCCAGACAGTTTGGGGAACTACAACAACAACAATTCATTGAAGTGCTCCCTCCATCTTTCGACTCCGTCTTGCTTCTGTACTAGCATTCGCCCATTCTTATTTTTCACACCCTTGCCACCCTCCCTAACATTCTTGACCTCTTTCCAAAACAATTTCTTACATTAGCGCCTCGGCGGTTGAGTGGAGAAGACGCTCATGTGTGAATCTGCTTAACCTGGGTTCAATCCCAGCCAAGGCAGACATTTAGTGGGTGGGGTAGTACGTCCTAGCATATATGTATATCATGTTCGCACCCAGTCGGGGGACACCTCGACGACGTATACAGACTAATAACACACATACCAAAGCCATTCCAACTCTCCATTGCTCTCATTTCTTGTCTTTCTAAAGTTTTTGAAACTATTCTTGCTTCCAAATTTCTTAAGCATTTCTCTTCTCATAATCTGCTCTCAGATCGCCAGTATGGCTTCCTTAACCTAAGAAGTGCGCATGGGGGTAATTAGAAACGTCCGCCTGTGCTGACATATTTGAGCTGTTTCCATCACTAAAATATTAATTTTACCATAAATATCATTAATACTTATCCATACGTGCCTATTATGGGTTGATTATAAAGGTATTAACCTGAAACAACAATAAAACGAGTGAAAACAGCGTTTGGATGGTCAAAATTGGAAATACAGGCCGCGAGTTATATAATGTATGGGTGAGGCAACCTGCTTTCCCGCCAATTTCCCCCAAGGCCACTGAGACACAGTCGATCGATACTCTCTCTCTCTCTCTTGCTAACAGAGATGACAATGCCCTGCTTGCAACTCGCTAATGTTAGCATGAAAATATACCTCAGAATAAGGGAATAACAGGGAAAATAGGTGATAACTGAAGGAGGGGAGGAAAGTGGGGAAGGAGGGGAGGTAGAGGAGTGATATTTTGCATGGCCCAGGGGCAAAAAAAAAAAAAAAAAAAAAATTATGTTTAACCCTCTCACCACGGAAGGGCTCTTGAACGCCCATAAAAAAGCATATAACAGCTGCCCGGAAGGGCTCTTGAACGCCCAGTGGTTGAAAGCCTGTGAGCTTCGTGTGCGAGGCGTCGGTCCGACGCATGTAAACAACAGCCGGCTGGACCGACGCCCCGCATCTCCGGCCACAAGAAGGAGAGCGTCGCTTGTTCGTGTGTGCCTGTATGTTGTTGTTAAGTATCGAAAAGTAGTGTAAAGTGGCTGTTTTGGCCATAAAGTTATCTCCAATTAAATCATCATCACAACTCAACCAGTTGACTTAGAGAGCTCTACTTAATGCCATTCTACAGGTAAATAACACAGCTACGCTTGGGGATGCGCGGGAATGCGGGAAGCAGTCAGATTAACCCATTGAGACCCAGCGTCGCACGTAATGCGTCGGCAGTTTGTTATCACCAACTCCCAGCGACGCATCACGTGCGTCCGGCATATTAAAATCATTTACGTGGCTCGTAAGGTAGGAAATGGCGGGAGAATAGGAGGGGGAGGTACCGTAGTGTGTGTGGGAGCCGGGCCGGTAGGTGTGAGCGGGCCAAGACAGCCGCGCGGCCGGTGGTGGTGGGCTTAGTGGGGATACTTTACACCCTTAGTTCACCGCCAATTTGAACCTTCATTACTCCGGTCGTATGGGAGCTAGAGGCTTGAGATTTATGTGAGACACTCCTTAGGATGTATGCCATACAATGCCATACTCAGTTTTCACCCTAGTGCTCCCGGGCGGGTGGTCATGCGGGGGAGACGAACTTTCGACCCCCCCCCCCCAAATGACCGAGGTGAGTTTTTTTTATTTTTTTATTCATTTCTCACCATTCTCTTCCATTTTGGCTCAACAAATTTTTTTGAGGCTCCCCCCCCCCCCAAAAAAAAAATATCCGAGGTGATTTTTTGTTTTTCTTCATTTCTCATCCTTGTCTTCCATTTTAGCAAAAAAAAAAAAAGAAGTGAAAATAGCTTGGGACTGGGGTGAACAAAATATTATAACTAGCCGGGGCTCAACGGGTTAACACATATACGGTAGCCTAGTCTAGACGTTTTTCGGCCAAAACACCCGGGTTTCGAGGAATATATATATAATACATAGCCGGGGCTGGAGGGTTAAAGTTTATTTTTTTTTTCTCTAACTCTTAACCCATACAGCCCCAGCGACGCGTCTGACGCGTCGGCGATGTATGTAACGCACAGCCCCAGAGACGCGCCTGACGCATCACCCTAATTGCGCCGACTGTAACCTCAGGTGTAGCCACTCAAGAGGGCTCAGATTTGTATGGGAACTGTGTACGTATCCCACGCAACCGTGCCGATGGTTGAAAACTCTCAAAGTCCACGTGCGTGCGTGCTAGCGCGCAATAACCTGGTTTTTTGGGATAATTGCCTTCAATTTTTTACTCTTGTAAAATCCGTTTTCGGGGGCTCTGTAGGACCATTTTTTAAGCTTTTTGAGTGGTTTTTCGTGGTTTTTCCTTCATTCCTAACCCATTCGCTATTGTTTCTGGAATAAAACCATTTTTTGAAAACCGGCCGGGTTCTGGTGCGCAAACATTACAAAACTAGCCAGGACTCCACGGGTTAAGTCTTCCCGCAGTCCGCCGGGGGAACTCTTAAGAGTCTTCCCGCAGTTCCCGGGTTAAGGGTCGCTCTACTGGTGATCTTCTTTCATATCTTACTAACTCTTGGTCATCCTCCTTTCGAGACTTCGGTGAGACCTTTTCTATTGCACTAGACATATCGAAAGCCTTCGATAGAGTCTGGCATAAATCTTTAATTTCTAAACTACCCTCCTTCGGTTTCTATCCCTCCATCTGTGCCTTTGTCTCTAATTTCCTTTCCGGCCGTTCCATAGCCGCGGTAGTGGACGGCCATTGTTCACTTCCTCACCCTATAAACTCCGGTGTTCCTCAGGACTCTGTCCTATCTCCTATTCTCTTTCTAATTTTTATAAATGATCTCCTTAACTGTACCTTAATTCCCATCCATTCATACGCAGACGACTCAACCTTACACTACTCCATTATTTTTCAGAATGCCCCAGCCAGCAATCCCTCAACGACAAATGTAATGAAGCCATACAACTCTTAAATTCTGATCTAAATACTATTTCCAATTGGGGCAGAGAAAACCTTGTTAACTTTAATGCTTCCAAAACACAATTTCTCCATCTATCTACCTGTCAGGATCTCCCAGCGGACTATCCCTTATTCTTCAACAATACAAAAATCAACCCTTCATCTTCTCTCAATATTCTTGGTGTCTCTTTTTCTTCTGCTCTCATTTGGAAGGACCATATTACCAGTCTTGCTAAGGCAGCCTCCCAGAAGCTGGGTGTGCTCAACCGCCTTAGGGGGTTCTTTTCCCCTGCACAGCTTCTTGCTCTGTACAGGAGCATAGTGTGCCCTTGTATTGAGTATTGTTCACATGTGTGGGGAGGTTCATCTCACACTGCTCTCCTAGACAAGGTTGAAAGGAAGGCCTTTCGTATCATTAACTCCCGTCCACTCACCAACTCTCTGCAATCTCTCTCTCTCCGCCGCAATGTTGCATCTCTCGCTATTCTATCGCTACTATAATAATCAGTGTTCCTCAGAGCTATCCCAGTGCATACCACCTCCTTTACGTAGGGCACGTGGTACCCGTCTTGCAACTCAATCCCACCCCTACTCTGTGCAACTCTCCAACCCAAGAGTGAAACGTTACTCTCAAACTTTCTTCTACTCAACAGCTGAGCTCTGGAACTCTCTCCCAGAATCAGTTTTTCCCGCTTCCTATGACTTAAATTGCTTCAAACTCTGTGTGTCCAGGCATTTTGGCTCGAACGTCCCTTGATTTTGGCCCTGTCACTCTTTCAACTATGGGGGAGGCACTCGCTATAGGCAGTTATGCCTTTTGCCTCCCTCAATCACATAGAAAAAAAAAAAAAAAAAAAAAAAAAAAAAAAAAAAAAAAAAAGCTTCCTCTATCTACAACACCCCTTCTCTGCAATCTACACTTTCCCAGCCATATGGTCCAAGTGTAGGCTACTGTCTGATGGCGTAATGGGATTCAAAAGGTAAACTCCCTCCACTTTACACTTAAATTCCTTCCACATACTTATCTATTCTTCTTTTACTTGCCCTTGTTACTCTCTTCACCATTCTTTTTCTCCAAGTACCTTTCCCTTTTCTGTCTCTCCAAATCTGAATTTCCTTTACTACCCAACCACTCTCTATTTTTTTTTTTTCTCTTCAACTGCTAGTTTTTCAGTCCACCATGCTAATCCTTTCACTCTCTCCCTCTTCTCCTAACTACATATGTAGTAAGATTATATATAGTAATATATAGTGAAGGGAAAGGTATACGCTTCATGTGATAGAAGCGCAAGGACATGTGCTTCAGAAACGTGGCTTGTCAAATTGGATGATATTGATAGAATGGAATGTATCAAGATGAGAATGGCGAGATGGATGTGTAGGGTCAAACTGCAAGATAGAATGGTGATATGGATGTGTGGGGTCAAACTGCAAGATAGAATGGTGAGATGGATGTGTGGGGGCCAAACTGCAAGATAGATATTATCTAGTGAAGAGCTGAGGAGACGGTCAAGTATCAAAAGTATTAGTGATGAGATGCGTACTAGCAGGCTTGGATGGTTTGGACATGTGGAGAGGATGGATAAACTAAGTTGAATGAAAAGATGCAAGTCCATGAACGTGGAGGGAGCTGCACCAAGGAGAAGACCAAGAAAGATGTGGGATCAGACCTTACGGTCTGATCTTAAATAAAAAAAAAAATGACAAGTGAGGTAGCTCTGAACAGGGCTGCCTATGGCGCTACCATTAGAACGTGAAACCAGACCCGCCCATCATGTGGAGCACTTGGTCTTTAAATTTATGTATGTATGTATGTATGCTGACATTTGATCTGACTCTCCGACTTTTTCCTTATTTCCCATAATCCGGTATCTCCGCCATTTTAACCTTTTAACCGCAATGTGATTTAATCCTTCGGGCCAGCCCTGTGAGAGTCTTGTTCTAGACTCAGTAGTCTGGTTAAACAAACTTTTAATTAATTAATGTATGTATGTATGTATGGTGAGGGTACAGTATAGTAATGGTATGAGGAAAGATAAGTTACAGTATTGCAAGTACAGTATGGCATAATAATGGTGAGGGTATTCAATATTAAGTGTAACAAGAATGGTACGAGGGGTCGCTATAACAAAAAAGAAAAAGGAAACATTGTGCGAATGAAAACTGTAACTAACTTAATGCTTAAAGCATTACACAGAACCAAATGTCAAAGCTCTACTAGACCTATAAACAGCTTGGCACCAAATAAAAATCTAGGCCACAGTAGTTCAGGACATGCTCTTTTTAATGTTTGTTGTTGAAGTGAGTTGCAATTTGCCCCACATGTTGATGTCGAGCTTCAAAGATGGAACATTTTTATTCACATTTTTAAAGCCTATTATCTCAACAACTAGAGTATGTAGCAAGATCTGGATTTACATAATTTGTAGAGCCTATGTGCTTCATTAATCTAGAGCATATCCTTTGTTTCGAACAAGATCCCACCGAGTAAACGTAGATCCACAGCTATAAGTGGCTTCCTGGAAGTTAGTGTGTATTTTGAAGTCAACGAAGGGTACGCCTGGATGCGTGATGGGCGGGCTTGTGGTGGTAAAGTTTCGATGCATGTTTGCTTGCTGAAACCGGACCCTCTCCGGGAGGTCTGGGACCTGGGAATCTTGCTGGAGACCCCAAATGGGCCTAGGTCTCTGGGGTCTTATCCTAGGTGACCTAGATGTGTGTGAATTAGTGTGTGTTTTTTTGTGTGTGTGTGTGTGTGTGTGTGTGTGTGTGTGTGTGTGTGTGTGTGTGTGTGTTGTTCGTCTCAAGTTGGCCAACCCCAGCTTTAAAAAAAAAAAAAAAAGGGGTACCGGTATGTACCAGAGTATATAGATAGATAGAAGTTGGGGATATTTTATAGGCAATATATGCTCTCCAAAGCTCTAGTAATGTAAGTTTGACATTTATAGTAAACTTTGACCCTAGGCACAATTTTTTAAAACAGAGAGATTCATTACCGTGGAATGCTGACTTATTAATAATGGAAATACAACTCCGTAGCCTACTTCATGTGATATACAGTATGATGTAGCCCTTGCTCTTAGCCCAAGTGACATGACCACAAGAGATATGGAGATATCTTTGCAGAATTTCCTTTAACCCTTATTTAGCGGCGAGCAACATAAGTCGAGTTAAATAAAGCTGGACTATGTGGCGGCGCTCGACATAACTCGAGTGGCAATTTCAGCACGTAATGTGGCTGAGAGAGAGAGACAAGTGGTGGCAGGAGACTAGCGAGCGTATGACTGCTCCAGACCACCGCGGCGAACCTACTGACACAAATCTCAGCTCCCTCCTCCCTCTCTCACTCGCTACATACTCAATTATGTACCGAAAGTACCGAATTACCTGCTTTTTGCACTCGCGTTGCACGGTTATTGCAAGAAAACTATCCATCATACAAGGATCGTTATGGTGTCATTCGAAAGCTCTGTTTATGCCCTTTCAGGGATAGGTACTTGTTTTACGTTCTGGGTCTTATTTAGGCATGAAAATGATCACGTAAACAGCCCTATTTTGGCTAAAAACACCCCGCTGGGCGGTACACATAAATAAACCGCATAGGCCGCTCGTAAGGTGTTAAGGTTCAAAGGAATATGTGAGCACAGTTAAAACAATATAGGAGATGGTGAGGTGGAGACCAATGGACCACTTGACGTGGAATAACCCTATAGGTACAGTATGTACCTATACTTAACCCTCTCACATTCTTGATGCAATTTTGAGCCTATTAGGGATACTTTATAGCCTTTGTTACCATCAGGGGTGTTTAGAAACCTTTAGTTTAGTTACTTCAACCTCTGCAGTTGTCTTTGAGTTAGCTGTGGGCAGAAAACTAATTTTGGAGAGGTAATTAAAATGTAAAACTTGCAAACTTAAACAAACCAAAATTGGGACAAGGACAATATAAAGTCAAATTAAATTATCAAAATCGCTATGTGGAAACAACGCATTATGTAAACAACAAATTATAAGAGCGAGAGAACTATTATTGCTAATCTGGCAACCTCTGCGTCATAAAAACGTAAGGGTTAATAATTCTTTCTAGTTATTATCTGTTTTTAGGGAGATAAGTAAAACCATTAAAAAGTTGTAGGTCAAGAAGAACATTCTATAATTGAAATGGTCTTCCAAACTTTAGTAAGTAGGGAATAATAGCTACTGAATTTACCTAAGTAATGAATTCAAAGAAGTAGTACTGTAATACCAGTACTGTACAATAAGCTACTACAAGTCTACATTTACCTCCAGTAGAGGTCTTGGCCCATTTCTTGATACAGCCAAGATGAAAGCAGTTGTAGCAGTTAACACAGGACCATATGGCTTGCTGCTGCTTAATACAGTCACAGCACACCATGCATTCATAGCTTCCCTTTGACAGCTGCTCCCCTAGTCGGTCACGCTGGGTTTCCTCATCCTCGTTGGTACCCTGACTCTTTTTATCTTGAGCTGCCTGTTTCTTTGAGTCATCGGCTTCTGTGTTTCTAGTGCTTTGTTGATCCTTGTCTTCCCTGCTGACCAAATCTGGAGAAACAATACCACTGCCTCTCCGTCTGTTGTTGACGTCGCTGTTGCCACCTGGTCCATTGCTGTTATCCCAGAGCTTTCTATCTTGTCTACCGCGGCCCTTACCTCTCCCACTCCTTGTCCCGGCGAACCCATTACCACTACTCTTGTTCTCTTCTGTGTGCTGTTGGGTAGACTCCTTATAATCTGATCTTTCAAAACTTCTGCTGTTATTTTTGCTGTGACTGTCCCATTTACCCTGATCGTAGTTGGAATTTCGCTCATATTTTTGGCCTCTAGTCTGCAATCTATTTTGCCTAGTGAAAGTATTTTGCATATCATAGTAATCTTTTTCTTTCTCTGTTCTAACTTGTCTATTAGCCCACTCTTTACCCTGCTTATCTTCTCCCTGGTAATCTCTTTGTTGGTACCGGTTGCCACCTCGCCCGCCTCCACGATCATATCTGGTATGTCCTCCCCTGCCCCTCCTCTCATTACCACTGTCTTGTACTGAATTACCACCAGCACTCCTTGTGCTGATATTTTTCAAGAAAGCAGCCGTTTCTAAAACAGCATTGTCTCTTTCCCGCTTCCGCTCTTCAGCATTGATCTCCTGGCTGTCGTATCTGGAGTGGGAGCTAGAATTAGAAGAGTCATTGTACCCTTGGCCATTGTAGTAACCTCTCCGGCCACCTCTCCTGCCACGGCCTCCCCGACTCCCCCAACCTTGATCTCTAGTCCTGGCACCACTGTCTGCCACTCCTTCAGGCACACCACTCTTGTTGGAATGTACGGCATCACTTGTAACATTTCTCTTCTTGCCTGGGGTATTGTCCTTTGCAGGATATTCTGGGGAAGATTCCTTGGTGCTGGTGGTTTTGTCATTACTTGCTTCTGGGCTCTCTTTTCTTCCTCTTGAATAGCTATTCCTTGATGAATTACCTCTTGATGATGAACTGCCAGTACCCTCTGATGAAGCAGGATAAGTTCTACTAACAGAATTATCCTGACTGAATGTATTATTATGCCAATCTTGACTTTGTGTACCCCTGGTTGCAGGCTGGTATTCTCTATTAAAATTTGAGGCCTCAACTGGATGATTAGCATTCATAGTGGAGTAACTATTATCATATGGTGTAGAGGTTCCCATATTACCATACATCATGTAACTTGGCTGATATGGTAAAGTTGCTCTGTTATCAAAGGAGAGGTTTCCAGGGTGTTGATTTCTAGCATAATATTGATTATCAAATTGACGGGCTGTCTGTACCGGAGGGGGAACAGGGTACACATTTCCCTGGTATTGGGGGTACTGGAGGCCTTGGGTAAACTGAGGCATATAGACATTTTGCTGTGGCTGAGGAGAGTACATGGTAACAGGTTGGGAAGGATAGTTCTGAGGTGAGACTGGATACCCATCATTATAATGGCCCTGTCCAGAGTATCTCTGGTCACTGCCCTCTGCCATGGTCAATCTGTAAAATAAAAGGATGAATGAATGAATGAAAGAAAAAAATCTTTTACAGCCTACTGGGTTATGGCTCCCATAAGGATGGAAGCACACTAAAGGGATGGGGGTAGTAACTGAAAGGGAATATTAGTTGACATAAATCTATTTATTACCAGACGCCTTAATCTCAGATCAGGTGACCATATATGAATCACCTCCATGCTCATCTGTGATCTGTCAACCAGTGCCCCTCATCCTTGTCAACACCACTTTCAAGCATACCCCTTTAAACTCCATCCTTCTATCTCATTCTCAGCCTGCCTCTTCCTCTTTACCTTCCACCTTACACACATACACTTTTTAAGTAATTCTTTTACTCTTCATATGTTCCACATAGCCTATATGAATCACCTGAAGGTGTTCCTCTTCACACTCACCAACATATCTACTTCAGGGTGTCAAATTAGGACAATTTGTTTTTAAATATGCCCAGGTATGACTCCCCAATTTACATGCTTCACTTCCTTATGTCAATGTCGGGATCACCAAATTATCTTAATTCCATGCTCACCTCTCTATTCCTTGTCACTGCTTTCAGTATAGCCTCCTCCCCTGCCGGACATTCCTCACACTTTATCCTCCAAACAACTATCTTTACTCATCTGCCCAAATACATACATGAGCTGAGATTTTCCATTACCTGACCAATCAATTTCACTTCACATTGTGGTGTATTTTTCTCAATGACTATAGGCTACAGTATAGGCTACCCTTACGCTTCAGGTTCCGTTTCTCATACAAAGGACCAAATATATTTACTAAACCCTGCATGATATAAATACAGTTCCTCCGAGACCCTTCTAAATTTCAAATGAACAGAAATAGAGATCTTAGATGCTACATACAAACTGAAATCTAACAAGTTACCTGGACCTGATAAAATTTCCCTATTAGTCAAACAAATTAAAGATGAAAATTTAAATCCTTTAATTTATCATTTAAATAAAACAATATAATACCGGTACAAGGAAGTACCTAAAAAATAGAAATTAGGTAACGTAACACCAATCTTTAACACCTTAATCCCAAGGGACGCTGTACTTGTTCTGCAGTGAGGTCACCATTCATTATTGTTCAGACAGGAAGTATCACAGGGGAAGGGTTCTTCAGGGACGTTGGGTGTTCGGAGCATTTGAGAGGGGTAGTAAGGTGTTCCTTATTGCTGTCAAGGACAGATCCAAAGAGACCCTCATTCGCATAATTAAAAAGTGGATTTTGACTTTGACACACATTCATTCAGACTGCTGGGTCTCTTATAGAACTCTGTCCGTCGAAGGCTACACCCAAACTACTGTGAATCACTCCCACAGCTTTGTTGACCCTGACACCGGCTCCCAAACTCAAAACCTTGAACGGATCTGGAGGGACGTTCATGACACAGTGCCCCGCTTAGGACACAAGGAGGAGCCATTTTAGGGCTACCTATCTCACTTCATCTTCCAGATGGCCTTCCCGGACCCTCAGACCCGCCTACAGCACTTACTTTTCCTTCCCGTCAAAATGTATCCTCCAACATAAAAGCTGTTGTACGCAGACTTATGTTTTCCAAGAGTCTCATTTCTTATTCAACAAAACTAGTGCCTCGTTTTTTCATTTTCATTGTTTGATTGGATGATTTGTATTACCTTACCCATAACTCCTCTCCTAGAATAATAACATGGTTTCCCCTGATAGTGGGGAGGGCGATGAAGATCAAGGAGAATGTGGGTTACAGAATACAGTATAGGCTACTAGGCTAGTAAAATAAGAAGCCTGTAAGTGATGAAAGTCTTGAATCCCCTAAACAAACAAAAACTCAAGACAATTGTTGTCTAAAGTTGGCTTGCACTTTCCTATTTATTAATCATACAACCCCACAACAGGGAAATCTGAGGTCAAGGTAATGAGTTTCTAGGTACAGTAAAGGTTAGTAGCTAGTCATATGGCCTACTAGGCAACCAGTATCCAATGGCGACACTAATTAGGCCCATGGCTGGCAACACAGATGAGGATTTAATTCAATTGCGGGGGAAAGGGGGGAGGGGTCGTCAGAGCTCCTCCCCATAATTCATCCTCTATTGAATAGCAACCCAGAAAATATTTATGGGGTGACCACACATTTTTTCATGGGTTAGTTCTTCGGCTTTAGATAGTTTTCATCAACATACAGTGGCTTTAATTACTTACAATACTCAGATAATATGTTTTCCCCATTATCCAATGATCTTGAAACACTTGGATGAACGTTTGTTTTCAGAGTTAAAAAATCACCACTTTTTGTCTTGGGATACAAGATGGGTAGAAGAGGGGCTTTGCTCCCCCTCACCACCCATGACTTATTAAAAGCAGCATCTATTTTGCCAGTAGGAAACCTAATTTGAGTTTTACCGCTGTCGATTGGGAGAGTTATAGGGAAAGTTTTCTACAGGGCTTTTATGTAGTGCCCAAATAATGAATTTCTGATGATTGAACCAATTATAATATGATCTTTGCAACATCCTTATTCTATAGCCTAATAGCCTTCAAAAATTGAGAAAACATTTGTGGCCATCTCTTAAATAAGAACCAGCAACCCTAATTAGGCCCCCTGCTGGCAACATAAGATAATGATTTCAATAAGTCTGGGAGGGGGCAGAGCCCCGATAGAACCCATCCTGTATCCAATGGAAAATACTGTAGTTGGCTCGCATTTTTCTATATTTCGCCTTTTAGACTTGGAAAACTTGAAAAATCTGAGGCAACTTTTTCCAAAACTTGCCTAGGATATTACAGTATTATGATTTTGTTTTGGTTTTATGACTGAAAAATTGCAAAGCTGAACCAGATTTTCTTTGAATTTTCTACCTTTTTTATTATTCTGAAAAATTGCAGAATTGCAGTAAACTACTGTATTTTTCACACTGTATTTTTCACACTTTCTATCTTATAAGACTGAAAAATTGCAGAATCCGAGCAAACTTTGTTTTCACTTTCTGGTTTTTATGACTGAGAAATTGCCAAATCCAAGCTAACTTTTGTTTACACTTTGTGGGTTTTAGGACTCTTGAAATATTACTAAATCCGATCTAGCTTTGCCTTTTTTGTATATTTTCGACTTCAATTTCCATCATTAATTAAAACCGCTTCTTTCACTAGGCTACTATATCTATCATTTGTAATTCTTTAGACTTGGGCCTTCCATTTTTTTTGCCTTAACCCTTGGAATCCGGGAGGCCTCATATGAGGCAAAATACGCGGCTAAAAAGTCGCCGATATAATCATCAGAACTCGGCAACCACGCAATGTAGCGTCATCTCAACGGCAGTCTACAGACAAGAACATTTTCTACAATTTGCAAAATAATTGACTGCTCTAGGTGGTCTCAATCAGTAGCTACTGAATTATGAAGTTTGAAAATACCAGTGGCAGTATCGTAAGTGGCAGTATCGTAACCAATGAGGTTTAGAGGTCCTGTCATCTGCGTATAAGTACGGTATTGGTTAAAGTCTTGCTAAAACGCACCTCTGTAGCTTACCGTGACTAGTTACGGTAAGTAAGTCCTACCCCGCCTTCTCGAGGTAGCCTCGTTATTACACCGTCCTTATTTTAATCCTCCCTTTTAAATTTCTAACATTTTTATTTTTGCTTGACGGTGGAACTAAAGGGGAGGGCGGGTGTGCTATTTTCTTCAGCAGCACACTTTGTTTTTAATTTTAAATCCTCTCTTAATTTCCACTATAAAAATTATCCCCCTTGTAACTATATTTCTGTTGTCCCCTGTATATTTTTGTTCTCCCTATCTTCTTAATATTTTCATTTTTACTGTGTTGTATGTTTTTTTACTGATGTTGGTATCAGTTTTTTAGTTTTTCTTTTAGTATACTTTTGACAATCCGGCGCCCTGTTTGGAGGCATTATGTCCAGGCCCCAAGTCCTCCTGGGAAACAACTGTGCTCGGTATGCTGCCGGCCAGGACCCCCTCGGGGGTGGAGGAACAAAGCAGAAAAGTGGTGGAAACGTCGTTCGGGTGAAGGAAAGCGTGCTCCGTGTCTGTGCCTTCAATGCCAATGGCATAAATGATTTTAGCAAGAGAGAGTGTCTGATGCGAGAGCTTAAAGATGGATGTGTGGATGTGTGTGGGGTAGGTGAGACGCACTTGTTGGGTTCTGGAGTGTGGGATGGTGAGAGTGAGCATGATTTGTGGGGTGGGGAAGGATGGGTTGTCTGGTCTGGATTGGATGCAGGATATAAACGTAAGAAAAAGGAAGGGGTAGCAGTAATTTTGTCAGAAAGGTTGAGGAAGTGTGTGAAAAACTATGGATGCGTGGACTCAAGAATTGTATGGTGTGAGTGCAAGATTGGGATAGATAGGTATACTTTTATGTGTGTCTATGCACCAGTCAACCAAGAAACTGGGAAAGGTGCGGAAGAAAATAGAAAATTTTGGAATAAAGTCAATAAATGTATAAGAGAAAGGCAAGAGTGTACACAAGTAATATTAGTAGGCGACATGAATGGTAGAGTTGGAAACGAGGAGATAGAAGGTATAGTGGGTAAATGGGGTGTGGAGGGTAGGAATATGAATGGTGACTTCCTTTTAGAAGTGTGTGCGGAGAGAGAGATGTTTCTGGCTAACACATTTTTTGAACATCGTCACATTCATAGATATACATGGCACAGAGGTGAAGGTGAGCAGGAACAGAAATCTCTAATTGACTACGCCATGATGGACTCCGGACTAAAAGGAAGAATTTTAGATTCAAAAGCTGTAAGAGGTATGCTGACGGGATCAGACCACTATACAGTGCTGACAAAAGTTAGGATAAGGAAAGAGTGGAAATATGAGAGGAAAGAGAGAAAACTGACAGTAGAGAGAATAAATGTGAGAAAATTAAATGAAGAATGTAATGCAACAAAATACAAGGACATCCTGAAAGAGACTATAAAGGACATGGATGTTATGATAGATCTGGGAAATACTGTAGACGAAGTATGGAAAGGTACAAGAGACTCCATGATTAAAGCAGCTGAGAAAGTATGTGGGAAGAAAACCTTTAAAATGTGGAAGAAGAAAGGTAACGCATGGTTTAGTAAAGAGATAGAAGAAATAGTGAAAAAGAAGAAAGAGTTCAGAAAGAGTATGCTGCAAAAGAATATACCTAGAGAAACTAGAGATGCGAGGAA
The DNA here is from genome assembly GCA_032716605.1 of Paralithodes platypus. Taxonomy (NCBI): domain Eukaryota; kingdom Metazoa; phylum Arthropoda; class Malacostraca; order Decapoda; family Lithodidae; genus Paralithodes; species Paralithodes platypus. Next base: position 53,052,708 of record CM064518.1, read on the forward strand.
AGAAGAATATACAAATTTGAAACAAAGAGTGAAGAGGGCGATACAAGACGCTAAAAGGAAGACAGATGAGGCATATGGGAGAAAGATTAGTGAACAGTTTCTGAATGACAGGAAAGCATACTACAGAGCTGTGAAAGAAGCCAGAGGGAAGAAGACTGAGAGTGTCTCAGGTGGTAGGATGAGGGACATGAATGGGGAAGTGGTAGAGGGTGATGGTGTGGTGAAAGTATGGAAAGATCATTTTAGTAGCTTAGCTGTAAAGAGTAGGGGGAAGGCAAAGATCTCATCCATAGGAATGGAGAGAGGTAGAATAAACAGGGTAGTTGAAAGCCAGATAAGCAGAGAAGAAGTAAAAGAAGCAATCAATAGACTTAAAATGGGCAAAGCTGCTGGAGTAGATAACATCCCAGGTGAAATGCTGAGATATGGAGGAGAAGAAGCTGTTGACATAATGCATAGGTTATGTAAATTAGCATGGGAAAAGGAAAGTGTACCAGAGGACTGGAGGAAAGCAGTGATAGTACCCTTGTACAAAGGGAAGGGTAGTAAAGAAGAGTGTAAGAATTATAGGGGAATTAGCTTGCTTAGCATACCTGGAAAGGTACACGCAAGAGTAGTAACACAGAGGCTACAGAAGATAACGGATGACAAAATAGGCGAGGAACAGGGAGGTTTCAGAAAGGGCAGGGGCTGCGTTGACCAGATAGCCTCAATGCGATTGTTGGTAGAGAAGTATCTGGCCAAAAACAGAAAACTCTATGCAGCATTCATGGATTTGGAAAAAGCCTACGACAAAGTAGACTGGGAGGGCCTGTGGGATGTGTTAACAGTATATGGTGTGGGAGGAAAGTTGATAATGGCAGTAAAATCTTTTTATAGGAATGCAATGGCAAATGTGAAGGTAGGGGATAAGTTAAGTGAAAGTTTTGAGGTCAATGTAGGTGTAAGACAGGGATGTGTCATGTCAGCTTGGTTGTTCAATATATACATGGATGGAGTGATTAGGGAATGTAGGGCTGTATCAATGGGTGTGGGAGCTAGACTGGAATCAGAGGGAAGAACATGGAAGATTTTAACATGCCTATATGCGGACGATGCAGTCCTGTTGGCGGAAAATGCTGAAGAACTTCAGAGAGTGGTCACTGACTTTGACAGGGTATGTGAAAAGAGAAAGTTAAAGGTCAATGTAGGGAAATGTAAGGTAATGGTGTTTGAGAGAAGAATGCATGAAACTATAGATTTTAAGGAAAAATATAGAATCAAGAAAGAACACAAGAAAAGTTGTAAAATAAAATTGAAAAATGAAGTACTAGAAGAGGTTGAAAGTTTCAAGTATTTGGGAGCTGTACTATGCAAATATGGTAAAATGGAGAGTGAGATAAAAGAGAGAAAAATGCAAGGGAGAAAAGTGATTGGAGAACTTGATAGTATTCTCAAAGGAAGAATGGTTAGCCAGGAAGTCAAAAAGTCACTGAGAAACAGTGTGCTGCTCCCAACACTCTCGTATGGAAGCGAGACATGGACAGCAAGTGACGAGGACCTCTTCAAACTAAGAGCTGTGGAGATGAGCTTTTTCAGAATGGCAGCTGGCATGAATAGGCTAGATGGGCCAAGTAATAGGGAAGTGTACGAGTCCTTTGGAATGGAAGAGCAGGCTTTGGGCATTGATTGTGGTGTGGTTGAGTGGATAAAGAGAAGTACTTTGAGGTGGTATGGTCATGTTCAGAGAATGGATGAAGACAGAATGCCAAGAAAGATATATGGGAGTCAGGTGAGTGGAACCGCTAGTAGTGGAAGACCACCTATGGTATGGGAAAAGAAAGTGGAAAAATATATTGAAGAAAAACTTCCACGTAGTGGAAGGGGCATTGTGGCACGGGCAAGGGAGGCATGTCTTGACAAAGTAGCTTGGAGACGTTTCTGTCATGGCCATCCTCTAGTGGGGGTTTCCCAGGGGGAAGCAAGGCGTCGGAGATGATGATGATGATGATGAAAATACCAAACTTCATATGAGGCCCCCCGGATCCCAAGGGTTAAAAACTGTACGATTTTACTTACTGGACACCTATTTGACAGGTACCACCAAGGATTTAATACATACTGTATTTGTTTTCGGTTTCCACGCATCCAACACAAAGCTACACCTTTTTCTGGTCCGGTAATAATATTGAAAACGATATATTAACTTTTTAAATGTGGTTTTCGACGAGAATAAAACGGCGCGTTTGTGCAGAAAATCGGGAGTCCGTCGTCGCTTTGGATCGTCGGGTTGTTTACACAGGACGCTCAAGGTTACGTCCCCTCTAATTGACCGTTCTGTTGCCGAGTATATTTTCCTGTTTTTTTTTATTTTTTTATTTAATGCTTCTTGTAACCATTATAAGGTGCAGAAATATACATGAATAATCCATAGTCCCCAACAATACAAACAAATTCAGGCCTAAATCCTATAAATACCTCTACCTAAACTTCTAGTATTTATACTTGGGGGTTGGTATTAGATACAGGCCAGGTTGAGGGGAGGCTCTGCCCCCCCTCAACCCCGAGAATTATAATAATCGTCATATATGTTGCCAGTAGAGGGTCTAATTATCCCATTGCCAGCTGTTACTTGCCCCCTGCTGGCAACATATATGACGATTATTATAATTCACGGAGGGGTGATCAACCCGTCCTGTATCCCACGGCCTATAACGCTAGTCGTTATCAGAAAATTTACCCAACAACTGGTTAGCTTAGCCATTTTAAGTCGACCGCCAAGGCGGGAAGTCACTTCGAGCGTAAAGTAAACAAAGCGACGCTACTTCCACTAACGCAACAGAGTTCTCTTTATATTTTGTCTCATATTATTAATATTAAAGTGTCCCCATTGTTGTTTTTAGTGTTTCGTACACCAGAAAAGGGTGTAGCTTGGTGTTGGATGCATGGAAACCGAAAACAAATATGTATATATTAAATCGTTGGTGGTACCTGTCAAATAGGTGTCCAGTAAGTAAAATTGTACTGTACCTTAAAAACTATTCCAGATTATAGGAAATTACATTAGGAACCCATACAATACATACATACATACATAAAATTTTAAGACTGAGTGTTCCACACATAAGTGCAGTTTCAGTCTCTTGTCCTAATGGCGGCATTCCAGGCAACCCTGTTAAGGGCTGCTTCACTTGTCAAGTTCTTGGATTTGAGATCGGCGCGTATAGTCCGATCCCAGGTCTTCCTCGGTCCACCCCTTGGTGCAGCTCCCTCCACAATCACAGACCTGCATTTTTTCACCCAATTTTGTTCATCCATTCTCTCCACATGTCCATACCATCCCAGTCTACTTGTACGCATCACCTCGCTAATACTCTTTATACCTAAACGTCTCCTCAGCTCAACATTTGTTATTCTATCCTGTAGCCTGGCCCCACACATCCATCTCACCATTCTCATCTCATTACGCTCCATTCTGTTGACATCCTCTACTTTAACGGCCGATGTTTCTGAGGCATACATCATTGCACTTCTAACACATGAGGCATACACCTTTCCCTTCAGGGGGAGAGGCATTCTTTTCATGGTCAGGATTGGCATCAATTCTCTGAACTTCCCCCAGCCACACCTAATTCTAGCAACAGTGGCAGCCTCAGCCCCACCACCGGCAGAGATGGTATCTCCTAGGTAACAAAACTTGTTCACCAGCTCCAAAGACTCATTTCCAAAATTCACAGCCACAGGATCATCACTTAACACAAGCTCGCCTTTGCACACTACGCACTCAAATTTCTCTATTTCTGACTTATCCTTCGGCAGGGGCCCCTTTATTCTACTACAGCGCTTACTCCCATGGTGTACCCAACATCGACAGATGCTACATTGAATTGAGTTAACGCCCACTCCCTTTCCACACACTGCACATGGGTATGCACCGCTCTTTTCCACATTGCCTCGTCTCAAACTACAATGCATAACCTTGGTTTTGTTAATATTGACTCTTAAACCCTTGCTCGCCATGCCCTCTCTCCACTCTCTGAATTTGGCCTCAGCATCCTGCATACTGTCAGCTATTAGGACTAAATCGTCTGCATAAAACAGTTCCAACGGGAGTCCGCCTCTAAAAATTCTAGACAGCGCCTCCAAGACCATAATAAAGAGGAGGGGGCTTAACACTGAACCCTGATGGACTCCAACACGGACTGCGAACTCATCACTCAGTACACCCTTCACCCTCACCGAACTTCGCGAATCCTCATACATCTTCATTATCACACGCACCAGCCACTCTTCCACACCAAGTTTCCTCATAGCCCACTGTACAACATCTCTAGGTACCCTATCAAAGGCCTTCTCCAGGTCCACAAACACAAAGTAAAGATCCCTGCCTTTTAGTAAGTATCTTTCCTGTATCTGCCTGACTATGAAGATAGCATCGGTTGTACCACGTCCTGGCATAAAACCAAACTGCATATCATCAATAGAGATGCTTTGCCTGATCAAACCCTCAAGGACTCTCTCACAGACCTTCATGATTTGGTCAAGCATTTTCAGACCCCTATAATTTCCTCTATCTAGCGCATCCCCTTTTCCTTTGTATATATTTACTATTACACTTTTGAGCCAATCCTCTGGGATTTTCTCATCTTTAATAATGGTGTTTATCAACTCAGTGACTAAGTTTACACCAATCTCCCCTGAGGCTTTTATCATCTCAGCGACAATGTCGGAGCAACCTGGAGCTTTACCGTCCTTCATTTTATTGATTGCGTCGCTCACTACAGCTGGTGCTATCAAAGGAGGGGGCCCAGATATTGGTTTTTCGATACTAAGCTGTTCCTTATCCCATTCAAACTCTACATTTAGCTATCGTTCATAGTGTACCTTAAAATCAGAACAGAAATGCATATTTTACAAGACATGATAATTATATTATGTGTAAGTTAGGTTAGGCTAATGTCCTTTCAAAGGGGTATGGTAAACACTAGGATATACCCGGTCAGATGTAGGTGATACGCCCGATAACAGAACTCTTGCCTATAGGCCCTGATACGATTTTAGTTACTGGACACCTAATTGACAGGTACAGTACCACCAACGATTTAATACATATTTGTTTTCGGTTTCCAAGCATCCAACACCAAGCTACACCCTTTTCTGGTGTATGAAACACTAAAAAAACAATGCAATGGGGACACTTTAATATTAATAATATGAGACAAAATATAAAGAGAACTCTGTTGCGTTCGTGGAAGTAGCGTCGCTTTGTTTACTTTACGCTCGAAGTGACTTCTTTCCTTGGCGGTAGACTTAAAATGGCTAAGCTAACCAGTTGTTGGGTACATTTTCTGATAAAGACTTGAATTATAGGCCGTGGGATACAGGATGGGTTGAGAGCCTGTCACTATATATATGTTCTATCGTCTCCTTCACTCTCCTCCCTCCCACCACACACTTCAGGCACTCTTTCACTCCCCCGTTCCACCTCCATGTTCTTCTATTTGTCTCCCCAAGTATAAATACTAGAAGTTTAGGTAGAGGTATTTATAGGATTTAGGCCTGAATTTGTTTCCCCCACCCAAAACCCCCTAGCCTATTCCCAAAGGGTCCCGTATTATTGTCGGGGAATATGGATTATTCGGAAACAGGACGTTTCGTCACCACCTCTTAGACTCGTTTCGTCACCGCGATCTCGGACGTTTCGTCACCATAATTAGCCACTACCATTTCAAGGCCATTGGACCTTGATTTAAGTAGTAATGGATATAATTTGTGATGAAAACTTAATTGTTGGTTGCCTAATTGTATTATGGGACGGTAGATATTTATCTGATATAGTTTTGTTAGATTCTGATAAAGTTTGTCAAAACGTTGTCTTATATACCGGTATAATATGATGGGCAGTTCTCAATTCAATTTCTTGAACGTTTTTATATAGCCTACAGCTTGACACCAGTGGAATGTGCACCCGTGCACGTGTAAATCAGGAAACTCATTCCTAACAGGGACAACCACTGGGACATCTAAATTGACCACTTGCGAGTTTCGTTCTATATAAGGAAGTTGGAGCAGTAGATATTGATATTCATCATAATTAATTACCTGTTAAAATACGGTTGTAGTACATTTATAAATCCATAAAACCCAATTCAACTACTCTTTAACCATAGAAACTTACATAATTATTGCATTTCTATTTACCATCGATATCTACAGCTCCAACTTCCTTTATAGCCTGAAACTCGTAAGTGGTCAATTGTTGGTAGTTAGGTCGTCGATGGTGTCATTGACATCTAAATCCATTGCTGGGACATTTAAAGTGTTGGTTAATTGCTGTATCTGTTATATCATCAGTACTGTTCTATAGCATTATATCGGGACAATCAGGGCAATGCCAGAGAAAAGTTCTACCTTCCTTAAGGTGTCTGGTAATGTTTCTATGTTCGGTGTGGGGACATTGATGTCTCACACGAGAGCGCCTATTGTTTAGGACGGACTTCCTTGCCACATCCAGAACATGAGTAGGGCCTACTTAATATGATGATAATTTTGAAAACTCTCACAAATTGCGAGATAAAGGAAAATTGAACGTTCCTGCCAAGCGCAAAAAAACACAAGACCAGAATGTGTCACTCGTTCCATTTCGGAATGGAGTGACATGAAGCGAAATGGAAAGATATATTTAAGTATATTCCGCTACATTCCGCTTTCTTTCGTACTTTAGTGACATCCTGGGCGAGAATATACATTGGAGTGGTTTATGAGTTTCGAATCAAGCTACTAATTATGCCTTCTGGACTAATACAGTAAACGTAGTGGTGACGAAACGGGTTGGTGACGAAACGGAATGGTGACGAAACGTCCATACCCCGGATTATTCATGTATATTTCCGCACCTTATAGTGCTTACAAGATGCATAGCCTATAAATAAAGTAGACGTGCCGTTTTGCCAAAAACAAAACGGCATACCCAACTCTGCGATGGGTTACCATCATCACTACTAATACCAATATCAATCACAATCACCATAATCACTACTAATGCCATCATCACTACAACTGCTATAATCATCACGACTAGTCATCATCACCATTACTATAATCATCATCCCTACTACAATTACAATCATCAATACTACTCTCACCATCATCACTAATACTGTCATCATTGTCACTACCATCTTAATCACTACTATCATCATTGATACTACACCTATCAACCATCATTACTACTATAACACTATCTTACAATCATCATTACTACAGTTAACATCATCACTACTACTATAACCATCATCACTATTACTGCCATTCTCACTACAACTGAACCATCATCACTACTACTGGCATCATCACTATTACTATGATCTTCATCATCACAACTATTGTCATCACCACTACAACTTTCACCATCTACTCACCATCATCACTACTACTCACACCATCGTCACTACCATCATCACTAGTCATTATTATCACTACAACTATCATCATTACTTATGACCATCATCACTACTATTATGACCATCATCACTACTACTAGTATTGTCACCATCATATCTACTACTGTCACCATCATATCTACTATTGTCATCATCATCACTACTGTCATCATCATCAATAAAAATACAACCATCATCAATACTATTATCACCATCAATCCCACTATTACTACCATCACTTCTAATGCCAACTAAACTAACTTAACCTAGCAAATACGGAGTGAGATGTTTTCGCCCCCAGAACGAATGCGTGCTTAGTGTGTGAGCCCCTCACACACTTAGAACGCCATCATTGCTGGGTGAGGGGGTGGGGTGGGGGGGGCTTGGTAAAACCATATTTTGGACCTAAAATCATAACTATTGCATAAATTAAAAAAATCTTTTATGACTGACGTTCGCATTCACGCAACAAATGTTCGTGTGAAATTTGGTGAAAATCCGTCCAACGGTCTAGGAGGAGTTCAGAGACAAACGGACAACGACGACGACAGATTTTTTTTCGTCGTCAACTCTCCTCGGTAACAGTATCAACAGAGGACATAATAGCAGCCATCGACAAGATTGGACCAAACTCTGCGGCAGGACCAGACGGCTTTCATGCCCAACTGCTAAAAAACTGCAAACATCAGCTAGCCCTGCCTCTAAAACTGCTGTGGAGCAAGTCCCTCCAAACTGGATATGTACCACAATCCCTAAAAGAAGGTAATGTCACACCAATACACAAAGGGGGTAGTAAAGGCATAGCCAAAAATTACAGACCAGTGGTGCTGACGTCACATCTTATTAAAATCATAGAAAGAACAATAAGAGCTAAGATGGTCAGCTTCCTGGAAGATAATGAGGCATTCAACGAGGGGCAACATGGCTTTAGAAAAGGCCGCTCCTGCCTCTCACAACTACTATCACACTACGACAAATCCTACAGGATATTCAAGACGGAGAAAATGTAGACGTCATATGTCTAGATTTCGCCAAAGCTTTTGACAAGGTGGACCATGGGATCCTTCTACATAAACTCAAATCACTGGGAATAGGGGGAGACCTTGGAAGATGGCTCCACAGCTTCATCACCAACAGAAAACAAAGAGTCACGGTTCAAGGAAGCCTATCAGATGCAGGTGGGGTCATCAGCGGAGTACCACAAGGATCAGTACTGGGACCTCTCCTATTCCTCATCATGATAGGAGACATCGACAGGGACCTGGAACACTCAACAGCCACATCGTTTGCAGACGACACCAGACTCATGAAGAAAATCACCTCACAACATGATGCTCAGCTACTACAACAAGACTTGGACAAAATCCTGAAGTGGGCAGAAGAAAACAACATGGCCCTAAACGGAGACAAGTTCGAGCTTCTAAGGTACGGGAGCAAGAGAGCACTACAAAACGACACCAACTACAAAAGTGGACAGCAAGAAATTACCGCCAAGGACACAGTGAAGGACTTGGGAGTAAATATGAGCAGTGACGCCACTTTTTCCCAGCATATTACCAAAGCCACAACAACAGCAAAACAAATAGCAGGCTGGATCCTGAGAACCTTCCACACAAGAAATGAGAGGTGTATGCTAACACTGTGGAAGTCACTGGTCCTACCACGACTGGAGTACTGCTCCCAGCTCTGGTCTCCCCAAAAAGTAGGAGAAATAACAGAAATTGAAGCCACCCAGAGGACATTCACCAGTAAAATCCATGGGTTTCAACACTTTAACTACTGGGAGAGACTTAAGGAGCTGCAGCTGTACTCACTTCAAAGACGTAGGGAGAGATACATCATCATCTACGTCTGGAAGATTTTGGAAAAAAAGGTACCAAATCCAAACATCCAAGAGACTCAGCACCAAAGGCGAGGGAGGCTGTGCTATGTGAGGACTACGCAGGGATCAACACAAAAAATCAAATCCCTGATCCATCACAGCTTTACATACAATGGAACCAGACTGTTCAACTGTATACCAGCCCCTCTCAGGAACATGACCGGGGTGTCTACAGACACCTTCAAGAAACACTTGGACATGTGGCTGGCCAAAATACCGGACCGGCCACCAACACCAGGATACCCCAGCACCAACTCCAACCGACTTCTGGAATGGAGAGTGGAAGAAAGGGAGCTGCCTGGTCGCAGTGGAGCCCCAGCTCAACTGTGTCACTAACGGACGGAATACAACTAAGTGTAATCTAAGTGTAAGTGTACCCACTATACGGGGGGGGGGCGATACCAAACTCTGCTTACGCAGAGTTGACTACGCAGAGTTGATAAAAAATAAAATAAAAAATACATGAAAATATAGGCTACCGGTACTAGGCAACAGAACGGTCAATTTAGAGGGGACGTAACCTCGAGCGTCCTGTGTATAGAAGAGTGAGGAGTAAGGAAGATGTGGGTTTGCTTCAAGATGTGGAGGGCATGAACGGGTGGTCTGAGCATTGGTTAATGCCTTTTCATCCAAAAAAATGCAAGTACATGCGGATTGGGACAAGCAAGATAGACAAGGTAGGATACAGTATGTATGAAGCGATGGAAGAAGCTAATGCAGAAAAGGATATAGGAGTACTGTAGTGATAGACAATAAGTTAAATTTCTCAGAACATTTAGCGGAAAAGATAAACAAAGCCAATAGAATTGTAGGGCTGATAAGGAGGACATTTGTGTCACTTGACGAAGAAATCTTCAGGAATCTCTATACAGCGCTGGTTAGGCCGCACTTTAGATACTTTAAGGCAAAGTTAGATAATTGTAACTCAGGAAGCGGGACAATACGAGCCTAAAAAGCTCAACTCCTGTATACTACAAATAGGTAAATACAAATAGGTAAATACTTGGAATATGCGAACCAGGTGTGGGCTCCATATATGGTAAAGGATATAGAAGCAGTGGAGAAAGTGCAGAGGAGAGCTAGCAAGCTAGTACCAACGTTGAAGAACACGGGCTATGAGCAGAGGTTGAGGACACCGGGGCTTCCGACACTGGCATATAGGAGAAAGAGAGGGGATATGATAAGAGAGTTTTAAGATGGTGTCAGGAATGTATGATGAGGATGTGTGTGAAGGTATCTTCTTGATGCGGGAGGGAACTTGAAAAGGCAAAGAACTCATTTTGTGATAAGAGTGGTAAATGAGTGGAACGTACTGCCCCAGTATGCAGTCGATTCCGAATCAATAAGGAAGTTCGAAATTAATCTTGATAAAGCATGGGGAAGACAAGATTTGAAGTTTGATTATAAAGCAAAAATACAGAATAGTAAAAATGTTGCGTCTGCTACCGCCGCCGCCAACACCGTGAACGACCGCAGCAGTGCAAGTACTGGCATTGAGCTGGATACACAGGCCTAGTTTGCCTTTTTCCAGAGGATCTACTGTAAGATACTGTAAGTGTAAACAAACCAACGATCCGAAGCGACGACGGACTCACGATTTTCGGCACAAACGCGCCGTTTTATTCTCGTCGAAAACCACATTTAAAAAGTTAATAGGCTAGGCATATATCGTTTTCAATACGATTACCGGACCGAGCACTGAATCTGTACTCACTGGAACGTAGAAGAGAACGTTACCTAATAATATACACGTGGAAAATCACAGAGGGTTTAGTACCAAACCTACATACTCCGAGTCATGAAATTCAGTGATAGGAGAGGCTGGGAATGCGAAATCCCCCGGATGAATAACAGGGGTGCTATGGGCTCTCTGCGAGAGGGCTGGTTATCACACAGAGGCCCACGTCTCTTCAACAAACTCCCACGGCGAGTAAGAGACATGAGGGACATCTCGTTAGACAACTTCAAGAGAGCCCTAGGCTAGATGTCAAACTGCAAAAAGTGCCAGACGAGCCTATCCTCGCAAGGGAGCGAGCTGTCGCTTCAAACAGTCTACTGCACCAAATCACCACCCATAACGAGGGGCGTCGCGCTCCTTGGTGCCGCTAGAGGAGCGGCGAACACATCCAAACAGGGTGTCAAACCGGAGCAATTTTGTATGAAGACTTGACAAAATATGAGCAGAAATACAAGAACATGTACATGGAATAGCATGGTTTTGGCCGTTTTATCACTTTCCAAGACATAATTTGAACTGTAAACCACAATTTTACCTTTACATACACAATAATAAAGACATCACATTTAGAACTCGCCCTTCGTTTGACACCCTGCCTGATCGAAAGGTATCCAAAGGTAAGGTAAAGGACCAGAAAAAGGCGTAGCTTTGTGTTGGATCATGGATGCGTGGAAACCGAAAACTAATATGTATTAAATCTTTGGTGGTACCTGTCATAGGCTGTCAAATAGGTGTCCAGTAACTAAAATTGTACCTAGGCCACCCCCTATGATGATGACAATAAGTCATGAGGATGATGAGGGGGTGAGGGCCCCTCAACTTATTATTGTATCCCACTGTACCCACAGCAGTCAAAATAGACGGGAACCTAATCGTGAGTGTCCGCGTAGTGTAAACAATGAGGGCGGTAGTCCGCGGTACACCCTCATACTACATCCTTGCCCACAATTCTTACCAAATAATGTTACTCAATTAGCCTACTGCAACATTGCTATTACAGTAGGTAGGCCTAGCCTATGCTATAAAATTATAACAAAAAATCACCACATGGCACATAACACAAATAGCCTAGCCTAATAAGTTATAGGCTATATGGAGTAAATACATTAGAATCTAAATGTCCTGAAATAAAATATGGTTCGCTATCATTACCAATTTTAATGAATAGGATAATATGGAATACACATGGCAGGTAGAGGCAGTGGTTTGTGATACGAGTTGCACCATCACGGTCGCTCAGCTGGTCGTCATAACATTAAACTCTGATACATTATACACGTTATATTACCAAGTGACCGGGGTGCGAGGTCTGAAGGACACTTTGGTAGTCATTCCAGGCTCATCCTCGGCTTCCCTATGGCCATGAGTAACAAGGCAGAAGATAAAAGATAACTGGGACTATCGGCGTGAAAGTGTTGCTGATGTGTGTTGCCCGTTGCAGTTCGCTCACTGCTGCTATTATTCGTCCGTTTATGGATACTATTAAAATAAAGACACCAATTATGATGATTTACGGATTTATCCATAGGCCTATTTTCATAATTCAGTGATCAATTTAGATCAAAAAGAAATTATGGCTTTGCTAATCCAGTCGTTTATAGGAAGCCCCTACCGCATTGGTTTTAGGAGCCGACATATTGCAAACATAAAAACAAAAACAATATTCTGTCTACCCTTGTTAGGCTATACTGACAATTTTATTAGGTGTACTATTTAAATACAGTACTACGTACATGCTAGTAATAAAAGGCTTTATCTAGTATAATTGCTGGAGGTACAAGAGTTCTCATGGCATGGGTATACAACATGAATGGTATATACAGTACTGTATAAAGGTTTGCAATCAGGCTTCCTATGCACAATTTGCTCATTACAAAATAATGCAGATATACATGTAACATTACCAGGATTATTATTGTAAATCTGAACATTATTTTCAGTAGATTTTCCATTATAGTCCTGTTAAAGAAAATAAATATTTTAGCTTATACCAAATGCTATCATGCTATGTTTACGTTTGGGATGGCGGCCGGGCTGAGTGGCTGACGACTATTTGTGTGCTGATTACAGCAAAGAACGACCAAAATGTCGGTGGTTATAGAGACCACGGCTGGGTCTATCACCGTCGACTTGTTCACAGACAACAGACCGAGAAGTAAGTGGCAGTTTCAGACTTTCAGTTGCTTAGGCTAATGATGAATAGCCTAGGTCCTAGGCTATTGCAGTGTACAAAATAACGTTGCTTAGCCTACCATGATCCATCCACCTGCCTATTCCATGAGTGGGTAAATCTACAGTTAGCCTATACTTCACCTATTTGTTCATTATTTACCTTTGAAAACTGAGTTTTTTTTAGGTACGATTTTACCTAGGCTAGGCTAGGTTAGCCTAATGCCTATAGGACATGGATTTGACAGGTACCACCAAGGATTTAATACATATTTGGGTAGTATTCAAGGAGACGATAAATCTACAGTTATACTACCCCTATTTTGTCGCTAGGGCCTATTCTGTTGGTACTAATGGGTTAATATTATTAGTAGTAGACTTACTCTTAGTATGGTTTGATGATGCGCGGAAATGTATATTTAACTTGAAATAGATACATTGAAGTAGCCTATTACAAACCTTCGCAAACCCATAAACAGGGAACGTGAGCAGGGTTTAGACCGTCGCGCACCCATAAACAGGGAACGTGAGGGGGAGTTGAGACCGTCGCGGAAACAGGTTACTTTTCGGTTAGGTTAGGTTAAGTTAGGTTAGGTTAGGCTAATGTTAAAAATACTAAAATGCGACGGTCCTCGGTATTAAACAACATTGTATATCAAAGAAAAAAATAAAAACAACAACAAATTACCTGAAAAACTCATATCTGGTTGGTGATAATTTTTTATCAAAATAAGTTTTTTTCCAGTTTCCGCGTCTGCTGAACTATCCAAAAACACGCTAAAAGGCGTGTTTTGAAGGGGGGAGGTGGTAGTGGGGGAGGGGTTACACTTACACTTAGTTACACTTAGTTGTATTCCGTCCGTTAATGACACAGTTGAGCTGGGGCTCCACTGCGACCAGGCAGCTCCCTTTCTTCCACTCTCCATTCCAGAAGTCGGTTGGAGTTGGTGCTGGGGTATCCTGGTGTTGGTGGCCGGTCCGGTATTTTGGCCAGCCACATGTCCAAGTGTTTCTTGAAGGTGTCTGGAGACACCCCGGTCATGTTCCTGAGAGGGGCTGGTATACAGTTCAACAGTCTGGTTCCATTGTATGTAAAGCTGTGATGGATCAGGGATTTAATTTTTTGTGTTGATCCCGGCGTAGTCCTCACATAGCACAGCTTCCCTCGCCTTTGGTGCTGAGTCTCTTGGATGTTTGGATTTGGTACTTTTTTTCCAAAATCTTCCAGACGTAGATGATGATACGTCTTTGAAGTGAGTACAGCTGCAGCTCCTTAAGTCTCTCCCAGTAGTTAAAGTGTTGAAACCCATGGATTTTACTGGTGAATGTCCTCTGGGTGGCTTCAATTTCTGTTATTTCTCCTACTTTTTGGGGAGACCAGAGCTGAGAGCAGTACTCCAGTCGTGGTAGGACCAGTGACTTCCACAGTGTTAGCATACACCTCTCATTTCTTGTGTGGAAGGTTCTCAGGATCCAGCCTGCTATTTGTTTTGCTGTTGTTGTGGCTTTGGTAATATGCTGGGAAAAAGTGGCATCACTGCTCATATTTACTCCCAAGTCCTTCACTGTGTCCTTGGCGGTAATTTCTTGCTGTCCACTTTTGTAGTTGGTGTCGTTTTGTAGTGCTCTCTTGTTCCCGTACCTTAGAAGCTCGAACTTGTCTCCGTTTAGGGCCATGTTGTTTTCTTCTGCCCACTTCAGGATTTTGTCCAAGTCTTGTTGTAGTAGCTGAGCATCATGTTGTGAGGTGATTTTCTTCATGAGTCTGGTGTCGTCTGCAAACGATGTGGCTGTTGAGTGTTCCAGGTCCCTGTCGATGTCTCCTATCATGATGAGGAATAGGAGAGGTCCCAGTACTGATCCTTGTGGTACTCCGCTGATGACCCCACCTGCTTCTGATAGGCTTCCTTGAACCGTGACTCTTTGTTTTCTGTTGGTGATGAAGCTGTGGAGCCATCTTCCAAGGTCTCCCCCTATTCCCAGTGATTTGAGTTTATGTAGAAGGATCCCATGGTCCACCTTGTCAAAAGCTTTGGCGAAATCTAGATATATGACGTCTACATTTTCTCCGTCTTGAATATCCTGTAGGATTTTGTCGTAGTGTGATAGTAGTTGTGAGAGGCAGGAGCGGCCTTTTCTAAAGCCATGTTGCCCCTCGTTGAATGCCTCGTTATCTTCCAGGAAGCTGACCATCTTAGCTCGTATTGTTCTTTCTATGATTTTAATAAGATGTGACGTCAGCACCACTGGTCTGTAATTTTTGGCTATGCCTTTACTACCCCCTTTGTGTATTGGTGTGACATTACCTTCTTTTAGGGATTGTGGTACATATCCAGTTTGGAGGGACTTGCTCCACAGCAGTTTTAGAGGCAGGGCTAGCTGATGTTTGCAGTTTTTTAGCAGTTGGGCATGAAAGCCGTCTGGTCCTGCCGCAGAGTTTGGTCCAATCTTGTCGATGGCTGCTATTATGTCCTCTGTTGATACTGTTACCGAGGAGAGTTGATGTGGTGTCCCTGGAGCGTTGCCAAAGAAAGTCGTTGCATTCTCGATTTTCTTGTCTTCATTTGGCGGGCTGAAGACACTTTCGTACTGCTGTTTGAGTATCTTGGCCATTTCGGTTGGGTCACTCTCAAGTTCGCCCGTAGGTTTTGCAAGTGGTCCTATTGTTGAGGTGTTCCTGAGTCTCCTTTTTGCGTATGCATAGAAGAATTTGCTATTTACTCGTATGTTTGCAACTGCTTGGAGTTCTTCGCGTGTTCTTTGCTCTTGGTGTGACTGGATGAGTTTACGTTCAACTTCATCGAGCTCTTCTTGTAGTTTGGTGATATTGTGCGCATAGCTGGTCTTCCTTTGCTTGGCTCTCAAGTACGTCCTTTTCTTCATTAGTATTTTTCTATCTCTGGGAATCTGCTTGATCTGCTTCCTGCTTGATTTGGGTGGTATGGTGTTTTTACAGGTCTCCAGGCATTGTTTCTGGAGGATACTGAGAGTTTCGTCGACGTTTTTATCTTCGAATAGTGCCCTCTAATCAGTTCCTGCCAGTTCTGCTCTCAGTCTATATCTTTGCTGTAGAAGTTGAGATCTTTCAGAGAGGTGCAGGGTATTTGGCTTGATTCCTGTTGACATCTTCTTGGTGGTGTGGCGGCTGGTGTGGGGGTTCTAACTTTGATGAGGCTGTGGTCGGACATTATAGTTTTTACAGTTTCGTACGAGTGTACCAGGACGAAGTTGTTGCCAAATAGTAAGTCCAGTGTGTTGTTGCCTCTTGTAGGTTCCTCGATGTATTGCTTCATGTATGCAGTGTCCATGATAGTCATTAGCTCCTTGGCTTGCTGTTTTTCATCCCTGGTTCCTCCATCTATTTTCATGGTTGCCCAATTGATGATGGGCAGGTTGAAATCTCCTGTGATGATGACATCTGTAGCGGGAGTTGGAAGATTTTGTAGGAGTGATTGTATCTTCTCTGTGACCTCCTTGAAAATTTCCCCTGTGGTGTTTGGAGGTCGGTACAAAATTATGATGAGCATGTCGGTTTGTCTTATGTGTACTGCTAGTAGCTCTGTTGTGCCGTTTGAGAATGCAACTAAAGTTTCGGTATTTGCAGCCATATCCTCCCTTAGGTAGAGTGCTACTCCTCCGTGGCTTCTGTCCTCTCTGTCGGCTCTGAATAGAGTGAAATTATGGATATTGATCTCTGCATCCAAAATGTTTTCATTCAGGTGTGTTTCTGTGAGGGCTAGAAAAATTGAGTTGTCTTCCTCTGCAATTTCTTCCAACATAGGGACTTTACATTGATTGTTTCATGGGTAAAGTCCTCTGATGTTGCCCACAAAAAAACTAGTTAGTGGTAGTTGCACCTTCCTCTGTGGTTCATGTCTGGCCCCTCGGTTTGGGCTAGGAATCTCTCCATTATCACTTGAGACCGTTTTTCCACTTCCAGAAGACGTCCCATTACTACCTCTAAAAAAGCACCTTGGTCGGGCATAGCCGTGTGTACCGCTGCTGGTCTGACCTTGTGAGTTTGCTGGATGGTTGGCCAGCTTCTGAGGGCATTGTGTTGGCTTTCTAATTTTTCCTCATGAGTTGGTGTGTAGGCAAATTCCCTTTGAATGTGTCCTGTAGCGTGTTCCCTTGGTTTGTTGACGTTGTTTCTGGGCGTCAGTATTTTGGTTCCCTTGATGTGTGGAAGATTGCAGTCTCTCATAGTACATGCCCTTTTGTTGAGTGAGATTCTGCATGCATATGGGTGGTAGTCGATGCACTTCCATCCACGCTTGCAACCGATTCTTTCATCCCGCCCGTGCTTCATGAATTTTGCACATAATTTTGGGTGGTCTTGTTTGCATCCCATGCCCACTACTCCATATCGGTATTCATTTCTTAGGTAGAAATTGCATACTTCCATGCTTTTCCTCCTAATATCGGTGCCCCTGTTTTCAGCTCTGGGCCTAGGTCTCCATGAATTTGTATTTACAGCACTAACCTCACCTGTATTAGACTAAATACTGATAACGAAAGTGTTTGGGTAGAGGTTAGCGAAGGTAGTGAGACCATAATTATTGGAGTTATTTATAGACCACCAAATATGAGTAGAAATGAAGGTACAGCTTTATGGCAGGAAGTGAAAATAGCATCAAGGTTTAGCAATGTGTGTATTATGGGGGATTTTAATTTTCCGAATATTGATTGGCAGCATCAAATCGGCGACTCAGATTCAAAAGAGTTTATTGTGGCGGTACAGGATAGTTTTTATTTCAATTCATAGACTCGCCTACTAGAGGTAATAATATCCTCGATTTAGTTCTCAGTAATAATGAACAAATGATAAATAATGTAGAGATAGGAGACCAACTAGGAAATAGTGATCATAAATCAATTTATTTTAACATACAATGGACAGGAAAGGCTAAAGAGAATACGACACTTATCCCAGATTTCAGAAAAGCCAATTATGGTGGATTAAGAAGAGCCTTAAGAGTCGATCCTATGGTTAAACTATTAAGTGGACCCAGGTGCGCTAATGAACATACTCTCTCTCAGATACCTGTCTTAACTCAGGATAATTTGACAGCTACATATAATAATTTTATTTCTTCACTCCACAATGCGCAAAATAAATATATCCCCAAAAGAAAATTTAGATCAACACAGAACCAACCCAAATGGATGAATAATAGACTATTAGACCTAGGAAAAAAAGAGAGGAATATATCGAAAAATTAAGAAAGGCGAAATTCACCTACTTGCTTACTATCAGAATCTATCAAGAGAGGTTAAAAAAGGTATAAGGACAGACAAAAGAAATTATGAAATCAGGATAGCCAATGACTCAAAAAATAACCCTAAGGCTTTTTACCAGCTATATAAATCTAAAGTTAGAGATAAAATAGGCCCCCTTAAAACTTCGATAGGAGAAATGACAGAAAATGATTTAGAAATGTGCAGTACATTAAATAGTCAGTTTCTATCCGTTTTCACTAATGAAAATTTGGCACAGATTCCAGAAGTCCGTAAGGTATATACCGATAGTATAGAAAATAGGTTAAGTACGGTTACTATAAGTAGAAATGATGTGCTTAACCCTCTCACCACGGAAGGGCTCTTGAACGCCCATAAAAAAGCATATAACAGGTACCCGGAAGGCCTCTTGAACGCCCAGTGGTTGAAAGCCTGTGAGCTTCGTGTGCGAGGCGTCGGTCCGACGCAAGTAAACAACAGCCGGCTGGACCGACGCCCCGCATCTGCGGCCACAAGAAGGAGAGCGTCGCTTGTTCGTGTGTGCCTGTATGTTGTTGTTAAGTATCGAAAAGTGGTGTAAAGTGGCTGTTTTGGCCATAAAGTTATCTCCAATGAAATCATCATCACAGCTCAACCAGTTGACTTAGAGAGCTCTACTTAATGCCATTCTACAGGTAAATAACACAGCTACGCTTGGGGATGCGCGGGAAGCAGTCTGATTAACGAATATACGGTAGCCTAGCCTAGACGTTTTTCGGCCAAAACACCCGGGTTTCGAGGAATATATATATAATACATAGCCGGGGCTGGAGGGTTAAGGAAATTGACAGACTGAAACCTCAGAAATCGCCCGGTCCCGATGAGGTATATACCAGAGTATTAAAAGAATGCAGAGATGAGTTAAGTTACCCATTAAAATTTCTTTTTAACAATTCATTAGAAACAGGTATACAGTAGTTCCAGAAGCTTGGAAGCTTGCAAATGTAGTTCCGATTTTCAAAAAAGGTGATAAATCAATAGCATCCAATTACCGTCACATTAGTCTCACTTCAATCATAGGAAAGCTACTAGAGTCAATTATTGCTAGGAAAATGAGAAACCACTTAGAAACATTTAACTTAATCAATTCTTCTCAGCATGGATTCACTCAGGGACATTCTTGCCTTACTAATTTGCTTAGTTTTTTCTCAGAGGTATATGAAGCAGTAGATAATGACAAGGCATACGATATTATATATTTAGATTTCAGTAAAGCTTTCGACAGAGTCCCTCATGAGAGATTGATGAGAAAGGTTGAGGCACATGGAATAGGTGGGGCGTTGTTGGGATGGATTAGGTCATGGCTAATTGGTAGGAAACAGAGAGTCAGCATAAATGGTACCAAGTCAGAGTGGGGAGCAGTCAAAAGTGGTGTCCCCAGGGATCGGTATTAGGTCCCCTGTTGTTTCTTATACAATATACATAAATGACCTAGATTTAGGTGTAACTAGTAGGATAAGTAAATTTGCAGACGATACTAAAATGGGGAGATCAATTGATTCAGATAGCGATATAGAGTGCCTCCAAAGGGATCTAGATACCTTACATGAATGGTCAGTAAATTGGCAGATGAAGTTTAACATTGACAAATGCAAGGTATTAAAGATAGGGAAGATGCAAACAAATGTTAAATATAAACTAGCTAATTTAGAATTAGAAAATTCAGACTGCGAGAAAGATCTAGGTGTGTTTGTTAGCAATGATTTGAAGCCTAGAAAACAGTGTATAAGCGTTCGTAATAAGGCAAACAGGATTCTCGGGTTCATCTCTAGGAGTGTGAGTAACAGAACTGCTGATGTTATCTTAAAACTTTACTTGTCATTAGTGAGACCCCATATGGATTATGCTGTCCAATTTTGGTGTCCTTATTACAGAATGGACATAGATTCATTGGAGAGAGTACAGCGTAGAATGACAAAAATTATCCATAATATTAGAAATCTTGCGTATGAAGAAAGGTTGAAGAAATTAGGTTTACATTCGTTAGAGAGACGCAGAGTTAGAGGGGATATGATAGAGGTGTTCAAGTGGGTTAGTGGGAATAACAAAGGGGACATGACAAATGTACTAAAGCTCAGTGATAGCGAAAGAACTCGTACCAATGGTTTCAAATTAGATAAATTTCGTTTCAGAAAAGATATAGGCAAATATTGGTTTGGTAACAGAGTTGTAGATGGGTGGAATGGACTACCAAGTGCTATAGTGGGATTTAAAACTGTAGGGAGCTTTAAGATAAAATTGGATAAGCATATGGACGAGAAGGGTTGGGTGTGATGGGGGATCAGCCGGATTGGACCAATCAGCGCTCTGCAGACCCCCATAATCCTGCGTTAATCTCTAACCGTTTTGGTAAGATGATCCTCAGGGTATTAGAGTGTTGAGCCTATAATTGGGCTTTGTAATTGATTTGGGGTTGTGTGGGACAGGGATCTGCCTTGCTTAGGCCAATCGGCTTTCTGCAGACTCCCATTTTCTTATGTTCTTATGTTCTTATAGGCTATCCTAGTGTTTACTAGCCTATACCCCTTTGAAAGGACATTAGCCTAACCTAACAACCTTACCTAACCTAACCTAGTATTATAGGTGGGGGCTGCCGCCCCCACACCCCCGCTTTGACTTAGATTGTTGGTGTATTTGTCTGTGAAGTGGGTAGTTTTCAATTTGTTGATAACGAAAATCCTCCATGCGGACTAAATGGAGAAAAATATGGCGAATCTATTGGTGCCTAATTTCCCTAATAAATTGTTTCTCATAACGTCGCACTAGTGTCCTTGAATATTATCCATATTTGGGTTTAATGTTAGGCCCTATTTTAATACCACAAATTTTGTTGATAGGCCTAGGCCTATAGGCTATTTGAAGATTAATAATGAATCTAGCCTATATGCTCTAAAGAGTAGGGTAAGACGGGGTAATTTCGCCGCGGCGCTAATAATTTGCATTCAAATGCCGATATCTCCGAAACAATTGCATGGATTCGGCTGCAGTTTGGCTTAGGTTGTAGAGCAGTTTTGGTTTAGGTTGTAGCCTAGAGCAAGTTTGGTTTAGGTTGTATAGCTAGTTTGGCTTAGGTTGTAGATCTAGTTTGGCTTAGGTTTTGTTGTAGCTTCGCGGGGCCTGGAGCTGGGGCTAGCGGCGCGTCTGACGGTATGGTCGGGTGTGTGTGGGGGTGTTTGTGGGTGGTTTGTATGTGTGTTTGTTTGTTTGTATGTTTGCGTGTGACACAGTGTTGGCAGTAGCCGTCACCTGCTGCCTGGTACTTTGTACTAGCAACAGTGTGTCAAAGCATAAAAGCTGGGTTTTAGGACTGACTTAAGACACCCCCAATTGAGACTGGCGTACGAGGGGGGGTTTGTTATCGTAGCGCGACGGAGTGGCGAACGCCAAAGGCGCGAGATATATGGGGGTCCGGGGGTATACTCCCCCGGAATTTTTTTGAGAATTTAGGTGTCTAAAACAGCATTTCCTGCAATCTAAAAGCAATCCAGATGGAAAATATGGAGACCAAAATTGTGTCAATTTAGCCTTTTTTTTTTTTTTTTTTAATTAGACTGTGAAGTTTGTTATCATTATACAAAAAAAATAATTTGCATTATCACTCAAAAAAACAGCGTCGTTTGACACCCTGAGTAGCAACCTACACGCCG
This sequence comes from Paralithodes platypus, assembly GCA_032716605.1. NCBI lineage: Eukaryota > Metazoa > Arthropoda > Malacostraca > Decapoda > Lithodidae > Paralithodes > Paralithodes platypus. The sequence goes on from CM064518.1 coordinate 53,074,842, forward strand.
CACCCACACGAGACACGTCCACACCCGCACTACATGTACACAACTCCACACCCGCACTAGACACGTCCACACCCACAATAGACACAGTGGCGCCTAGGCCTACACATGTGACACACGGTATACGGTACTTCCAGTTATCGATAGCTCTAAAGATCATATGAAAATGTGTTAAACCCTCGGAAAAACCTAATATAAAAGTATGGTACTGTACTAAAATTTAATTTTTGTAACAAGGTTGTCAATGCGGTACTTTCCCATTATCAATGTACAATCAAAACTGAAGATTGCAGAGTAAACACCGTAGACTTCATCGACTTTTCTTTCACCTTCGTATAATTGACATCCAATTTTTTTTTTTTTTATTTAATAAGGGATTAGTACTCAACCAGCGGGGGTGTGGGGGCAGCAGCCCCCACCCATAATACTAGGTTAGGTTAGGTAAGGTTGTTAGGTTAGGCTAATGTCTTTTCAAATCACTATCGGGGGACGTGTCTCAACATGGATCGATAGGCCTAATGGGGAAAATAGGTTTTCCCGAGATTTCTAATTACTGTATTTACAAACACTATATATTGATGTATTGATGCAGAGGTTGAGGACACTGGGGCTTCCGACACTGGCATATAGGAGAAAGAGTCTAGGGGATATGATAGAGACTTTTAAGATAGTGTCAGGAAAGTATGATGAGGATGTGTGTGAAGGTATCTTCTTGATGCGGGAGGGAACAAGAACGAGAGGACACTCTACGAAAATTTACAAAGAAAGAAATAGGCTTGATAAGGCAAAGAACTCATTTTGTGATAGAGTGGTAAATGAGTGGAACGCACTGCCCCAGTATGTACAGTAGTCGATTCCGAATCAATAAGGGAGTTTGAAAGTAATCTTGATAAAGCATGGGGAAGACAAGATTTGAAGTTTGATTATAAAGCAAAAATACAGAATAGTAAAAATGATGCGTCTGCTACCGCCGCCGCCAACACCGTGAACGACCGCAGAAGTGCAAGTACTGGTACTGAGCTGGATACACAGGCCTAGTTTGCCTTTTTCCAGAGGATCTACTTTAAGAAACTGTAAGAAACTGTAAGAAATGTAAATGAACAATTATTTTTATAAAAAAAACACTCGGAAAATTTGTGGTATTAAAATACAAAAAAAAATCCCATATTTGTTTTCGGTTTCCACGCATCGAACACCAAGCTAGGCTACACCTTTTCTGGTCCGGTAATAGCCTAGTAGGCCTATTGAAAACTATATAATAACTTTTTAACCCGGGAACGGCGAGAACACTCTTAGAGGTTTTACTGGGCAATGGCGGCAAAGCTCTTAAGATTAAGAGGGAAGGCCTAAAAAAAACATTTTAAAAGGCCCCAGTAGCACTTAGAATTGTTTTTTTGTTTTTTTTCCCTCCAGACCTCATATCACTCCTCCACATCCCCTCTTTCCCCCCTCCCTTCAATTATCACCTATTTTCCCTGTTATTCCCTAATTCATTGGTAGGCTATATTTTTGTGCTAACATTAGCAAGCTGGTTGCAGGCTTTGGGTATGTGCCTAGCGAGTGTGTTGGCAGAGGTAGACTGTGGGATGGGACTCTCAGTCATGCTCCAGAGCTCACGAGGGGAGGGGTTGCCTCACTGTGCTCCACATTTCATGAATGGGCCGCTGAGCCGCTCCACGTTTATTCGCGATTTTGACCAGAAAAATTATATTCCCACTTGTTTTATTGTTGTTACAGGATACTATTTTCGGTATTATTCTAGATCCGGTTTCATAGCACACTCATCAATTTATATGGCTTCTATAAATTTGTCATATACTGTACCATACTTCCTTCTTATATCGGTCAGTAGCGGCGCAAATGGAATTATAATCACTGTGAAAAAGTTAATATTTACCTCCTGTTATCCACAGCCAAAGATGAAGATTGCGGAGTAAATACCGTAGATTTCATCGACTTATTTTTCGGCGACCGTCAATCTTTTATTATTTTAATACCAAACCAGCAGGGGGTGTGGGGGCCGCAGCCCCCAACTATAATACTAGGATAGGTTAGGTTAGGCTAATATTACACTTTATTTTCGTCTTTACCCCTCAATTTCCCTGATCTTCATAGCCCTCCCCACTGGCCGTATTTTTGGATTGTTGGATAATGGGTAAATACTGGTACTAATTCCTGCCAGTCCTTAGTACAGTATAAAACAACACTGTATATTAAACAAAACTGAGAAAAACAAAAACACAAAACGCTAAATTCGCTGTGAAACCGGATCTAGAATTTTACCCTATCTTCATAGTACAGGATATTGGTAAAATAGGCGCATATAAATAAGTAATAACGATATTTATCGTAAAAGGACGATTATAGGCAGGAATAGAGCCTAATATTGCCGCCCAGAAGTGTGGTGTTCACTACACATAGCTCGCCTTTTAAAGGTTAAATGTGGTTTTCGACGAGAATAAAACCGCGTTTGTACCGAAAATCTGGAGTCCGTCATCGGCTCGTCGCTTCCGATCGTCGGTTTGTTTACAGGACGATCAACGCATGACAATATTGTCATTAACCTACCCTAACAACCTAATCTAACCTGGGGGCTGCTGCCCCCAGACCCCCGCTGCTCTAAATAATAATGGAGGCTAGAAGACATAAAATCACTAAAAAGTACTGCGGGAGAGCGAAAACCACCTCCACACCCCACCATTTTAAGTTGACCGCCAAGGTGAGAAGTAACTTCGAGCGTAAAGTAAACAAAGCGACGCTACTTCCACGAATGCAACAGAGTTCTCTTTATATTTCGTCTCATATTATTAATTTTAACCCTCGGAATCCGGGAGGCCTCATATGAGGCAAACAAAAATATTGGCAGGAATCCGGGGGATGGATGTAGTGATCGGGCGTACGGTCGTCATGTTGTGCGCTCGCAGTTACGTTCCCGTCTATTTCGACGCTATATTTTCTGCTATTTGCCCCCTGTCATTACTACATGAATACTAGGTTAGGTTAGGTTAGGTTGTTTGGTTAAGCTAATGTATTTTTATATCCAAAGGCAGTCAAAATAGACGGGAACATGATGGGAAAGGTCCGACGCCACTACGCGTAGTGTAAACAAGGCTGGCGGTACGCCCGCACTTAACATTCTTGCCGAATCTGGGAGGCATCATATGAGGCAAAATGCGCGGCTAAAAATCGCTGCTAAAATCATCATAACTCGGCAACAACGCGTCGTAGCGATGTCATCTCAACGGCATTCTACAGACAACAAAAAGTTCTACAATTTGCAAAAATATTGACTGCTCTAGGTGGTCTCAATCAGTAGCTACTGAATTATGAAGCTTGACTGTACGAAAATGGCCCCGGACACAGCGATCGGGATCATATGAGGCCCCCCGGATCCGATGGGTTAAAGTGTCCCCATTGTTTTTTTTTAGTGTTTCGTACACCAGAAAAGGGTGTAGCTTGGTGTTGGATGCGTGGAAACCGAAAACAAATAGGCCTATGTATTAAATCCTTGGTGGTACCGGTACCTGTCAAATGCGTGTTCTATAGGTAAAATCATACTTTTTTTAGTCTTAGGCTACTATATTCAGAAAGCCCTACTGATGTGCAAATTGTGGGAGTCGATGAATTTGGAAAGCAGCCCCCAAGTTAAGTTAGGTTGTAGGCTAGGCTACTTATCATGTTAGATTAATACCTATAAGATACATGTTTCGATTTAGCCTATACGAGTTCAGTTTATGCGACCTCGTTCATCCACCAAATCCTCGCATAGTCGGGGACCAAGCTGTTGTACATGAGTCAGAAACAAGAGGAAATAGATTGAGAGGAGCAGATGGTGTGAATTAAAGCGTGTATGTATTCACTAGGCCTAGGCTAATTTTATCTTTCATGATCATCATCATATTCTTAAGGAACTTGGAGCCGAATTTAATGTGTTAGTCTTAAGCCCTATTCCACTGCATTTATTTTGCACCCATTTGTTGCATGCCTTTGGTGCAGTATGTGTATTTTCATTTGGTAATAGTACTGTATTGTATTTATTTCTTTTCCAGCATGCATGAATTTCCTCAAGTTGTGCAAAATGAAATACTACAACTTTCACCTGATCTTCAGCATAGAACGGAACTTTATCGCTCAGACAGGTGACCCTACTGCTTCTGGGAAAGGAGGTAAGTTAGATTTTTTTTGTTGTAGGATGTTATTTTTTCATTATAATCCTTAACCCGTTGAGCCCCGGCTAGTTATAATATTTTGTTCACCCCAGTCCCAAGCCATTTTCACTTATTTTTTTTGTTTGCTAAAATGGAAGACAAGGATGAGAAATGAAAAAAAAAAAAAAAAAAATCACCTCTGACATTTTTTTTTGGGGGGGGGGGGGGGAGCTTCAAAAAAATTTGTTGAGCCAAAATGGAAGAGAATGGTGAGAAATGAACACACAAATAAAAAAAACTCATTTCGGTCATTTGGGGGGGGGGGGGGGGGTGTTTCAATAGTTCGTCTCCCCCGCATGACCACCCGCCCGGGAGCACTAGGGTAAAAACTGAGTATGGCATTGTACGGCATACATCCTAAGGAGTATCTCACATAAATCTCAAGCCTCTAGCTCCCATACGACCGGAGTAATGAAGGTTCAAAGTGGCGGTAAACTAGGGGTGTAAACTATCCCCACTAAGCCCACCACCACCAGCCGCGCGGCTGTCTCGGCCCGCTCACACCTACTGGCCCGGCTCCCCCACACACTACAGTACCTCCCCCTCCTATTCTCCCGCCATTTCCTACCTTACGAGCCACGTAAGTGTTTTTTATATGTCGGACGCACGTGATGCGTCGCTGGGAGTTGGTGATCAAAGACTGCCGACGCAACACGTGCGACGCTGGGTCTCAACGGGTTAAACTAGGCCTACACCTATAATTTATTTGCTTTGTTATTTTTAGCCCATTTTATCTCTGTAAAGAGCTGGCGTGGCTGAATAGTAATGCGCCCGACTGGTAAGCGGGAAGTCCAGAGTTCGCTTCTATTCACAGCCCAAAATGTTTATTGACCTGAGGGCATGGACTTCCATACCACTCGTTGGAATGGCGGACATTAGAGTTATGGTAGGCCAGTGTCGCATACATACATACTGTACATACATTTTTAAGACTGATAGCTCCACACATAGTGCAGTTTCAGTATCTTGTCCACTAATGGCGGCGTTCCATGCAACCCTGTTAAGGGCTGTCAAGTTTTTGGATTCGAGATCGGCACGTATAGTCCGATCCCAGGTCTTCCTAGGTCCACCCCTTGGTGCAGCTCCCTCCACAATCACAGACCTATATCTTTTCACCCAATTTTGTTCATCCATTCTCTCCACATGCCCATACTGTACCATCCCAGTCTACTTGTACGCATCTCCTCGCTAATACTCTTTATACCTAAGCGTCTCCTCAGCTCATCATTTGTTATTCTATCCTGCAGTTTGACCCCACACATCCATCTCACCATTTTCATCTTACTACGTTCCATTTAACATCCTATACGTAAAAGGGCTGTAAAGTTTTTGGATTCGAGATCGGCACGTATAGTCCGATCCCAGGTCTTCCTCGGTCCACCCCTTGGTGAGCTCCCTCCACAATCACAGACCTACTGTATATCTTTTCACCCAATTTTTTTCATCCATTCTCTCCACATGCCCATACTGTACCATCCCAGTCTACTTGTACACATCTCGCTAATACTCTTTATACCTAAGCGTCTCCTCAGCTCATCATTTGTTATTCTATCCTGCAGTTTGACCCCACACATCCATTTCACCATTTTCATCTTACTACGTTCCATTTAACATCCTCTACGTTAACGGCCCATGCTTCTGAGGCATATGTCATTGCACTTTCAACACATGAGGCATACCGTACACCTTTCCCTTCAGGGGGAGAGGCATTTTTTTCATGGTCAGAATTTTGGCAGCAGTTGGATACATGTACACATGTATCGGTATATGCTAGCGCCTGATCAACATGGGTAAGTTGATGTTGTTGATCCCTGGGTTGTCTGGCCGAGCAAGGCCATGGCCATAACCGAGCACCCCCACAGAACCCTCCCAGCTTTACCACTAAAGAATGCCCAGGTGACCGAAGCCACTCCCAGGCGAGGGGCTAAAAAGAGTTCGAAAATGCTCGGGGCACTGAAGCCCCTCCCAGGGCCCTGTGCCCCTTAACAGTTATGAAGAGAAAGTTGAGGGGCAAAGGAAAAAAAATTAGATTGTCTCTGAGAGGGCAGTGGGGGAGGGGATCATCAGCCCACAGGCTTACACCCTCAGGCCAATGCCCCACCGTCCACAGCCCGCCTTGCAGTGCCACCTAATCGGGCGATCTTGCCAGCACCTAAAAGAAAAAGTAGTACTGTACATACAGTAAAAGAGACAGACAGAAACGGCTAAGGTAAGGTAGAGGATGACAAACCTCACTCTGGATAGAACCAGCCTTCACCCAGCATGGGTAAGTTGATTACTTTGGTTAAAGACTACATTCATATCCACATCCATCCCAACAGTACAATAGTATTCCATATGCACCTCCACACACTATACACACTAATGGGTAGTTGGGCTTAAGCGATCCTCTCCCGTGAACAGGAACAAGCTAGATAATCGACCGAGTTGCCTCGGCATATGGAGGTGTTTCATTTGTGGCCACCGCCTCAGGGATTAAGGTATCTGGTAATAGATAGAAAGGATACATAGGGAGCCGGTAGCCTTCCAAAGTTGTACTCAGGAGGCCCAGGATTGATTCCCCACTAGGTGAGTTGTCCTTTGATGCTCACCCCATGGCCTCCCAACCCCATTCAAAGGTGCAAAGGACCAGTGTCGCATTTATAACATGAATGTTATCACCTGATCAGCATGATCGAGTTGATAACACTGGTTACAGACTAAAATCACAACCACAGTACAATAATACACCACATGTACCCCCACACGCTAGAAACTGGAATGGGGCAGTTGGGCATTAGCAACCTTCCTCTGAAACAAGCTAGGTCATCAAACTACTGTAATGTAATTTCCTCAATGGAGGAGTTTTGTTCGTGGCCATCCCCTCGGGGATATAGGCGTCTGGCAATAGATAAATAGAAAGGAAAGGAGTATGGAAAATACAGGTAATTTATGATTTGAGATAGGACCGGAGTACCTAATCCCACATAATTCTAGGTCTACCCCTACGTGCAGCTCCCCCCACATTCACAGTCCGGCATTTCTTTACCCAGTTCTGACCATCCATTCTCTCCACGTATCCAAACCAACCAAGACGGCTTGTGACACTCCTAATGCCCAGATGCCACATATCGATTTCGCCATTCTCTTCTTATACCGTTCCATTCTATTGATATCCTCCGCTTTAACCGGCCACGTCTCCGAGGCATAGGTCATTGCACTGCTAACACACAAGGTATACACCTTCCCTTTAAAGTGAAGTGGGAGCCCTCTCATGTTCAGGAGTGGCAACAGCTCTCTAAACTTCCCCCTGCCATTTCTGACTAGCAATGGAGCCAGCTTCAGCGGAAACTGTATCGCAGAATTTATTCACACTCTCCAGCGTTACACTGTCGAAATCAACACTAACAGGCGGGTCATTTAACACAAGTTCTCCCTTGCACACTGCACATTCAAAGTCTATGATTCTTGTCAAAGATACTCTAGCTCCACAACATCTCTTGTGTACCCAGTCACTATAGACGCAACATTGAATTGAGTTACCCACCCCCTTCCCACATACTGCTCATGTATAGTCGGCGCTTCTTTCAATAGTTCCGGGCCCTACTCCACTAATCATGACCTTTGTTTTATCTATGTTAACTCTTAAACCCTTGTTTGCCATACCCTCCCTCCATCTTTTGAAGTTTGCCTCTGCTGTGAATGTAGCCTGTAAGTATTGTAATCAGCTTGATCATGCTGATCATATGCTAGCTTATACTGTACTTGTGTATATGCGACACTGGTGTACCGCACCTCTAATGTCCTCCAGTGTAGCTAGGAGTGTGAAAAGTCATGTCTGTAGGTCAATGAACTTAAGGCATTCTTGTCAGAGATCGAACCCGGAGCGTTCCACGCACAAGTTAAGTGCGGTACCACTTAGCCACGCTGTCTTATATAGATAGATAAAGAGAATACATCATAAACTTCAGGAGTTTTAAACAGGTACGGTACCGTACAACATATTAAATCCACTGATGTGGAAAAATAGCACTCATGACAGTAGAAAACAACAGCTATATTATTATGATATATGATTATTATTACAAGACCTTTTAATAGTTACATATTGTGAGTGCCATTTAATCCATTGACGTGAAGAACTAGTGCTCATGACAACGGAGAACAGCAGATTTTATTATTGTTACAGTATTAATATTAAATATGTACTGATACTAATTATACTGTCGTGTTTATAGGTGAATGCATCTATAGGAAGATGTTGGGAGACAAGGCCAAGTTCTATGAAGGAGAGAAGATACCCATCATGAAACACACTCAGCTGGGCACTCTCTCTATGGTTGCCTGTGGCAATCACCTGTAAGTCTTTGATAATTTATATATTCTTGTAATACATGTTCTACAGTATATTTATATGCACTGATTAGGGTCCCAAGATGCGCGAGAATTTGGTGGATGAGCGATCTCGCTCAAATGGATTTAGTTTTTCTTGAAACATGTACAGGTCTCCCTCGATATACGATTGGGTTATGCTCCTGAAAACCCAATCTTAAATAGAAAAATCATATAGCAAACCTTAACATTTATGGGGTAAATGGGGATGCGTTCACAGACCAGCCAAAACTCAAACACAAACACCTAAAAACCTACAATTATATCACAAATTGGGGCATTGGATAGTGAGGGAGACCTGTACCGGTAGCCTATGGGAAATACTGAATTAGGTGGATAACCGAACCTGATTTTAGGGGTCAAACTTATTACAGCTAACAATAACCAAAATTAAAAGATACCTAGGCATTCAAATTTATTACAACACAATCGTTAAAAGGCATGGTCTTGAATTTGTCTTAAAACCGTGTTAGAGAAAGGGTTGTCATGGCAAGCAGTCCACAAAATTTACAACACACAAATACTCAGTCAGCTGACTCGTTCTCGATCGATGATATTCTGTAGTCTGAATCGATGCATGAAAGCGGTGGACAGTGACTTATAGATAGTCGCTATAACAAATTTATCCAAATGCCATCCCCCTCACACAAGGTAAAGTAAATAATGAAGTTGAAAATTTGTTTGATATAAATATACAGATTGTTAATGAACAGTGCACACTTAAAATATACCACAACGTTGACTAATTTAATTTTAACATAATAAACTTTCCTTTCCCTAATAGTAATATCGATAGTAAAATAACTTATAATTGTTTTTATTCCCAGCTAATAAGATTTTGTAAAATGTGTACCAGAGTAGAAGACTTTTGGGATAGAGCTAGGTTACTATACAGACTCTTAGTAGACAGAGGTTTTGTTGCAAGTAAATTGTTACATAAATTTAATCTTTTTAAGGTCAATTATTGTGACTGTATTTTAAAATTTGATATCAATAATTTTAATCAAGAATTATTAACTTGAAGTTTCTATTATAACCTCTGCTTACTTTTTGTCTGTATGTATTAATATTTAACTTTTTCTATTGTTATTATTATTCTTTATAATTAATTGTTCTTGTTAAAAGAGTACTCTTTTGTTTAAATCTATTGTGCCTTCTTCATATTTTCAAATACAGTATTGTTATTATTTTATTATACTGTATCTATTCATTGTCGATAGGATCAATTGCTTACTTTTGCGATTTCCTTAGTTTATTTGTACAATAAATGTAGGTTATTAGTAGGGTAGTAATTGTTAGGGGTCACTTGAAGCATGCTATGCTTACAGGTACCTACCCGATAGCATTTTCGTTAGTGAGTGATATTTGTATTTTGTACTATTGTTATTATCTTAAGTTACAAATTTGATTTTAATAGAACATTTTGACACTTAATGTAGTTCTTTATTCATGCAGAGTTTAGTCAAATTTACCAGAATGTCCCCGACTTCCCAAATTGACTAATTCCTTGAACGTGACGACAGTGCGTTGTTATGTGTGCGATTAGTTTGCTTGGGAACCAGATTAACTTGCGCATGTAGTAATGTACACCTTATGTGGTGGATTGTGTTCTTTTATTTATAAAATATTATTTTACTTAACCCTTAACCTAAGAAGTGCGCATGGGGGTAATTAGAAACGTCCCCCTGTGCTGACGTATTTGAGCTGTTTCCATCACTAAAATATTCATTTTACCATAAATAGCATTAATACTTATCCATACGCGCCTATTATGGGTTGATTATAAAGGTATTAACCTGAAACAACAATAAAAAGAGTGAAAACAGCGTTTGGATGGTCAAAATCGGAGATACAGGCCGGGAGTTATATAATGTATGGGTGAGGCAACCTGCTTTCCCGCCAATTTCCCCCAAGGCCACTGAGACACAGTCGATCGATACTCTCTCTCTCTCTCTCTCTCTCTCTTGCACTCGCTTGCTAACAGAGATGACAATGCCCTGCTTGCAACTCGCTAATGTTAGCACGAAAATATACCTCAGAATAAGGGAATAACAGGGAAAATAGGTGATAAAAATCTATGTTTAAAATTGATTTTTTTTTTCTCTGACTCTTAAGAGTCTACCCGCAGTCCGCCGGGGGAACTCTTAAGAGTCTTCCCGCAGTTCCCGGGTTAAAGATCGGGGTCGGACTTAAGTCCGGTTCCAATTTGCAGCAAGTTAGGAGCATTATTAAGGTTTTTAAAGGGTTAAAATCGAGTGCAAATGGCTGGGAGCGCAGTGGGCCAGACAGCCAACTCCCAGGGCTTACCGCCGCCCATTAACTCATGTTCCCTGTGTTCTCGAGAGGCCGGCAGTGTAGCCAGTAGTGAGCATAGCTGGGAAAAATATGCCACTATACGCTAAACTCCCATGTTACTGGGATCACTGTATGAGAACCACGAGTGCTACGTAGCTCGTTCTGGTCTCATTTTGAAGCTTTTACCGCCTAGTTTTTTGCTAAATAATTTTTTATTTCATGCAGATACTTGATTTATCATGCAGGAGGGCCTGAATATGCCCAAATAAGCCCAAAACCCCCCACTAAACAAGGGTTAAGCGTTGTTTCCACATAGCGATTTTGATTAGTTATTTTGTCTTTTTACTGTGTTCGTATACGTTTTGGTTTGTTTATTTTGCAAGTTTTACATTATAATAGATGGTTACAATGATGAAATTTAGAATGGTTACAATGGTGAAATAAATCAATAATCGATATAAGTAAATATAATCCATACTCAATAGTTCTATCTATCTATCGCCTGACGCCATGATCCCTGAAGGGGTGGCCACGAACGAACCGCCCCCAGTCAGTCGACGCCCCTTCTCCCAACCAGCACTGCCTTCATCCATATACTTCCTCACTCCATCCTTCCACCTCTCCTTCGGTTTACCTCTCCCTCTCTGTCCTTCCACCTCGCTCTCGTACACCCTCTTAGTCATTCTCTCGCTTTCCATACGTTCCATATGGCCGAACCATCTCAAGGTGTTCCTTTTCACACTTTCCAGCACATCTACCTCCACACCACACCTCCTTCAATAGTTGAACAAGAATAAACAAGCTGAAGCCCCAAGCACCTCACTGGCGGTCGAGTAATCGAACAAGTTAGGTCACAAGGTCTACAATATCCTGAGACTCCCGATATTACCCCAAACGTGGTAAATCTTACCGTATTATTTTCACCATCAAAACTGAACCACTTGAAGTAGAGAGTTCTAGTTTTTGCCTATTGCAAAATAGCAGCGAGTGCTGGCAGCCTCGCTCCCAGGGGGTGAACTCACTTATAAGAGTTTCTCCTCAGATTTCCTTTACTTGATATTGGATTTCGCACAACTCGAACAGATTCACTTATGGAGATTTTTTTTAGTTAATATTTAGTGTGCTTGTGTTCGCTGCGAATCTATTTAGTTGAACACGTGTTAGATGGGACCCTGCTCTGTATATATTTTATACAGCCTTTTAAATCTAAAATAGAATTTCAATGCGGTACTAAAAAGTTCAGATATGTAAATTTCATTATTCCAACTTACAATCTATTTTGTTTTGTTTTTATTATTATTAAGTAGGAAGAAAAACTGCTTTTATCGCAGTTAGTTCATAGCTAAAATATTCTGCCTTCAGTTGTCATACAGGGTCTATATTCATCGTCTCTACCATCCCAGTAATGTTTACATACCATTTCCATTTACTACCACACTACTTTCTTCATAATTCCCAAATTAAGCAGCAAAATGAGTCCCTGTTGCTAATTGCATACCAGTAAGGATTTGTGATTTAGTTTTAGTGCTGATAAAGTTGAGTTCCCATTGACTTAGTCAACTATGAAGGATTGAGATGGATTGGCTGGATAAATATTCCAGTTGGGTTAGGTAAACTTGCTGGGTGATACACTTGGGTAGTATGAAGTATGCGAGTTATTTATGCGGTTGGATCCTCCACTTACATGAGAATATGGGCGACACGTGGCCTAGCGTAGTGTAATTGGAATAACATACCTTATGGGATTAATTACTTAAGGGTGGCTTTACCCTTATATTTCTATCTATCTATCTATTGCCTGACGCCGTGATCCCCGAAGGGGTGGCCACGAACGAACCGCCCCCAGGTCAGTCGACGCCCTTCCTCCCATCCAGCACCGCCTTCATTCATATACTTCCTCACTCTATCCTTCCACCTCTCCCTCTCTGTCCTTCCACCTCGCTCTCGTACACCCTCTTAGTCAATCTCTCGCTTTCCATACGTTCCATATGGCCGAACCATCTCAGGTTGTTCCTTTTCACACTTTCCAGCACATCTACCTCCACACCACACCACCTTATATTTACACCATCTATTTATGTTTCCTGAGACAAATTTAAGTAGCTTTGGAACATATTAACATCCTAACAGGGGGGGGGGGGGGGGGGGGGGCTAACAACATTAGGGTAAGAAAAGCCATTCTCCTGAGCACTACATTTTTCGTCGGACTCTTGATGGTCCTCGTCCTCATAATATTCACTGTCCACTTAATCTTTCTCTTTATCATATATCTGCCATGCCAAAATCCTCTTCCCAGGGTGTGGGGTCTTGATTAAAAGAACTATCTTGTGAACCAGACTCAAAATAGAAAATTAATATTTTTCTTATATGTGTATGAAGGAGACAAAAGGTTAAGCCTCCAACTATCGTCCAATTGCTCTCATTTCATGCATCTCTAAAGTTTTAAAACTATTCTTAATTCAAAATTTCTTAACCCTTCTTGCCCGGGTGGTCTACATAGCTCCATTTTGAGCTTTCTCCATGACATATGGGTGGCATACATATCCCTAGCCTTATTTCATAGCATAAAACCACTTAAAACCACAGAGAAAGTTTTGTTCTCTTATCGGGTGGTTCGTATAACCAGCAAGAACAAGAACACATAGCCAGTCAGTCATGTGACTCCTGCTTGCATGCAGGCCTAATGAAAGCTTGTACTTGCTGAACCTGAACCCCAAACGATGTATGAAAGCAGACGACAGTGACTTCAGCCGGTATCACACGAGCGCTTTTTCACTCAACATTTATCCTCAACACTGGTCTGGCGGCTTATGAGGTCAACATTTAATATTTTCAAGTTACCTAAATTCATCTATCATCAGTCTAGTTTCCGATACCAGTGCAAAATATTCCAGAAATGACAGAAAAATGTTGATCATCGAATGTTGACTAAAAAAGCTCTTGTGTGATACCGGCATTAGGAATGGTTACAATGGTGAAATAAATCAGTAATCAATATAATCAATTAAAATGTAAAACTTGCAAACTAAACAAACCAAAATTGGGACAAGGACAATATAAAGTCAAATTAAATTATCAAAATCGCTATGTGGAAACAATGCTTACTAAAATGAAAATTATTAAATAAAAGAACACAATCCACCACATAGGGTGTACATTACTACATGAGCAAGTTAATCTGTTTCCCAAGCAAACTAATCGCACATATAACAACGCACTATCGTCACGTTAAAGGAATTAGTTAAGTTTGGGAAGTCCGGGACGTTCTGGTAAATTTGACTAAACTCTGCATGAATAAAGAAACTACATGTTAAATGTCAAAATATTATTTAAAATCAAATTTGCAACATGACAAGACATTAACAATAGTACAAAATACAAATATTGATAAGATATCTATACTATTACAAAATAATATATAAAATACAGTACAGGTACAGCACTCACTAACGATAGTGCTATCGGGTAGGTACCTGTAAGCATAGCATGCCTCAAGTGACCCCTATCAATAACTACCCTACAAATAACCTACATTTATCGCACAAATAAACTAAGGAAATCGCAAAAGCAAGCAATTGATACTATCGACAATGAATACATATACTAATATAAAGACAAATAATTGCAAAATATGAAGTAACAACAGATTTAAACAAAGAGTACTCTTTTAACCCGGTGAGACCCAGCGTCGCACGTGTTGCGTCGGCAGTGTTTGATCACCAACTCCCAGCGACGCATCACGTGCGTCCGACATATAAAAAACACTTACGTGGCTCGTAAGGTAGGAAATGGCGGGAGAATAGGAGGGGGAGGTACCGTAGTGTGTGTGGGAGCCGGGCCAGTAGGTGTGAGCGGGCCGGGCCAGTAGGTGTGAGCGGGCAGAGACAGCCGCGCGGCTGGTGGTGGTGGGCTTAGTGGGGATAGTTTACACCCTTAGTTCACCGCCACTTTGAACCTTCATTACTCCGGTCGTATGGGAGCTAGAGGCTTGAGATTTATGTGAGACACTCCTTAGGATGTGTGCCATACAATGCCATACTCAGTTTTTACCCCAGTGCTCCCGGGCGGGTGGTCATGCGGGGGAGACGAACTATTGAAACCCCCCCCCCCCAAATGACCGAAATGATATTTGTTTTTATTTTTGTCTTCATTTCTCACCATTCTCTTCCATTTTGTCTCAACAAATTTTTTTGAGGCTCCCCCCGCCCAACCCCCCACCGGCCCCCCCCCCCCCCAAAAAAAAATGTCCGAGGTGATTTTTTTTTTTTTTTTCATTTCTCATCCTTGTCTTCCATTTTAGCAAACAAAAACAATAAGTGAAAATGGCTTGAGACTGGGGTGAACAAAATATTATAACTAGCCGGGGCTCAACGGGTTAACAAGAACAATCAATTTAAAAAATCATCAATATTAATATTAAAATAGAAAAAGAAAAAGAAAAAGATAAACAATAAATACAGACAAAAAACAATAAATACAGACGAAAAGTAAGCAGAGGTTATACAAGAAACTTCAAGTTAAAAATGCTTGATTAAAATTATTGATGTCAAATTTTAGAATACAGTCACAATAATTGACCCTAAAAAGATTAAATTTATGGAACAATTTACTTGCCTCAAAACCTCTGTCTACTAAGAGTCTGTATAGTAACCTAGCTCTAGCCCAAAAGTCATCTATCATTATATAATACATAATCAATAATCATCTGTTGAACAAATGGAAAATAGACCGTAGCCATGGCCGCTGCTACTGCGTTGCCGCATTTGAACAGTTCTCAGTATCACAACAAGTACAGTATCTTATTTCCCACCTAACACAATAACCGCTCAATGTACAGTGGTCTAGTCTTCACCCATCGCAAGATAACACTGATTACTTCCTCTGGTATTGTTTAGTTTGCAAGTTTTACATTTTAATGTAGGTGTACTGTATATAAATTATGTTAGGCCATCTATTTGTAGAAATATGAGTATCGGTAAATGACGAAAATCGGGAGTGTACACGGTTTCTAGGCTCCCGGCCGCCATAACTGACCTACTTGTTTTCACCATAAAAACTGAACCACTTGGTCTAGAGACTTCTAGTCTTCACCCATCGCAAGATAACGAGTACTTCCGCTGGATATATACAGTTTTAACCCGTTGAGCCCCGGCTAGTTATAATATTTTGTTCACCCCAGTCCCAAACCATTTTCACTTCTTTTTTGTTTTTGTTAAAATGGAAGACAAGGATGAGAAATGAAAAAAAAAAAAAAAAAATCACCTCGAATATTTTTTTTTTGGGGGGGGGGAGCCTCAAAACAATGTGTTGAGCCAAAATGGAAGAGAATGGTGAGAAATGAATAAAAAAAAAAAATCCTCGGTCATTTGGGGGTCGGGGGGGGTGGGGTGTCGAAAGTTCGTCTCCCCCGCATGACCACCCGCCCGGGAGCACTAGGGTGAAAACTGAGTATGGCATTGTACGGCATACATCCTAAGGAGTGTCTCACATAAATCTCAAGCCTCTAGCTCCCATACGACCGGAGTAATGAAGGTTCAAAGTGGCAGTGAACTAAGGGTGTAAAGTATCCCCACTAAGCCCACCACCACCGGCCGCGCGGCTGTCTTGGCCCGCTCACACCTACCGGCCCGGCTCCCACACACACTACGGTACCTCCCCCTCCTATTCTCCCGCCATTTCCTACCTTACGAGCCACGTAAATGATTTTAATATGCCGGACGCACGTGATGCGTCGCTGGGAGTTGGTGATAACAAACTGCCGACGCATCACGTGCGACGCTGGGTCTCAATGGGTTAATGTAAAACTTGCAAAATAAAAAAAGAAAACTTATACGAATACAGTTAAACGACAAAACAACTAATCAAAATTGTTATGTGGAAACAACGCTTAAGTAAAACAATAATTTATAAATAAAAGAACACAATCCACCACATAGGGTGTACATCACTACATGAGCAAGTTAATCTGTTTCCCAAGCAAACTAATCGCACACATAAAAACGCACTATTGTCACGTTCAAGGAATTAGTCAATTTGGGAAGTCGGGGACGTCCTGGTAAATTTTTACTAAACTCTGCATGAATAAAGAAACTACAATTAGTGTCAAAAAAAAATCTATTAAAATCAAATTTGCAACTTGACAAGACATTAACAATAGTACAAAATACAAATGGCTATCACTAACGATAGTGCTATCGGGAGACTTCTAGTCTTCACCCATCGCAAGATAACGACGAGTACTGCCTCTGGATATATATAGTATATACCTAGGTTAGGCCATTTTATTTTTTGCGCATTTATAAGTGCGCCAAAATGCCGCGAATTCAACGAAACAGCCAGTTCCAGCAATCGCGAGAAGGTTTAAATCGCCGTTTGGCGAGGGTTAAGCATGTATCTTCCCATAATCTACTTTTGGATGATTGCCAGTATGGCTTCCTTAACTCCTTACCTGCGGGGGTTTTGGCCCTATTTGACCTTTCCGTGCACATTTTTATGCATAAACAAAAGCCAGAACGTAATATAATGATATATCTGTGAAAGTACAGTAATTAAGCTTTCCAATGACACCTGAATCATGTCTGTAGGACGTCTGGTTGTCTTGCAAAGGTCGGCCAAAATCGGGGGGGTAGGGGGGGGGGGGGGCACAATTGAAACAGTACCGTAAAACTGGGTCGCTTCGGACTTGGGTCGTAACTTCGGACATCGGCGATAATAAGTAATTAGCCATTGTCATTATATAATGGAAACGCTTTTTTTTTTTTTTTTTTTTTGTGGGGTCCGTTTAGAGAAATGGCAAAGGAAGAGCATGTAAAAACCCTAGGGAACTGACATAAGTATATGTACACGAAAAAAATATTATATATATGACAAAAATTTGTACATTTTTCGCTACCCTGCCAAACTTCTATCACCCTGAAGAAATTTGTTTGTATGAATGATGTTGTGACTGATAATTTTGTAGTAAAATTACCAGAGACAACATCCACCAAAGGAAATTTGTTACACTTGTACAGTATAACGCTCTAGCTAGAACACTATCATTTAATCTATTGTGTTTTCCACCAAAAAAAATGGGAACTTCGGACATGCAACAAACAAATCTTTTGTTATTATTTGCCCCATGAAAATAATTCATAATACTTGTCCATCATTAAAATGGTGGTTAAAGATCAAATAATCAATCTCCGAGTCCAAAAACCCATAAAAATATGATATGCTAACCGATTTATGTATATAGGATAATTCTGGATATATAATATATATAAATTAGGAGAGGCATATATCTTGTCCAACAAAATTATTATCTGCCGTAAGAAACGCCAACACATACGTTATACCTATGAAAATGCTCAAATTCATAAAAATGTATATGCAGTGATAGAGTATCCATACCTATATATTTTCACTAGGCCTAGTTAATTTTCGAGTTATTGATTTGACAGCATTGGCTATTTTTCCTGCTCAATATTTTCTAAGAGTGAGTTCAATGCCTAACGAGAACAGATCCAAAAAGAATATTTGTTAAACATCATATATAACCCCCTCCTATACTAATTATACAGGCCTAAAAGTATTGACTGTGCATTTTCCAGTAAGACATCGGACAGGAATAAGCAGCAATAATAAAATATTCATATAAAATAGTAGGAGCCGAAAAATTAATGAAATAAAACCATGAACGTACTGTACGTCCGAAGTTCCCCTCCGCTTGTCCGAAGCTATCCCAGCTTTCTTGGCAATCATTTTCCATAAGAAATCACTGTATGTCCGAAGTTATTCATACATGTCCGAAGTTAGCCACTTTTCAAGATGACTTCGGACACCATTTAGGATAAGGATAGCTCTCTTATTATGGGGGATAATTTTAGGAGGCTTCCGGGATTACCGTGCACTATCACCACACATCACTTGACCTAGTTATATCTCTATAGTGTGTTTACAGTCAGGAGATATCGTTAAAAAAACTCGAAAAATTTCCGAAGTTACACGGTTTTACGGTACCATATTTATTTTCTAGTGAGGAGTGTTATTGAATTATTCATACTATATTTTCTATAAACTGCCAGAAGTTCTAATTTTATTTTATATTCTACCTACAGATTTGGGTCGCAGTTCTTCATAACACTTGGAGAAAATCTTGATTCACTGGATACAGAGCACCTTGTATTTGGCCAAGTTGTAGAAGGAATGGATGTCTTGAACAGATTTAATCAAACTTTGACTGATGAAAGAAATCGTCCATATCAAGATATTCGCATTACCCACACTGTCATCCTCGACGATCCTTATCCTGACCCAAAAGAAATTGTCTTCCCAGTAGAGTCTCCAAAACCAACTCTGGACATGTTAGAATCAGATTACATTGCAGCAGACGAAAGCGTAGAGGACACTGAAGGTAAAACAATGACAGAGATACAAGAAGAAATAGAGGATAGAGAAGCCAAGGCTCGAGCCACCATACTTGAAATGGTTGGGGATCTTCCTGACTCTGATATGGCACCTCCAGAAAATATTCTCTTTGTCTGTAAGCTAAATCCTGTCACAACCTCAGATGACTTAGAAATTATCTTCAGCAGATTTGGCAAGATTAAATCATGTGAAGTTATCTGTGACAGAATTACAACTAATTCTCTTCAGTATGCATTCATTGAATTTGCTGAAACCAAATCTTGTGAAGATGCATATTTCAAGATGGACAATGTTTTAATTGATGACCGAAGAATACACGTGGACTTCAGCCAGTCAGTTTCCAAAATTAAATGGCTTGGTAAAGGACGAGGTGTTGATTACTTTGACGACAATGGACGGAAAGTTGATGGCAAGAGGAACCAGACTTTCAATCAAGGTCGAGGAAATACAGGAGGGTCAAGAAGAGGACATCATACTCACAGCAGCCAGCCTCTGGGGAGACGCTCAAATCACCCGGATCATGGAAACTCACAGTCCTCGGCCCGACAAAGCAATGCCAGACACGGACAAGGGAACATGGAGTACAAAAATAGTGCTCACAACTTCCCCCGAGACAGAGACCCACATGCCTCGGTAAAAGAAAGTGCTGCTAAGAACGTAAAGCATAATGGACAGAAGGCGGAGAGAGAGGAATTTCCCAACTCCAGTAAGAAAGTTCATGGCAAAGTGAAAGAGCTTAGTCTGAAAAACGATGAAGAAAGAGAAAAAATGCTAAAGCGCTTGAAGAAATCTCTGAAAAAGAAAAAGAAGAATAAAAAGTACACTAGTGACAGTGACAGTTCTGATGAAAGATCAAAGAAAAAGAACAAAAAGAAGAAGAAAAAGTATAGTGATAGTGATGATGACTCGGACTCTGATAAAATAAATAGGGTAAAGAAAAAGAAGAAACGGAAGGTTAGTGAAAGTGAGGATGATTCTGACTCAGACTCCGAACCAAAGAAGAAAACCAAAAAGAGTAAGAAGAAGAAGAAAAAGAAGAGGAAGAGGAAGGAAACTTCATCGTCAAGCGAGTCCGACTACTAGCAACATAAATATTAATACATTCAGTCACGGAATATGAGGAAATAAAATAAATTACATGGTAAATCTTAATTTTTTACCCGTATTATGCTACCATATATGATAATGATTATTCTTGTATGGAAGGATGTTCAGTAGTTGTACAATTAGCATCTTCAAATTTACCTGTGCATACCCTGGAATGAATGGAGAATACTTGTGAATAGATGAGTGAACACGATAGATAGATAGATAGAACACGTGGTCATTTGGGAGAAGGGGTTGGGCGCCAGTTGGACTAGATAATAGTCCATCAGGCACCTGGCCCGGGGAGCCGGTATACTGTAGGCTATATGAAGGGTGCGCCTGGAAGAGTGGTGGGCGTACTTGCAGTTTCGGCTCGCTGCATATCTGCCTGCCGAGACCGGAACCTCTCCGGGTGGTCGGGGGCCGGGGGGAGTGCTAGAGGGACCTTGGTGATCCCTGGTAAAATTTACCAGAAAATCCTGTAATTCCCAAATTGACTAATTCCTTGAACATGACGATAGTGCATTGTTATATGTGCGATTAGTTTGCTTGGGAACCAGATTAACTTGCTCATGTAGTAATGTACACCTTATGTGGTGGATTGTGTTCTTTTATTTCAAATTTTATTTTATTAAGTGTTATTTCCACATAGTGATTTTGATTGGTTCCTTTGCGTTTATCTTGTGTCGTCCCAGTTTTGGTTTGTTTATTTTGCAAGTTTTACATTAAAATATCTTCTCTTGGGTGACCTAGATGTGTATGAGTTTGTGTTCATTGTTTTCTGTTGTGTTGTCCCTATTCGGGCTCTGTCTTTAGTCGGCCACCCCCAGAAAAAAACAAGAGGAAAAATGGGGAATGGGCCTGAGTAAATACATACATACACCCTGGTCTAGCTGTGATATCTAATATTCTGAGTTTACATGCAGTTACTTATAGTTTCACTGTCACCTAGGCAATGCAGGAATTTTTAATCAATACAATATTTACTACATGAATCGATTAACACTGCTGCTTTCTCACTCACTCTAGATATTTTTCATTTACTTTTGTAGTTATTTTCTAGGTAAGCACATATCTATTATCAACTTCCATCTTTAGTGCAAGGTAATTATATTGGTAATGAAGCTGAATACTTAAGTCATACAATTTACCCTGAAAAATGTTGGTAGGCCTTAAGAGTAAGAAATGTGTAATTCCACAAGTAAGAGAGGTGTTGATATAGAGTTCTATATTAAGACCCATACTAATCTCGACCTTATGTCAGAGAGCAATTAAGGCTAAATAAGACTCAAATCATGTAGTGCGGGGGAGGAAAGGGGGTAGTTTAGCAGGAGACACATGAAAATAAACTTTAGATCACCAAATATGTGAGAATGGGGAGAGGTGGATATGCAGCAATTAATATTTAATAGTGGCTCTTCCATCAATGACGTACTGCCAATATTCAGATTTGGCGCCATTGGTTACCAGCAAGCCCTTCTTAGGGAACATCTCGCTGGTCCAACAACTTTATAGGCGCCACCATTAAAATACCTAAGGAATGTCATTTGAATCGGATACCACTATGACGAGATACAAAATAAATTATTGATAAACGTTTGCCAAGTGCGCTTCCCATTCCTCATCTGTGACACTACACTCCTTCCCTCTCAAACACTCTTCGGTCTTCCTGGGCCATTGTTCGGTGCGTCAATACGTCTCTTGATTGCTCCCGATCTTCAGTTCATAGCTAAGAATAGGCATGCGGAACAGTTTTTTCAGAGTTTTCGGTGCCCGCTCTCAAACGATTAGTCACCCACTATGTTTTATGCCCAGTGTAAGCTATGCGAGACTATGATTGCTGCTAACCTTATCAATGACATCCATTTGTGGGTTTTCCTGTCAATACGGACAAAGTTGAGGAAGAAAAAAGTTGCAGCGATGATCATAGATGTCATCAGTGAGGCTAATCCTGGAGTTCTTTGCCGAGCTCACGATCTGCGTAAATGGGCAGCTGCCATCCGCTTTGTTCACAATTACTCTATACGATATAGCTAGTACTAATTTTTGGTCGTCATCTCGTACCTTCCATTCTCGATACTGTACTTGTCTGTTAATCTGGAGAAGCCTTATCTTCTTTGTGGGGCACTCTGACAAAGAATAAATTTATGTACAGTATATAGATTGTTCATAACAGGTTATGAAGAAGGGGGGGGGGGGGGGGGGGGGGGGCTGGTGCAGGAACCCACCTCTCCTTCCTCAGTATATCTGTACATTTTAAGGAAAATTTTATTTTGGGTATTTGTATCTACTTGTGTGACTTCCCAACAGTATATACAGTATGTGATGTAAATAAATGCGTAACACAACCAATTGCAATTGGGAAACAACCCACACACGGCAGAAGGGAATGTTAAGCCGAACAAACATAGCACTGCCACCATGATTTCCCTGACCATTTGGGGAGCTCGGTGGTCTGCTTAAACTTCTCATAAAAAAAACTGACACCCAGACTTAACGTCCTCAGATCACTTGCCCACACGAAATTTGGACATAACAAAGAAACCACCACCACAATCTACAAACAATACATAAGATCAGTTATGGAATACGCAAGCCCGGCCTGGGCTTCTAACCTAGCTGAAACACATCATAAGACCTTACAGACTATTCAAAATAAAGCCCTTAAAATCATCACAGGATGCACAGCTACTACACCCACAGATCACCTACATCAAGAAACCAAAGTTCTAAAAGTCAAAGATCATCTAGACATGAGAGGCACTCAATTCCTGGTAGCAGCCTCCACGAATCAACACCACCCACTACACTACATGGCAACACACCCACAGACACCAAGACATATCAAAACAACACCCAGCACACGCTATCACACACAAATACTGTCTTCTCTCCCTCCCTGCCCACCCCAAACCAACTTCCGGAAGCACATCCATACTCATATCACTCGCCGTTCCATCCACTCACTCATAGACAACACGCAGCTGCAAGCACGACCACCCGAAATCCATCCTTCTGAATCCTCCCTTCCTCGCGAGGACAGAGTCCACCTGGCCAGGCTGAGATGCAGACACCATCCAGCTCTTCTGAGCTATCAGAAGAGGCTGGATGACTCCGTCGTCGACACCTGCCCGGGTTGTAACACAGCACCCCATACCATAAAACACATCATAGAAGACTGCATTTCACACAATCACTTACGCCAACAACACAATTTACACTATTTGAGAGCTCTGTGGGAAAGGCCGACCGTGGCCATGGCCTTCCTTAAGGACTCGGGGCTGTTCGGCCAGGCAGCTTAGGGAACAACAACAACAACAACAACTTCTCATAAAAACAAAAAATCCCTGACCAGGAGCAGGCTCATACATACATAAAAAATTTAAAATTTTAAGACTGAGTGCTCCACACATATGTGCAGTTTCAGTCTCTTGTCCTAATGGCGGCATTCCAGGCAACCCTGTTAAGGGCTGCTTCAATGTGTCAAGTTTTTGGATTTGAGATCGGCACGTATAGTCCGATCCCAGGTCTTCCTCAGTCCACCCCTTGGTGCAGCTCCCTTCACAATCACAGACCTGCATTTTTTCAGGCTCATAGTAGCAGGCTAAATATCCAGTAGAGGGAGAGGGAGTACGGCCCCCAAGCATTATTTCCTGCAGACAAACGCATAAAGAGGTACAGTCAGAAAGGAAAAAACGCAGCTCCTCCCACGACAGTTCCACTGGAGAAAGTTGAACATAGTTCCTACGAGTAGGGGCCGAGGCAGACTTACGATCTGGCCTCTGCTGTCGCCCAGAATAATCCTACAAGCTAGCGGCACCCAAAGTACAGAACCCTGTACACAGGGATCGACAGACTGCTTGTGACGAGATTTACTGGGAGATGCGCCACCCGCAGACATGGAAGAACGGCTAATCACCACGGTCTTGATAGGTCGGGCAGGACTGGACACGGAGTGGGAAGGAGACGGGCTAGAAGCAACTCCTGGGCAACGAATCAACTCAAGGAGGAGGCAAAGAGAGACGAAAAGCCCCATTAATAAAGACTAACTCCCAAAAGGCAGGCGGGAGGGTGTATATAACCGACGCGTCAGGCGGCTATATTTACCGAAAATTACACTCATTCCATGCTCTTTTTCATGCATAAGCAAGAGCCAGAGCGTAATACAATTATATATCTGTGAAAGGGCAATGATAGAGCTTTCCAATGACACCTGAATCATCCTTGTACGACATCGGGTTATACAACGATCGTGCAACCGAAGGGGAAAATTGGGTATTTCGTTGGTTTTTCGTGTGTGAGAGGGAGCCATATCTCGGACCTCAGTGTGTGCCGCGGAAGCGTGGCGAGCGTATCAAGTCCGCCTATCGTCCCCCCAACGCCCAGTCTCTCTCTCATCGCTCACAATAGCCTCAAAATGGTGTCCATCATATGACGGGCACCGTACAGATGGCTAATTTTCTCTCTCCTGTCATATGACGGTCACCGCGAATTGAGGGTTAAGAGCTGGGCAAGTGAGAGACACGCTTGGTGACAACAGAGGTATGAGAAGCGCAAAGTATCACAACAGCTTTATATGATATTTTAACATAATGATGTTGAATGTTTTCCTCTTTTACTATTCTAAATAATTTTGTACTATTTTTAACTATTACTTCATAGTGGCATCTGTGACAAATGACGTTCCATAAGTAATTTCAGTAACGCCTATGAAGTTGGTTCTATCTAATTGTTGGTGGGCATGAGGCCTACCAGCTTAGCTATAGGCTAAATAGGGCCAAATATTCTTATTGGCACTACGGTAATTTGACTCCGTAACCAGTACAGTACAGTACAGTACTGTATACAGTATTATGTTTTCCTTATTTCCCTTCCGGTGTCAAACCCCTAATGGTGTCACTCGGGTTTTAAGTGTTAAACAATAGTAAATACATACATATTTCTATTAAAATAAATACTCAACTCTTTGACGGTTTTGATACAATCCCAGCCATATTTGTGTCAATCTCCAAAGCAAAAGACTACCTTCAAAATTAACCAAGCAAGGAACTCATCTTAGCAAAGGATCGCTAAAAATCCACTATAAAAATCAGTAATCTACTTTAAAAGGCTTAGATACATGCATCTGTGAGCCTTTTGCCCCTTTCACACATACAGGACTCGGGTGCCGCATGCAGCAGAGTAGCTAGTCGTGGCGTTTTTTCCCCCGACTTGGTGGAGCTGGCTCGGTAATGCCGCATCCAAAGGACTTCACCAGACTACAGAAGACTACAGCCGCATACAGCCGACGTTGTCGTCTTGACTCCGGAGAAGTCTTGAGACTCGAACCGACAATGGAAATAACGGTCATTTGTACATGCCGACTACACCCGCATCTATAAGACTTCAGACGATCGACTTCAGAGTCGAATCGCATACACTGGCATAAAGCCGACACATACAGGTTCTGTG
Source organism: Paralithodes platypus (assembly GCA_032716605.1). Lineage (NCBI taxonomy): Eukaryota > Metazoa > Arthropoda > Malacostraca > Decapoda > Lithodidae > Paralithodes > Paralithodes platypus. The sequence continues at coordinate 53,100,659 of CM064518.1, forward strand.
GCCAACGGAGGTATATACGTCCTCGCCGAAAAAACATCGTAGCAGCGAAACGACTGCACCTATGGCTTTCATATTTTTACCACATGTACCTTACCCTTTTGGCTACCCACCACAAACATCTCAAATCCCTCCTACCCACTCGCTGACTGTCGGTCCCGTCAGAAGGAAAAAAAAATGAAAATATGTGGCGGCGAAACGACTGCACCAATCGGTTCCATATTTGTGTGACAAGTCCCTTACCCTTCTGCCTTCCCCCCACCACACCCCCAACTGCCTCCCACCACCCACTTCCAGCGTATCCGTACGAAGAAAAGGAAAAAAAGGAAAATCCGTGGTGGCGAAAGTACCTCACCAATCGGCTTCATATCTGTAACACAAGTCAATTACCCTTCTACCTTCCCCCCATCAACCCCAAAACCACCCTCCCACCCATACATTCCGATACCATAAAAGTCTCTGTAGTCTATAGTGTCTTTTCAGCTACTTTCGGGACCATCGGGGACCTGTTTTCTGGCGAGGGGAGTGTTTTTTTTTTTTACCATTATCCTTCCTTTCTCTCCCAACTTGATAGATTTAGCCCCCCCAAAAAAAAATCTGGCACTGGCAGAAGCACACCGTCAAAATTGGCTGGCACTCAGCGGGTTAAATGAGAGGGAAGAGAGTAGGAAGAGAAGAACAGGGGGTAGTAGGGAGGTAGTGAGGGAGGGAAGAGGTGGATGAGAAGAAGGGAGGAAGAAGGAGGAAAAGAACGAAGACAGGAGGAGAAGGAGGAAAAGTAGGGAGAGAGGAGGAAAAGTAGGGAGAGAGGAGGAAAAGAAGGGAGGGAAGGAGAATGAGAAGCAAGAGGAGGAGGAGAAGGGAGGGAGGGAGTTGAATGAGAAGCAGAGAGGAGGAGGAGAAGGGAGGAAGGGAGAAGAATGAGAAGGAGAGTGGAGGAGGAGAAGGGAGAAGGGCCTTTGTTGTTCTATTGGGTCCTGGCATGGTGTACAGGCGGTTGAGGTGCGGGTAGAGGTGTGCGTCGTGGGTGATCTCGTCGAAAACTGGGTCAAGTGCGCTGCGTGGGGCCTATATATAGGGGCTGTGTCGCCGTTCTGTGGTTGGGATTTTTTTTTTTCTTTTTTTTGGTCGGCTTGATGCGGCTGTTTGCGGTTCGAGTTGGGTGTTGTCGGTTGGATGTTTCTGTTGTCTGCTCAAGTTGGCTCGACTTCTGCCATATTGGGTTCCGGGTGTTGTCGTACGTGTGCACTCCTGTCAATGTGGTTGGAGTCTGCTGTGATGCGGCTGCTTGCTGCTGAAATCCTCTCTTGTCGGTTGTACTCGGTCGACTCATATTATTGCATAATTATATGCAAATATATGTAAATATATGTAAATTTATGCACACAACTTCAGCAGACTTATGCGGCTGTACTCGTGTCTGGCGGCTGTACTCTGGTGTATGCGGCAGTAGTCTTTATGATACACATGAAACACAATTCGCTACGCTATACTCAAGGACTACAGCCGCATACAGAAGACTAGTGACGACTAGCGCCGACTAGCGCAGACTACTCCCCGCATCCACCAGACAAATTTCAAGTCTGGACCAAATTTCGAAACTCACAAACATTTTGTTCGGGGGCCACGACTTGACACGCATTGCCAGGACTTCACCAGACTACAGACGACTACAGCCGCCTGGTCAGGACTAGGTGCCGACTCGGGTGCCGCTTGCAGCAGAGTAGCTACTCGGCTGCATGCGGCGCCCTAGTCCTGTATGTGTGAAAGGGGCATTTGTCACCCAAAGATGGTTGTGGAAGCAGAGAGGGTAATTAATTTTAGAAACTTGACTGAAATATATGCTCTCACACTACTGATCCACCTGGTGAACAAGCCTACATCTTTTCTATCATAAATGACCTAGAGCAGTTAGTTCAGCAACCCACCCGTATCCCGGATCGCATCGGAGATCGGCCCAACATTCTTGACTTGTTTCTAACTTCTAACCCTTCTTATACTGTCGATCTTTTCTCTCCTTTGGGCTCCTCCGACCATAAACTTATCTCTGCCACCTGTCCTATCTCTCCAGTACGGCCACCCGATCCTCCTAGCCGGCGGCGCTTGTGGCACTTTGGCACTGCCGACTGGGAGGCTCTCCGGCAGTACTTCTTTGATTTCCCAGGGAATGATTTCTGCTTCCGTGGCCGGGGACCCTCGGAGAGTGCTGAACGCACTACCGAGGTAATCCTATCGGGCATGGAAGCATACATTCCATTCTCTTTCTCTTAGACTAATGCTAAAAAATCTTGGTTTACTCACGCCTGTTCTACTGCTGTCCGTAATTAGGAGGAAGCATTCAAACGGTACCGTCGCCTTAAAACTCTCTCATTCTTCCTATGTTTCTGCCCGGAATCAAGCCAAATCTGTTCTTCGACTTGCCAAACACTCTTTCATCAATAATAAATGCACTGAACTATCCAACTCTAGCTCTTCCCAAGCTTTCTGGCATCTAGCCAAAAACCTCTCCAACAATTTCTCTTCTTCGTCTTTCCCTCCCCTTTCCCACTCTGATGGTACAACCATCACTTCTTCCTCTGACAAAGCTAAACTCTTTGCTCAAACTTTTGCTAGAAACTCCACCTTGGATGATTCTGGTGCTATTCCTCCGTCTCCACCCTCTCTCTTACTTATGCCTAATATCCTAATCTCTTCTAAAGATGTACTTTCTACCCTCTCTGGGCTTAACACTAATAAGGTGTACGGTCCGGACGGTGTTCCTCCTGTTGTTCTCAAAACCTGTGCTTCCGTGCTGACTCCCTGCCTAGGAAAACTCTTTCGTCTCTGTCTATCCTCTAATGTCTTCCCTTCATGCTGGAAGTTTGCTCACATTCAACCTGTCCCAAAGAAGGGTGACCGGTCTCAACCCTCCAACTATCGTCCAATTGCTCTCATCTCTTGTCTTTCTAAAGTTTTTGAAACTATTCTTGCTTCCAAATTTCTTAAGCATTTCTCTTCTCATAATCTGCTCTCAGATCGCCAGTATGGCTTCCTTAACCTCTGAAGTGCGCATGGGGGTAATTAGACACCTCTCCCTGTGCGCATGTATTTGAGGTGTTTCCGTCACTAAAATATTCATTGTACCATTAATAGCATTAATACTTATCCATATGCACCTATTATGGGTTGATTATAAAGGTATTAACCTGAAACAACAATAAAACGAGTGAAAACAGCGTTTGGATGGTCAAAATCGGAGATATAGCCCGCGAGTTGTATAATGTATGGGTGAGGCAAGCTGCTTTCCCGCCATTTCCCCCAAGGCCACTGAGACACAGTCGATCGATACTCTCTCTCTCTCTTGCATTCGCTTGCTATCAGTGATGACCACACCCTGCAACCGGATTTCTAATGTTAGCACGAAAATATACCTCAGAATAAGGGAATAACAGGGAAAATAGGTGATAACTGAAGGAGGGGAGGTAGAGGACTGAGATTTTGCATGGCCCAGGGGCCAAATTTTTTTTTTTTTTTTTTTTATGTCAAAAGTTGATTTTTTTTTTCTCTGACTCTTAAGAGTCTCCCCGCAGTCCGCCGGGGGAACTCTTAAGAGTCTCCCCGCAGTTCCCGGGTTAAGGGTTGCTCTACTGGTAATCTTCTTTCATATCTTACTAACTCTTGGTCATCCTCCTTTCGGGACTTCGGTGAGACTTTTTCTATTGCACTAGATATATCGAAAGCTTTCGATAGAGTCTGGCACAAATCTTTAATTTCTAAACTACCCTCCTTCGGTTTCTATCCCTCCATCTGTGCCTTTGTCTCTAATTTCCTTTCCGGCTGTTCCATAGCCGCGGTTGTGGACGGCCATTGTTCACTTCCTCACCCTATAAACTCTGGTGTTCCTCAGGGCTCTGTCCTATCCCCTATTCTCTTTCTAATTTTTATAAATGATCTCCTTAACTGTACCTTAATTCCCATCCATTCATACGCAGACGACTCAACCTTAAACTACTCCATTAGTTTTTCAGAACGCCCCAGCCAGCAATCCCTTAACGACAAATATGAAGCCATAGAACTCTTAAATTCTGATCTAAATACTACAGTATCTCCAATTGGGGCAGAGAAAACCTTGTTACCTTTAATGCTTCCAAAACCCAATTTCTCCATCTATCTACCCGTCAGGATCTCCCAGCAGACTATCCCTTATTCTTCAACAATACAAATATCAACCCTTCATCTTCTCTCAATATTCTTGGTGTCTCTTTTTCTTCTGCTCTCATTTGGAAGGACCATATTTGTTAGTAGTCTTGGCAAATCCAACGTCAAGGCTATTAACCTAATTGCAATGACGACTTGTCTATTTTGACTGCTATGTTGTCATTCCAACCGCGGTTAAAAAGAAAACGTCTAGAGTCTACTCCTTATCTTGCTCTAGGAGACGTTGTACATTAACCAAAACTACCACCGAAGGTGAAAAAAGCATAGAAGAGAAGAAAAAGGGGTTTACCTTAGTTACCGCTTAAGGCCCATCCCGTGTTCCGTCATGTGCAGATCCCTGTCGAACGTGCGCATGAGCGACCCTCTCTTGTCATCATTTTTTCACGCGCTCCATTGAATGAAGTCGCTTTTGTTGTGCTCCTTTAATTCATCCTGTTTAGGTTCGTTTCGACTTATCTGGCCTTCTTTTTGTTAGACAGATGTTACGTGATCTAGGGCACACGTAAATGGGCTCCTCAGTGTGTTTAATGGAGACGCGTGTGGAAATAGCTACCGAAGGTACGGGGGCGCCTGGCGTTCCTCGTGTGTGTTTTTCATTCCTTTCTCTTTTCATATTCTTTTTTCCTGTTAGTCTGGGCATAGTTTAGCTTTTAGCTTATTTTAGCCTAGCTTGTTTCTCATTCAGGAATTGCTATGCCCCTATGAGTTTTCATATTTTCATAGCCTAGGTGTACAGTTGGTTCACGATCTGAGATTTCGTGGTGGCGGTGCTGTTTGTAGGGTTTGTGTCGGCCGCATTATTAGCGTTATTCCCGAGTCCCCCCTTTCGAGCCTTCACTGTGTCTCAAGGGCCTGGGCGCTTGGTGGTTCGTGATATCCTGGGGTACCCCACGGGGGCCCCTCCCTCACACCACAGGGTTTTTCGCCCCTGACACATTCTCTCCTCACGGCTAGGCCACCCTTTTTCTCGCCAGTTTCATTTACTGGTTTTTGTGTTCCCTTACTGTTTTCACCTCCATCCTTTCATACCCTTTTGCCCAATCCTGGGGTACCCTACGGGGGCCCCTGTTTGTGCCAAACCACCCTTCCTGCCACTTCTCCTCATGGGCTTTGCTCTATCTCTGTGGGTTGGGTGGTTCCTAGGGGATGTGCCTCCTCTCCCCTGGTGTGTCTTCCTTGCCTCTCCCTTGACCGGTTGAGTCAGGATATTATCAAGGAAGACACTGCTCAGCTTGATGGCCATCGTCGCTTGGAGTTCATAAGGAGATGACGCTTTTTTCTGGGCCTCTTTTGGTATTCCCTAGACGCTCCTCTCGCTTTTTCGGCGCCGGACCATCTCGGCCGGTCCCGCAAATTTGCGGGGTGCTCGATTCGGTCCTCTGGGACATTTCGGTTCCCCGCAAATTTGCGGAGATCGTTGGGGGGTCCCGCGAAATTGCAGGAGGGTGGTGTCGGTACGGTTATGCCTCCATTGGCCCGCAAATTTGCGGTAATAGTTGGCTTTCACTATTGACTTTTGTTATGTCATCTTGTTGCCTGATACTATATTGGTGTATGCACTTTACTGGTGTTATAGGCCCTGCATGTAAGATGTTGAGTGGTGGTTAACACTTTCTCCATCTTTGCAGGTTCTGCTAGTGCTCTTCCGCCTCGGCCGCCCTCCTCACCTACCTCTGTGCTCCCAGTTTAGGGTGAGTACGGTTACCTGTTTGCATGTGTGTTCCTGTTTCCCCATGCTCCTTCCCTGGTTCTTCTTGGACATTCTCTCCACTTACTCCTTCGACGTGCTGATTATGGTGTGTGTTCTTCTAGTGCAGGTAGGCTGCCTTGCTTTCGCCTTGGTTGTCGCTCCCCGTGCTTGGAGAGCCACAAGTCCTGCTTGCGCCACTCGCTCTGTGTGTCCTCTACGGCCTACCTCCCTGCTCTGTGTGGCACGTGTCTGGCCCTGGTGGTTGTGCTGCTCCATGGCCCTGGTTCCTCGGCGGCGGCTGTGGCCTCCTGCTTCCCTTCCGTCGGTGTGGACGATGGTCTCCCGCCACATTAGGACTGTGTGCCACCGTTCCCCGGCCTTTGTTGCCGACCAGATCCGCGTCGCCCTGGGTATCCCTGACCCGACTGACGGCCATTTACCTGGCCCTCTCCCTGCTCGGGCCCTCTCCCCTGGGTCCCGCAGCCGGTCGTCCCATCGTCGGGGGGTTCCCCGGCTCCGTCCACGCTCTCGCTCGCCTCGTCGTCCTCCTGATCGCCTTGACGACGCCCATCGCCCTCGTCATGGTTCTCGCCCTGAGGCCGGGGTTAGCGGCTCTGCCCCTGTGCGCCCTCCCCTGGCCTCTACGGATAGGGGCTCTACTCCCTTCCGCCCGCTTCCCCAGCCCAGACGACTTCCTCTTACGTTGTCCTCTCCGCGCGCGGTTGTTCATGCTGTAGCTGGCTCTCTGCTCCCTCCTCCTACACTGTCCAGGAGGGTCCGCCTGGGTGTCGTTGCTTCTCCTAGTTCACCTGCTTCAGTGCCTATTCTTCCTTCACGGTCTCGTCCCACGGTGGTGGTCCCTCCCTCCTCCGCCTCGGTGTCGGGCCGCCCTGTTATCTCAGCCCCGGGGATCCTTGCTCTGTTTCCCCCCGCGGCTCCTGGCCTCCTTTCACCCGGCCAGCCTTCCCACTCCCGTCGTCCTGCTCCTCCTCATTCTTCTCTTCCTGACCTTCACTTACCGTCTCGCCAGGGGGGTACCCCTCCTCTTGCCTCGGTGGGGTTTCGCGGGGTTTCGGGGTCCCCTTTCTCAGGAGCTGATGTGTCGCTGGAAGAGGGGAATGGTGCTGTTTCCCCCTCGGCCGTTCGTGATCGGGGACGAGTCCCTCAACGGCGACACAACCGTCGTCGCTCGCCTTCCTTGGGCCGCGACGCTGCTGGTTCGTGTCGTGGGTCTCGCTCCCGCTCACGCTCGCCCCTGCGGGCCGACCAATCTGGGGGGGGGGGGGGGGGGTAGCCTCTCTCGGATCAATTGTCGGCTATGCAGGGCTGGGTTGTGTCACGCTTCGACGGGCGCTTGGAGTCGATGGAAGACTCCCTCTTCTCGCCCTTCTTGGCGGTGCCTCACCCTCAGCACCTCACCCTACCTACCCCTGCTACGGTCCCCCTCCCTTCTGCAGGCCTACGCTCTGGTCAGACTTCAGCCGCCCTGACATCCTTCCGGCTGTTCAGTCCCTGGCTGTGTTGACGGGTCTGTCCTCCTATGGGACAGGTTTGTGCGACGCCGGTACGCCTGGCTTAGCCATCATGCTCGGTCACCCTCTCCCATTGGAGGCCTGGTTTGCTGAGGCCTTCGACTTCACACACCGATCCGTCGACGGCTCTCCTTCCGTCCCTCCCCCGGAGTCGTCCCTGCTTTTGCCTCCTCTTGTGTCTGTCGGCGGGTTGGACGGCGCGTTCTGGTCCTGGATGAGCGCGCCCGTTCTTGAACTTTGTTCTATTGCTACCCCGTTCTTCTCTCACCCGGATCAGCCCTCTGTCGCCAAGGTTTTTCCCTTGCGACGGAGGGTGACGGACTTATTGTCTTGTCTTTAGGTTCCCTCCAGACGTCTGTTCACCACCTGCGGCTTTTCGAGGCGTCTGCGCCAGGCGATCTTCGCGAGGGTTTGGACCGCGTTCAGCGGGTCCACCTTCGGCTCGCGGTGTCTTTGGTTCCCGAGCTGAAGGCGGTTTTGTGCACGGCAACTCGGCACCGCACGACGGTACGGTCTTCATTCTGCCGGCCGGCCCCCTTGGTTATTCGTCAGGGTTTGTTGTACTCTGCGCTATATACGTCGGGGTTTTTTTAAGCAGGATGCTTGGGAATGCTACGCTTCTCTGTCGGCGGCCCCTGCTTCCGACACGCGACGCCGCGCTGTGTCGTTACGGCCCCTGCTTACGTCACGCACCGACGCGCTGTGCCGCGCGCGGGGTCTTCTCAGTCCCGTCCTTCTGCCGGTCCTCTTCGGGGTGCTGCTGCAAGTGCTGCCGCCTTGCACGGGCGCAGGACTGGGACGTTGCTGGCCTGTGCGTCGGTTCCGCCTCGCACTTCTGTTCTTGCCCCTTTCATCCCCTCTGTGTCGGGGCTGGCCGGCCTTCCGCTTCCGGCCGCCCTTCGAAGGGGTCAGCCCCGCGCCGGCTTGGGGTTGGGGTGGCCCGCCCTTTTCGACGAGGTTGGGGGGGGGGCAGGGGTAGAGGAGGTCAACGTGGCGCTCATGCCCGCACGGCCCGTACCGGGGGTACCTCCACGTCAACACAATGTGTAGTTCTCTGGGTCGGCCTCCTTGTTCTCCTTCTCGCCTGGGCGTACCGGGTCGCTCCCCTCCTCTCGGGTGCTCCCTCGGGTTGTTTTCGCCCTTGCGCCCCTCGGTAGCCGCGAGGGACGTTGGGGGCGGCGGGTTGCGCGGAGAGGTCTCACCTGGAGGTGGACGTCCAGACCCCCACTCCGCTCTTGTCACCGACGCCGGCCCATCTCTTCAGAGGTGGCCCACGTGTTCCCTTCCATGCCCGAGCTGGGTGGCGTCGAGGGAGTTGACCGCCGGTCACCCGGTTTTCCTCTCCCGTGTCTTTCTGGTACCGTCGACGAACTGCGACTCGATGCGACCGGTGGTGGATCTGTCGGCCCTCAACAGGCACATCGTGCACACCCGGTTTCGGATGCTGCCGGTACCCCTGGTACGCCTGGCCCTGTGCCCTCTGTCGTGGGTAGTGTCGCTGGCCCTCCAGGATGCGTCTTGGCTTGTTCCTCTCCATCCTCGCTTCCAGCGCTTCTTGGCCGTTCGGACTTCCGATCGTGTGTTCCTGTTCGACGGCCTTCCCTTCGGTCTCCGCATCGCGCCGCAGATCTTCTCCGCACTGGTGGGGCAGGCTCTGGGTCCTCTCCTCAGGAGCGGGCTCCAGATCTTGTTTTCCTTGGCCGATTGGTTGGTAGTTTCCGACGCCCTAGGACTGTGCATTGGCGACGCCCTCACCGTCGTTCGCAACATCGCACGGTTAGGGTTCCCCTTCGATGTTCCCAAGTCGCGCTTGACCCCGTCGCGTGTCGTGCCATGGGTCGGTCTCGCATGGGTTTTGTCCGGCGCTACGGTACCCCGGGGTCTGCCGGCCGCGGTGCACCTTCGGTGGACGGTCTTCGCCGTGTTGCACTCGGTCTCCCTCCCGGGGTGGCTCTGGGACTCGTTCGTGGGTTCGCTGCATTGGGCCGCTCTGCCCCTTCCCTTAGGGAGCCTCTGGCTACGCCGCCTCCTCCTCCTGGGCACCGCGGTGTTTCCGTTGCCCCTATGGATCGGCTCCTGCCGCTCCCGCGTACCGTTCGCCGACGCTTCGGTCGCTGGGTTGCTCGGGGCTCGCTCTCTGCGGCTGTGCCCTGGACCGCCCCCCCCCGCCGACGGTCTGGGTAACCCCAGATACGTCGAGCGAGGTTGGGTGAGGTTCCCAATCGAACCTGGGACGTCCACTTCCCGGCAGATGGGTGGGTCTCCCTCCTCTTACCCGTCTATGCCCTCGGATTGTTGGTTCCTTTGTTCTTCCTGCGGGACCACGCGCTGGCCCTTCGGGGTAAGTCGGTGGCCTTCGGGTTGGACAAGACAAGCTGTCCCCTGTTTCCTTATGCGGGGGTCCTCCAGGTCGTTGACTCTATTGGGGGTCTCGGTGGAGTTGTTCTTCCTCGCGGACCGACACCCCTTCTCCTTGCATGCCTCCTCCCTGCCCGGGCCTGCCACCCTTTGGGCGGCCGCCCTGTCGATAGGGCAGGGCGTTCTTGTAGAATGGGCGATGAAACGGACTGTGTTCGCCGACCTCGCGGCTTCCTGAGGTGTTCCGGAGGTCGCCTTGTTCGCATCGGGGGTGCCGCGCCAGTTGCCTCTGGACCTCTCCCTCCGGCCTCGCGCTCCGGGGGGGGTCCGGACGCTTTCATGGTCGCCTGGTACGGGTGGCGGTCGATATTCATCTTTCCGCCCCCAGACGCGCTGTTGATGTGCCCAGTCCTCGCGGAGCTGCGGCTGTACCTCGGCTGCGTCTGGCTCCTCGCGCCTCTGTGGCCGGCACGGACTTGGTCCGCCCGGTTGCCGCGGTGGTGCCCGAGTCCGGTCCCTCTACCTGTCTCCGGCTTCCACTTGGGCTAGGTTGGGGCCATGCGGACCTCTTTGGCCTTCGCATCGTGCTTGTTCATGAGGCACGGTGGCTCCCGGTTCCCGGCCGGGCCCTGACTGACTTCCTGCAGCGTTCCAGGCCGTCTTCTCCTTGGGGGACTTACGGGTCCCGCTGGAGGTCTTTTACTAGGTGGCTACAGGCCACTCGCCTGCCAGTTGGCTCTCCTTCCCTCGTCCTATGCTCCTTGTTTCACCTCTTCCGTACACGTCGCTTTCCAGTCGACGCTATACGTACCCACTTGTCTGCCGTCCGGGGGTTCTTTGGGTCCGTCGCTGGGCTGGTCGTTCCGCCACGGGAGCTGGATTCCTTCCTGACGGCTGCCTTCCGGGATCGACCGCCTCCGCGCCAGGTCCCTCCGCAGTGGGATCTGGGGCGGGCTCTGGTCCTTCTGGCTTCCCCCACGTATACAAGGGCCGCTACGCCGGTTCCGTTGCTCGGGCGTCCACTCTTCCTTGTCGCTCTGGCCACTGGGGATCGGGTGTCTGCACTAGCGGCATTGTCACGGCCCCGGGACTGCGTGCGATTCTCCCCGTCCTTGCATGGCGTCTCGTTCGCCTCCTCCCCTCCTTTTGTTACCACGCATGGGAGGGAGGCCCCCGTTTTCCAGCCTTTCGCCGTCCAGGCTTTACGGCGTGGGCATCCTCGCCATGTGTTGTGCCCGGTGTCAGCCTTGCACTCCTCTGTTGCGTCTGTGGCGCCGCCTTCGGGTACTGCTGTGTGGGTGTCTCCTCGGACAGGTGGGAGGCTCTCGCAGGTGCAGATGGGCCGCCACGTTTGTCGGACCGTTCGTGCCCGTCACCCTGTTTGTAGGGGTTCTGCGCACGATGTCAGATCCTTTGCTGCCTCCTTCCGGTTCCTGCCACGTCGATCCTTCCCTGCCATCGCCTCAGCGGTTTTGTGGTCTTCTATCAATTCCTTCATCTCCTCCTACCTCTCCGTGTCCAGTGTTCGACCCCCTCGGCCGGTGATTGCTCTCGGGGGTCGTGTTTCCTGGTGCTCTGGCGAAGATCCCTGGTCTTCCCCCTTGTCCCTCGTTCTTTTCCTTTGTTTTGTTTTGACAAAGGGGGGGGGGGGGGTGTACGGGTTTGCAACACTGGATTGCAAGTTTGGGATTATGTATTGTTCCAGTACATAAGTGTTTTTGCCACATTGAAAATTGTGTTTTGTTCTTGTGTTCAGTGTTTTTGTTGGTTTTTGAAGAAAAGGGTTTTTGGGTACAGTACCTTTTTGGTTTCAGACAAGTCTATGTTTTTGCATTACTATGAATGACGGGCATGTGTTAAAACTGTTCTTTTTAGCTACTCCTCAGTTTTTCACTCTTTTATTAAACTCTCTTGTTTAACTTGTGTCTTTGTCATTCGTAATTTTGTTTTATGCATTGGTTTTTTTTGGTAGGTTGGGCTTGGATGTCCTCCTCCTATTTGTTATGCAGCCTTGACGTTGGATTTGCCAAGACTACTAACAAATTGGGAGGTTTGACGTACCTCCCAACCTACCAAATAGGAAAACCTACTATTTGGTAGTAGTCTTGGAAAATCCAACGTACATAATACCCTCCCTCACGTCGGACCCCTGCCCATCCGCGTTCTTCTGCTGACGTGAGATGTGATGACAAGAGAGGGTCGCTCATGCGCACGTTCGACAGGGATCTGCACATGACGGAACACGGGATGGGCCTTAAGCGGTAACTAAGGTAAACCCCTTTTTCTTCTCTTCTATGCTTTTTTCACCTTCGGTGGTAGTTTTGGTTAATGTACAACGTCTCCTAGAGCAAGATAAGGAGTAGACTCTAGACGTTTTCTTTTTAACCGCGGTTGGAATGACGACATAGCAGTCAAAATAGACAAGTCGTCATTGCAATTAGGTTAATAGCCTTGACGTTGGATTTTCCAAGACTACTACCAAATAGTAGGTTTTCCTATTTGGTAGGTTGGGAGGTACGTCAAACCTCCCAATTACCAGTCTTGCTAAGGCAGCCTCCCAGAAGCTGGGTGTGCTCAACCGCCTTAGGGGGTTCTTTTCCCCAGCACAGCTTCTTGCTCTGTACAGGGGCATAGTGCATCCTTGAGTATTGTTCACATGTGTGGGGAGGTTCCTCTCACACCGCTCTCCTAGACAAAGTTGAAAGGAAGGCCTTTCGTATCATTAACTCCCGTCCACTCACCAACTCTCTGCAATCTCTCTCTCTCCGCCGCAATGTTGCATCTCTCTCGCTATTCTATCGCTACTATAATAATCAGTGTTCCTCAGAGCTTTCCCAGTGCATACCACCTCCTTTACGTAGGGCACGTGGTACCCGTCTTGCAACTCAATCCCACCCCTACTCTGTGCAACTCTCTAACCCAAGAGTGAAACATTACTCTCAAACTTTCTTCTACTCAACAGCTGAGCTCTGGAACTCTCTCCCAGAATCAGTCTTTCCCTCTTCCTATGACTTAAATTGCTTCAAACTCTGTGTCCAGGCATTTTGGCTCGATCGTCCCTTGATTTTGGCCCTGTCACTCTTTCAACTATGGGGGGGGCACTCGCTATAGGCAATTCTGCCTTTTGCCTCCCTCAATCACATAGAAAAAAAAAAAAAAAAAAAATCGGTCAACAAAACAATAACAATAATCGCGACGTAAACATTAGCCAAAGTAAGATAACTAATTAGAATCGTAATGCGTTAAAAAGTACAATTTGTGTAACACAATAAATGAGAACAAAAGCCATGCATAGACAGCACAAAGATCCGAGGAGGGTACCTCTACTATTCCAATCATAGAAATGGTCTCTACTAACCAGGGTGCTCTTGTATATAAAACAAGAAAAGGTCAAAACATGTACAGTAGATCAGAGAGAAGCCTTTTTACTAAATATAAAACATTATAAACACTTTGTACAATTTGACAACACAAATATAGTAAGTATATCAGAGGTGAATGGGAATGGTAGTGCACTTGTGGACGTATGTGTGGGGAGGAGGCTGTGGATAGCCAACACCTTCTTCCGACACAGAATGATCCACAGGTACACGTGGAAACGGATGTTGACGATGAAGGATAAGACAGTGGTGGAACGAAAGTCATTGATTGATTATGTATGTGTGGATGAACGAATGAAGAAATCTGTGATGGATGCTAGGGTGTATAGGGGTATTGGAGGGGGTCTGTCTGATCATTATGTAGTGGTAGCTAAGGTTAGGATACAAAAGAAGTGGTTGAGGAGAGCGGGAGGGAGGCGAGAGGAGGGTGGAATGGTGAGGAGGGTGGAGAGGTTGCAGGAGGAGGAAGTCAGGGAGGAGTACAGGAGAGCAGTGGAAAGACGACTAGGTGGGTTCGACCTGGAAGTTATGGAGGAAGTGGAGGAGATGAGCAAGGTGTTTAAGGATGAGATCTGTGCAGCATGTGAGGAGGTGTGTGGAGTGAGGAGAAGAGGGAGGGGAGTGAAAGGTACAGCATGGTGGACAGAAGAGGTAAGAATAGCTGTGGAAGAAAAGAAGAAAGCATATAGAGAGTGGTTGGGTAGTAGAGGGAATGAAGATTCCGAGAGGCAGAAACGAGCGAGGTACGTGGAGAGTAAGAGGGTGGTGAAGAGAGAGTAGTGAAGGAAAGTAAGAGAAGAGTAGATGAGGAATTTGGAAGGAATCTGAGTGTAAAATGGAGGGAGAGTAAGAAACTGTTCTGGAAAGAAGTCAAGAAAGTTAGGGAAGGTAGCAAGGGAAACAGTAAGGGTGTGAAAGATAAGAATGGGAGAATGCTAGCCGAGAAGCAAGAGAGAGTCGAAAGATGGAGGGAGTACTTCAGTGAGTTGCTAAATGAAAGGAATGAAGAGCCAGCAAACATAGCTGGATATGGTATGGGAGGGAGAAGAAGAGAAGTAGTGGAGGAGAAGGTGGGGATCAGGAGGTCAGAAGTGTGGGAAGCCATGAAAAGAGTGAAGTTGGGGAAAGCACCAGGAACAGATGGAGTGTGTGGGGAAATGTTGAGGTATGGTGGTGAGATAGTGATAGAATGGGTATGGAAAATGTGCAAACTAGCATGGGAGAAGGGGAGTGCACCCGATGACTGGAAGACTGGCATAATAGTCCCCCTATATAAGGGCAAAGGGGAAAGAGGAGTGTGTGGTAACCACCGAGGAATATGTCTTCTAAGCGTAGTAGGGAAGGTATACAGTAGGGTAGTGATTGAGAGAGTGAGAGTGAGAACGGAGAAATGGATAGGCGACGAGCAGGGAGGTTTTAGGAAGGGAAGAGGATGTGTAGATCAGATATTTACCCTGAATTGTGTTGTGGAGAAGTATCTGGAGAAGAAACAAAAGGTGTATGTTGCCTTTATGGACTTAGAGAAGGCCTATGACAGAGTGGATAGAGAAGGTTTGTGGAAAGTACTTAGAATATACGGAGTAGAGGGCAAGTTGCTGAAAGCAGTGAAGAGCATGTATGAGGGTGCAAAGGCGGCAGTACGTGTGGAGAGTGAGCAGAGCGAGTTCTTTGACCTGAATGTTGGTTTTGAAACAGGGGTGTGTGATGTCCCCGTGGTTGTTTACTGTATATATGGATGGAGTTATGAAAGAAATACTATCAAGAGCAGTGGATGTTGGTGTATCGCTGAAAAGGGAGGGAATTGAGTGGAAGCTACCTATACTGCTGTTTGCGGATGATACAGTTCTGATGAGTGATAATGAATGGGAGTTGCAGGGTCTGGTAAATGAGTTTGGAACAGTGTGCGAAAAACGGAATTTGAAGGTAAATATGGGGAAGAGCAAGGTTATGGTCTTCGAAAGGGGTGAAGTCACAGAGTGTGAGGTGAAGCTGAACGGTCAGGCTATGGAGATCGTCAACTCTTTTAAGTATCTGGGCAGTGTGTTGAGTAAAGATGGGACTATGGATGAAGAGGTGCGGGAGAGGGTACAACAGGGGAAGAGGGTTGTAGGAACGCTAAAAGCAGTAACAAGAAATAGGGTGGTCAGTATGGAAGTGAAGAAGTCCTTGCATGACAGTGTGGTAATCCCGACACTGACTTACGGAAGCGAAGCATGGACGTTGGTTGAGAGACTCAGACCAAGAGTGAGAGCAGTGGAAATGAATTACTTAAGGAGTGCGTGCGGAGTTACATGGAGGGATAGACAGACTAATGAGGAAGTAAGAAGGAGGTGTGGTGTGGAGGTAGATGTGCTGGAATGTGTGAAAAGGAACAACTTGAGATGGTTCGGCCATATGGAACGTATGGAAAGCGAGAGAATGACTAAGAGGGTGTACGAGAGCGAGGTGGAGGGACAGAGGGGGAGAGGTAGACCGAATATGAGGTGGAAGGATGGAGTGAGGAACTACATGAACGAAGGCGGTGCTGGTTGGGGGGGGGGGGGCGTCGACTGACTGGGGACAGAGGTGCATGGGGCGGTTCGTTCGTGGCCACCCCTTCGGGGATCACGGCGTCAGGCAATAGATAGATAGATAGATAGAAATATAGTAATAATGTGATCACCAGGCATCAACTGTAAGGCAGTTAAGTTGGAGTCCCTGGCTCCAGCACCACATTACCACTTCCAGGGACCACATAAGATTGCTGAGAACTGCACACTGCTCCTAACTATAGGGCTGCATGTTCTTACTGGTGACTCAGGCTATATTGTCAACTTCCTTGACGTGATGCTGGAAAGTGTGATAATAATAATAATCATTATACTTATTTAAAAAGAGCGCTTAATCTTCAAAATGAATTCGCAAGCGCTCGAACACAAAACACAGTTTCAATAAAACTACAGAACATATTTATAACACAATTTACATAGTTATTAATACAATAATTATAACCACTAACCTCTATAATCATCTGTCACTACACCATTCCCCAGGTCGTAACACTTTTGAAACATAAAGGTCTTTAAATGCTTCTTGAAGGACTCAACAGGTATAGACAGCTTAATACAGTCCGGCAACCGATTATACAACCTTGGAGCCGTGTGGGAGAAAGCACGAGATACAAAAGCCGACTGGTAAGCAACGGTAGGCGATGACCTAATATAATTACCAGCAATTAAATGTAATTAACTATCATGGGAATATTTCTCAAATAAATTGAAATATATTAGTAGGAAAAAAAAATCAGAAATCCCCAATCCATTTGTACATTTTTATTATATGAATGTAACTAACAACAATAAAGGTACAGTATGTGCAAATATGACACTCAGTACAGTACTGTACTGTACTGCACTGTATTTGGTTTTCCCATATCCTAACACATTGCTGTGTTGTATATACATGGCATCTGCGGTCACTGGAGTACATTACTCTTACAAAGAACAATGACTAGTACAAAGGGTACAAAACTTAACAAATATCTCAACATTTTAGAACAGACCATGATAATGGTTACAACTTGATGCAGTGTTCTGCATTACAGTGATGACAGTCATTCTTTATAATTAACTTTTCATTGTCATACTTATAAAAGTAACATAATTTTGACCTTTCACAGTATCTTTCAATATGAGTGACAATCTGGATAATGTACAGCTTATGAATGTTAGACTACACATCATAAGCATTATGTATGTCTCATTTATTGAAGCATGCCTTGATATCATGCGGTTGAATAATTATATTCAAAAATATTTTTTAATAATAATAATAATAGTAGTACAGTAATAAACTGTGAATCTACCGGTAGTCTGCAATCTTGCTGCCTTTTTCTGTATTAATTGAACGATAGAGCCGTTGAGCAACACAATCTAGAGATGAGAACACGTTAAGCTGCTTTTCAAAAATTGAAAGAGATTAATGAGATCCAGATGGAATAAGCTATGCGAGGGAAGTATATATAACAGAAAATTAATGCATATACAGTATAATATGCATATGGTGCTCATTGATGGCACCTTAAAAAAACATGGAATAACTGTAGCCTACACCATTTAATGAAATGTTTTAATTGTTATTACTGTAATACTATTATAGACATTTTACTATAGATTTTTTCATCAGTCACTATGCCATTCCCTAGGTTATAATTTAAGAGCATGGTAGATATTAATATTAACATAATTGGCTTAAGTATAGATATACAGAACAGTAAACCTCTCTTTCAGAAGCCAGGGATCCAGAAACCCAAGGTTTAAAGACTAGGTATCTGATCTGGACAGTACCCTTATCGTTAAATTATAAGAATATACTGTATGTCCAAATAATGGCATTCCGTCTGGACATTTAGCTTCTCATGGTGGAAATGTTCGCGTAAATGGACGAAATAACTAGGAACATGTGTTTACCTTAAAAAATTGGGAACTTCAATAAATGCACTCTCTTTAAATAACACTCATTCCTGTAGCATTCACTCAGTATGGGGAAGGCAACACACCTCTCCAGTTAAGAATACAATCCAAAAGGCCAAATAATAATAATAAAATAATAATAAAGACTAGCACTAAGCCAAAAAAGACAATGTGGCACTAAATCTCAAGTTTAAAACTGGAAAGAGTAAGCTAAGGGAGGGTGATGTACATACATACATAATACATACATACATACATACATACATACATACTGTACATCAAATTTTAAGACTGAGTGCTCCACACATACGTGTAGTTTCAGTCTCTTGTCCTAATGGCAGCATTCCAGGCAACCCTGTTAAGGGCTGCTTCACTTGTCAAGTTTATGGATTTGAGATCGGCACGTATAGTCCGATCCCAGGTCTTCCTTGGTGCAGCTCCCTCTGCAAATCACAGACCTGCATCTTTTCACCCAAATTTGTTCATCCATTCTCTCCATACCATCCCAGTCTACTTGTACGCATCTCCTCGCTAATACTCTATACACCTAAACGTCTCCTCAGCTCATCATTTGTTATTCTATCCTGCAGCCTGGCCCCACACATCTATCTCACCATTCTCATCTCATTACATTCCATTCTGTTGACATCCTCTACTTTAACGGCCCATGTTTCTGAGGCATACGTCATTGCACTTCTAACACATGAGGCATACACCTTTCCCTTCAGGGGGAGAGGCATTCTTTTCATGGTCAGAATTGGCAGCAGTTCTCTGAACTTTCCCCAGCCACATCTAATTCTAGCGACAGTGGCAGCCTCGGCCCCACCACCGGCAGAGATGGTATCTCCTAGGTAACAAAACTTGTCCACCAGCTCCAATGACTTATTTCCAGAATTCACAGCCACAGGATCATCATTTAACATAAGCTCGCCTTTGCACACTACGCACTCAAATTTCTTGATTTCTGACTTATCCTTCGGCAGGGGTCCTTTTATTCTACTACTGTACAGCGGTTACTCCCATGGTGCACCCAACATCAACAGATACTACATCGAATCGAGTTAGTGCCCACACCCTCTCCACACACTGCACATGGTTATGCACCGCTCTTTTCCACATTGCCTTGTCTCAATTTACAATGCATAACCCCTTGGTTTTGTTAATATTGACTCTTAAACCCTTGCTCGCCATGCCCTCTCTCCATCTTCTCAATTTGGCCTCAGCATCTTTCACATTGTCAGCTATTAGGACTAAATCGTCTGCATAAAACAGTTCCCACGGGAGTCCGGATCTAAAAACTCTAGACAGTGCCTCCAGGACCATGATAAAGAAGAGGGGGCTTAACATTGAACCTTGATGAAGTCCATGGACATGGTACTGTGATAAAACACTAAAGAAGGGGGAGAAGACAGGTATGAGTCAGAAACTGCACAAGATGTGAGAGAGAGAAAGAAGGAGATTCTCTAAGAATATCTGCAAGGGAGGGAGGACGGCTGAGGGATTGTAGGAAAAGGAAAGGCCCACCGACGAACAACGGAAAACCAGGGGCATTCAAGCAGAGGATGCGAGAGGAACCTGGCAGCATGGACAGTGTGGGAACATCTCCTGACATCAAAAAGCCATGGGTGATCCTAGTGTGGCCTAGCCGCAGGCGAGCTAGGGCGGTCTCCTAACATATTATATTGCGATGAGATGGAGACTGCCAGGGGACTACAGTGGGTTAAATAGAGCGTAATTTATTATTTGACCCGGGCAATTGAGGAATGAGTGGGAGATAGTCAGTCGCAGTAAAGGGTCGGGACGCAATCGTACCAGAGGTGACGGCTGAACGAGCCATAGAGTTGACCCGCTCATTGCCGGGAACACCAACATGACGGACTCAATAGAAGGATACAGATTTTTATTTGGGGGCTATGTGGAACACCATTCCTGAATCTCTATAACCAGAGGGTTGACAGCTGGAGTAGACTGAATGGTATGCAGAGCACTAAGGGAGTCAGTAAAGATAACAAATACGTAACAGGTACTGAAAGATATTACGGAGGGCATGCAAAAGGGCTCACAGCTCTGCAATGAAGACACCGGCAACTGATTGGAGGCGGTAATGAAGGACGCGGTCAGGGAAGAGAACTACAAAACCGGGTTTCGGTAGAGGTCTTAAGAGCTGTCTGTATACACTAGGACAGCAGACAAATTACTTTTTAGATGGCTCATAAAGAGAATATAGAGCACTTTTCTTTTCTTTTTTATAAAAGTAGTTTAACCCTCGGTACCCGGTTGGGCTTCCAGCGGCCCATAACAAACTCGCACTGTGGGTCCCGGATGGGCTTCTGAAATCCATAAGCTTGAAAGCCTATTAAGCGTGGTTTGAAAGCCGTGCGTCGAACCATATGTAAACAAAGCCGGTCGGAGCGACGCGCACCTTCAAAAACAAGAAGTCGGAGGTTTGTTGACCCCAATGGAAATACGCCTAACGGCCTTATTGGGCTATCCTTAGTTGGAATTATGCAAAGCTGGTACAGGTCATATTTGTAACATATTATGTGGTACCAACATTGTAAAATGCTAACTGAATAAATATTATTATTATTATTATTATTATTATTATTATTATTGATGTTGTCTGCTAGGACGAAATTAGTGTATAAATGTCTGATATTGCTAACATCGCATCAAAACTCTCTCCACGGAAATCGTATCACAACTGAACCAGTTGACCTAGAGATCTCTATTCAATGCCAGTCTACAGATACGAAAAAGGGCTACGTTTTGAGATGTGTGTGAATTCTCTAGCAGTTAAAATGACAAAGATAAGGCTAGCCTATTATAAAGTTTTTCGGCCAGATCCCCCGGGTTTCAGTGCTGTCCTTTACAAGGCGAGCCCGGTCCAGAGGGGTTAACCAGACCACTGAGTTTCACAAAAGTACTCTCATAGGGCTGGCCCGAAGGATTAGATCAAGATGGACAAGATAGATAGGGAAGGGCAGGAGGTGAAAAAATCTAGGAAGGTGAAGACACGCAGCCATTTCTCGCCATTTCATCAGTTCAGCCGGACCACATGAGCTCCACAGCAGAGCTCTTATAGGGCAAGGCCGAAGGATTTGGCAAGAACTGCTACACTGTAGCACCAACCAAGAAGTGATCAAGGGCGAAGAATGAGAGATCAGGTCCAAGGTAGAACAAAAATTACAGCGAGATGCAAAACAAATGCACGACTGAGGGGAATCAAGTCAGGCTCGGCCGCAGCAGCAACTCAAGAGACAAATCAGGTAAGGAGCCTACTACCTAGCCAGGCCAGGGAGGCATGAGATATAGGTTGCCCAAGGCCAACCAAATGGGACAGAATAAGAATAGAAGGGGAAAAACACAAAACGAGGAAAAAAAAAACTATTCAAAATTAGTCAAGCCGACGACGAAAGCTCGAGGGGAGAGGGAGGGAAATAACCCTAACCCTCACCCATCAAGCCCCAGTCGCCAACCCGAAGCCCCCAAACCGTGACAAGGAGTACAAAGGAAATCAAGCAACAATAGGTCTAGTGACCCTTCTAGGCTGCTTGTCCTCCAAAACACTGAGGATCAAGTGTCCAAACAGTGGTTTAGAGTGGGAAAGGGAACTACTGTACAGTGCTCCCCCACTAAATGCGCCTTCAGTAAATGCGGATTCCCTATATGCGGTGGCTAATCAGAAACAATATATTATAAGGACTCTGTAAATGCGGCTCGAAATTCTGTAAATGCGGTTTGGCCGTTTTGATTCAAGGGGAAATACGTACTTCCCGCCATATTACCGAGTGTCGCCTACCGAAAATGCGGCCGATAGATGGCGGGTTGGGAGCGGTAACGCATTCATCCCAATGTTAAGGTCATGTTTTTGCCCCCAAACACTACATCTTTGGTACAGCCACTTGACCAGCAGTCTTCTATCTAAGGTAAATGGTGTTATATTTGTTGTTTTATTTGATATTTCTAATGTAAAGTGTATCTTTCTTTCAGAAATGGTTATTGGGTCGGTTATCGGGTGTATGGTAGGCTAAAAAGGGGTTAGTTCGGAGGGGCTGTCTGACCATAAGCATTTATTCCCATTGATTATTAACTCCACAATATGCGGATTCCGTAAATGCGGCACATTTTGCAGCCCATATAGGCGCATTTACTGGGGGTGCACTGTACAGCCCTGGAACTAATGTCCGTGGCAGGATTAGGAAGTTAGTAGGGGACAGATGGGTTAGTAACTGAGGGGAGGATAAAATAAAGTTATTCATTTACAAACGCAGTCAGTCGCGGTTTTGATGCGAGATATTTGTCTAGGCGAAGTTTAAATGAATCAACGGTGCTGCAGTCTATAACATCTCGGGGAAGCCCAAGGAGAGTATTACCAGGGGGGTATAGAGCACCTGAGAAGGGGAAGAGGACTTGGAACACGGGAGTACAGTAAAACCCCTCCCAAACGGACTAATTAGGGGGAAACCCTGTCCGGAAGTGCCAAAATTCCGGATCTGGCGAGGTCCGGATAGGTCCCACACAAACCCCTATGAACCGCACAACTCCGGATGTCAGAGATAATTATGTCCGGTTCTCTAATTCGGACTACTCCGGATGACAGATATAATGAGGTCCGGATTGCTAACTTTGTACTGTCCAGTACCTTCCTAATCTAAATAAACTGGATCTGAAAGAAAACAATTAGTGTAATGTACATAAAATAAGAACCTATCTCTTTCTTACTGACCTGTATTGTAAGTGGAGTGGACCGTGAAGGTGGAGTAGAGTGTAGGGTTGAGTGGGCTGTAGTGGAGGTGCCATACAAAAACAATTATTGCAACTGTAGCACATTTTTCACGTACTGAACACATTAGAACACTGAACACTTTTTGCCACTTAAAAACAGAACTGAACTTTTAATTTTCTTACCACAGATATTGAGGCATAACTTAGCCTAATCAACTTTTAACCCCTTCAGCACCATGACGTAATTTTACCTTTATTCAGGGTAAAGTTAGACGATATTATGCAGTTTCAGAAGGACCTATGTTATTCAGAGACGATATTATGCAGTTTCAGAAGGACCTATGTTATTCAGAGGGTTTATTGAGATCGTATTTACCCATTTCAGTCATAGAGGTAGATTATAAGCTAAAGAAAATCGTCTAATGTTAACCAGAATATTCTATGTTGAAAGTTACGTATTGGTGGTGAAGGGGTTAACAACCTTCTCACAAGCCTCACCAGCCTTCTATCCACTCTCCGCTTCCTTGGAAGTCATCATAACATCACTATCCATCTTGGTGGGGCAGGCGAGTAGAAATAATAGCACAAACACAGGGATAATATCCAGATGAAGCACGACGCTTGGGGCGGACCACCTGACTAGACGTAAACAATACTTTTGGTGCGAATGAAAACTTACCCACAATGCTGTTCGGTCTTCGGTCCGGTGTTTTTTTTCTCTGCCATCCGGCCTTGTCCGGATGGCTGGGATATATGGCCGAATATAAAGGTTGTTGTTGACCGAATAAAGCCTCATAAACTCCCCAGACATCCGGACTTGTCCGGATGTCTGAGACATGTGTCCGAACCCGAATGCCTGTCTGGATGTCTTGGGATTCCGGATTGGAGGGGGCCGGATGGGCGGGGTTTTACTGTATAACAAAAACTGTGGGGCGAGGGAGGAAACGTAGAACGCCAGAGCGGGAGAACAGAAGGAGTTTGGTATAGGGAAGACAACACACCTCACCTGTTATACGACCAAAAATCCGAAAGATCAAAGTAAATATCCAAACAACTGATATTATCTGGTTTGGACTATGACCTCGGTCTTCCAGATAAAGTCCAAAATACTTAGTATGGAAGACTGAGGTATTTCACACTACAGTACAGTACAAGCCAGTCTCTTCCCAATTAGTCTGAGAGAGGTTTACTGTAAATAGATAAATGATGTAATAATTTAACAAATCAGTTATACCACACATAACAGCACAAACAAATGTCAAAACAGACCTACTCAAATATCAAATACAACATAGTTGCAATACTTTTTATTACTGCTTTATAACTACAGTATAGAAAATATGATCAAAGAATATTTGTTGCTTGAGGAGCACTATCAGTTCTCATTACAGTACAGTATACAAATTTTGAAGTGATATTAACTACATAGCAAATGAAAGACATTAGGAAAAATTAGAAAACTATTTTATTTTTAAAGAAATGTCTACGTAGCTGAGAAAAGCTTGATTAAAAAATTGCAGTATCTCAAAATAAGATATTAATAGAGTTGAGACTAGTAAATACAGAAAAGTATTCTGTTAAGTGGTAGTAAACAATAATTATCAAAGCCAAGGCATCTTGATTAATAGTCAATCTGAATAAAGTGAATTTATAAAATTGCACTACATAAAGCTAAGCTATGCTCAGTGAAAAGCTATTCAGTAAAGTAAAGTCCGAGTGTGCCTACTTCCTCTGGCAACATACTGAGGCCAAATTTGCATTAGTAATGGCATATAGAATGAACATAGATTATGGATTAATTACGAAACTGCAGACCAAGTTGTTAAAAGAAGTTTCTGGAATTAGCGGTAGTGTGAATCTGCCATAAGGCTCTACTCTACTATCATTGGCCAGGAGTGGTGACTGGACTGCTCAACCAATAGACCATTTGAACCAGTAGCTCTCATTCAGTCCCAACTCAACCAATACTGTAAGGTTAGGTTTGGTTAGAATTTTAGGTTGTATGTTCTTTTATTTTTATTTTCTGCGAGCGTTAGTGAATTTCTTTGGAAAG
This sequence comes from Paralithodes platypus, assembly GCA_032716605.1. Lineage (NCBI taxonomy): Eukaryota > Metazoa > Arthropoda > Malacostraca > Decapoda > Lithodidae > Paralithodes > Paralithodes platypus. The sequence goes on from CM064518.1 coordinate 53,125,045, forward strand.
AAGTTATACCTTTGACAAACAAATAGTCTATTGAATAACTATTATTAGTATTATGATTACATTTGGCCCTGGTTAAGATCTAGTGGTTGAAATGGTGTACAGTACTGGTTGAAGTGTCCAGGAACCACCAAGTGTATATTGGCCATGTTTGTGTTGAGCATTGTGCAAATCAGAGGCTCTTCAATAAACAGAGACTGGACCACTGCCAACATTATGTATGGCCAAATTATTAGTCTGTATCAGCCAAGTGTGCTAATACCGGTACAGTAATTATAAATGTAACCAAGGAATTGTTCACTTTGTAATCATGTTATTTAGAGATGATAAGCTTTTCACTGAGTATCTATATCACTAAATGACTGTTTATTAGCCGATCTGAAAGTGTAACCCACATTGGGGTACCGCTTCATGGTATTTTGGGATCAGTTTCAAGAATATTCAATGAAACACTAAAATTGAGATAAAATCATGAACTTGTCCATCCTATGACCAAATCATTAAAAGCAACAATTGAAAGGTGACTCAAAGTAATTGACAAATGCAACAATAAATTTATATTGTGATTACTGTATACTGTAGTTTCTCATTCCCTTGAGGATCATCACGCGTTTTGACAGTTTATTTTGGCTCTCATTAGGTTATATTATTCAGTTTAGGAAGTGTATATGAAGGTCAGAGGGTTAATTGAGATAGTCTTTACCGGTACCCTTTTAACTCCCACAGATCCTTCCTAAGCTGTATAATATAATTAATTGAAAACCAGAATCACCTGTAAAAATGCATCATAATACTCAAGGGGTTAAGGTTATTGCCAAACTTTTGAATCCCAACTATATATTTATCACCATCATTAATATAACTACTGTAATGAAGATAATATTTAAATACTGCATGTGTATGTAGCCTAAATATAATAAATAACATACCGGTAATTTTGTAGGCACTGACATATAAATATATTTTCAGTCCAATATCTGTTATTAAAGCAAACTCTAGTGTTCAAAGCATTTACTGATAACCAATTAGATTTTTACTGATATTATAAATGTTTCACTACTTCAACTATTTTGATATCAAGTCTCTTTATATAGCTTGTAAATTTTTTCATATTCACCACCCACACAACAAAACCGACATAGAAAAGAAAAGGAAATTCTTATAATAGTTCAAATACTAGAACTTCATGGCACCCAAGAAAAGGGTTTCAATCTTTTAATATACCATAGTTGTAAAGTGCTTTTTAGGAGTCAAATTGATATAAACTTGACTAATATCATTATACATAACAAATCCTCATATGACATTAGCCCTATAGTTGTCCAATGAAAAGTTCTACTTAATAACAATACTTAAATTGTGTAGGCCTAGCTATAAATATATGTGTAATCTCTTGATTAATTTGTCTGGTAAAGTCTAGTTATCACTAGTCATAAAAGATAGTTTTTAAAGCTTTTGACATCAAACTTCATGTAAGAACAGCTTTAACTTTTAACTCAATACTGTAATTATAAATCATTAAAGCAATATCAATGTAACAATATGATTTCACTGTCAAGTTAGCTGAAACTGCTAATGTTAAGCAAACTATTGCACCATTTTTAATTCGTAAAGCACCTGGTTGGACAAAAGGTTGCAGATATGGCAAAGCAGTAAAGTTATGCTCTACTCATCTTAACTAGGGGAGAAATTGTTTAGTCCTTATCTTGATTACTGAGCTGTGACTTGATATAGATAATGAAGTAAATGTATATAGTCAATAAATATAATATACATTTATCCCCTCCCCCCCTGGCTGGGCATCTTTATGCTTTTTCCATATTCATCCCATATTTTCCCTCTAAACTAATGGAATAGAGGAAACAACTAAGTAACTTATGATGAAGCAGGGTATCCATAGGAGGAAAAGTATCATAGTGAACAATTCTGTATTAAGGTACATTAATATGTATTACTCCCATAGAATATTTTGTATGTTCTGCCCCTTTAAACATTGTACATTAATATCTGTAACTCCCATAGAATAATTAGTATGTTAGTTTTATATTGTGTGTTCTTTCTCTTTTATTTTTAGACCCTGATGAAAACATAAGTTGATATGTCGAAATGTTGGTACCTTAATAAAGATGTCGTTCGTTATGTATACCCTTGTGATACTGTACTTTTCCTCCTGAAGATACAGTTCCCTACGAACACCCCTACATCCGAGGGTATCCATACTTTAACTAGGTACCAAAAATCCTATTAAGCTTTCTTCATCTTCCAGTGGCGGAGAGATGAATACAGTACAGTATACAGTTTTGAGTTTTGTGTGGGGTTGAAAATTATTATCAAAGCATATGGAACGCCTGGCATGGGTGAAAGTTGTAAGAGGGTATCAGTGACAAACTTCCTTGACTATTGACAAACCTCATTAAAGTTGCGTAGGTGAGTCTCTCCTCGTCCAGCTGCCAATCAAGGAGAGAGAGACTTACCATAGACCCCTGGACCGTATCAGGCCGGCAGGCCCATGGCTGGAGACTCCACGAAGACTCAGTCTCTCGCAGAGCCTCCAGACGGTTCGGTTAAGGGCAAGTTCATTAAGAGTGATTTCATTACTTAAAATAATTTAATTATGGGTTGGTGAAATTAAAATTTTAATTATTTATAGACTCCTGTTCTCTTAAGGTGAGCATCAAGTAGTTTTTTAAACTTGTTAGATAGATGTACTACCTACTACATCATTTGGCAGCTTGTTCCATTAATTTATTACATAATAGCTAAAGAAGTTCTTGGTTATGTCTAGATTTGCCTTTTTGGTCAGTAGTTTCATACCATTATTACGAGTGGGAAGATGATCGAGAGAGAACAGGGAATCGATGTCCATTTACATCAGTTATTGATGTCATCCATATTCTGTAATTATTGATGACATCCCTATTCTGCAATTAAGAGTCTTGAAATGACCTACTAGGGAATCAAATTTATGTCCCGGTTAAGCTGAACAGAGAACAGTGAAGGTGAATACAGTACACACTAGCAAGGCAAACTGTGATCTATCATTAGCAGGTGTCACAAGAACACCTATAGTCAGCAGTTTCCAGAGTAACATAACGAGTCAATCATGTCTTATTTTCAAATATATCCCCAAAGTTTTACCTCTACCGTGCCAAGAATTGACCACATGCAAATTTTGAGCTATAAGGAAGTTGAAGTTATACTGTAATTGCTGATATTTATTAGGATTATACGCTGAAATATGTTTGTATGTATACATATACTCAGGCACATACTCCATAGCAGGGGGTAGCCTACTAAAGACAGTATGTAGTATGCATATACTGTACTGTACATACAATAAATCAAATTAAACAATTTCAATTTATCAAAAACTCATACAGGTATAAATTCCTGTATTTCTGCCAAGTACAATATCAAAGTTTACAGCTTGAACTTCCTAATAGCCTAAAACTCATAAGTGGTCAATTGAGTATACAGTAGTAGCCCATGATATTACATGGTCCTATTACACTAAAAATAAAAATTACAATTATCTTGAATGATCTATGATCAGATAGTCCACAATATTGTATAGTCCAATTAAAATATTCAATCATACAAAGAATCTGCTTGACCTAGCTTCGATCCCAGCCAACGCAGACATTTAGTGGCTGTGGTAGTACATCCTAGCATGTATATCATGTTCGCATCCAGTCGGGGGGTACTTCGATGACGTATACAGACTATTAACACACATACCAAAGCCATTCCAACAGCTTCCTCTATTTACAACACCCCTTCTCTGCAATCTACACTCTCCCAGCCTTATGGTCCTAGTGTACGGTCTGATGGCGTAATGGGTTTCGAAATTTAATATAATTTTTGTTATACTATAACAAAGCAACGGTCAAAGAATTTGTCTCATATTAGGAAGACCTTATACCCTCAAACTTTAAGGGCTTTCCTAAGTTGAAAACAAATTGTGTGAAGGGAGCCATAATGAGAAATAAATGGTTATCTTATGAATGAAAGGGAAATATGAAACAAATCTTTCAAAATTATTAACTAACTCGCATATGAGACACAGAGTGAGGATAAGATTGCTTGTGTGACACCGACTTCATAAGACATCTTGTACCATTTAAGTTTAAGCAACTGCACTAAGTTAACAACTAGGCACCCTCTTCACTCCAAACCAAATAATGTTTCTTAGGTACAGCCTATGATAGCGCAGTTGGAATTGTGTATATGCTTAGATTGATATGCAGGATTCGAAACTGCATAATAAATCGTAGGCTTGTCCACCATTCTTTAACCCTTGGAATCCGGGAGGCCTCATATGAGGCAAAATGCGCGGCTAAAAAGTCGCCGATATAATCATCAGAACTCGGCAACCACGCAACGTAGCGATGTCATCTCAACGGCAGTCTACAGACAAGAAAACGTTCTACAATTTGCAAAAAAAAATGACTGCTCTAGGTGGTCTCAATCAGTAGCTACTGGATTATGAAGTTTGAAAATACCAAACTTCATATGAGGCTCCCCGGATCCCAAGGGTTAACTGTCTTCGTAGCGCAATGGATAAATGCACTGAATTTTGGTGTGAGCATCCTAGGTTCGAATCCCTGGACTGCCACATGTATTTGTTGATTTCATTAATTGAGTTTAGAAGTAAAGTCGGTTGTTGGAGGTAACATAATAATTTGTATAGTTACCAAGACATTAACCTGGGACAAATACTGAAAAGAGCTGGCTCCATTTCTTATTAATTAATTTTTCGTTCTAAACACAATCGCCCTCAAATGAAATTAATGAACGCATGTGATCCTCCTGGGATATAACCACAAGTACAGGTTAATGCACAGTATCAATGAGAATTACTGTAATGCTCTTAACCACATCTAACAACATTATTACAAAAAGGCAAACTAATGAACTCGCCTTCAAACTATTTTAAGCCGGCCATGGGCAATGGCATGGTCGGTAACGCATCTGATTGCTGATCGAAGGGCGGCAGTTTGATCCCACCCCGTGCTATTGGTAGACATCATGAGTTTGGACACTCAGGTCTAGTGATTTGTGGCAAATGTCCAGTAAAGTCCCTGTAACAAGGGCACGCCCTAGTCCTGTCAATCAAGGGAGTGCACACCATTAACAAACTGCATCATTCCTCCACAGCAATTTTCCCAGGTTCATGTCTTGGTATAAAATATGGTGTCACAGAAGAAGGATTGTGAAAAGAATCAAGAAAATTTTGCTTGGCAATTATTTGGTGGTCAAAGCCAACATATTATATGTTATAGAAAATTATACTAGGCTACGCTATCACAGGGAGTATAAATGACCAGAGTTGCAGGCTGTCAAACGACAGACCAAGTTCTTAATTTTAGTAATTATGAATAAATATACAAGATACAGCAATGTTGTTATTTTTGCTGTTCCCCAGGCTGTCTGGCCGAGCAGCCCCAAAGGTCCCGAGCAAGGCCAGGGCCATTACAGCAATGTTATGCTATACAGTTTTTATTATGCCTTTGGAAGTAATAAAATTGCCAAAACAATGCATCACTGTTTCAGGTATTCCTTCTCTATTCATTCCAGTCTTAACACCTACCCCAATTTGCCACCTTGTTGAGATTTGTTGACATGAAACCAGACTAATTTGACCGACCTTGGGAGTCAAGAGGGCGGAGGAGGCAACTAAATCAGCACAAAATGTGGCCTTAACTACTGAAGGTAGAGCATCAGTTGGGGACTGCATCAGGAAACATGTCAGCTTACAAACAGAACAATTGTACATGCAGGAAAGCACAGTAGTATTAGTAACAGTTAACTAATCTATTTATGATCCACATACTGTACTGTATTTTGTAAGATAAACACCAGGACAGGATGGGCCTTAATAAATAGCATTTAACCACTTTAATCAAATGACAGTTTTAACCCATTGCCTGTGGGAGACGTTCCTGAACGTAATGGCAATTTACAGGCTTTTAAAGCCTGTAGAATCGAGTGCGAGTGCGAAGGAGCAGGACAGGACAGGCCACACGTCCTTCCCACCAGCCAGGCAGCCGCGGAACTGAGGGCTCTGAGTCAGTCTCGCGAGATATACAGTGCTGCCAAAGACAAATAATGTAGCACGACATTAGCGATAATTGCTAATTTTAGCAAATGTCTATGGTAGCGCTGTGAGTGAACCCCGCGAGCTACGAAGCTCGGTTTGGTGTCATTTTGAAGCTATTTTCTTCTAGTTTTCGGTGAATAATTTAATTTCATTCAGACACTTGCCTAATCAATCAGGAGTGCCTGAATGATCCCTAATATGGCGGAAATATGCCCGCAGCCAAAGTGTTAGTTAATTAATGCAACAGTCAGAGGATTTGACTTGGTTTAGGAAGATGCCATAGCAATGAGAGAACTATTATACTGTAGCGGGTGCCCAACCCCGAAAGGGGTTGAAATAGGGGAGCTATCCCCCCGCCAAAGGCGGCTTTCTAGGGCCTTTCCTAGCTGATGCTGAGAGGATTGGGTTCTAGTCATGTGGTGATGGGCTGGTCTATCAGAGTGAGAGCTGAGCAATCTCTGCCATACCCATAGCTTGCTCTGACTTTTCCTTTAACTTATATATTTTCTAGATCTCAAGTGACGGCGTCTCCTCCGTGGATTGACCTCCCAATCTACCAAGATTGGAAGCCAAAGCATCACATTTTTCCCTTGCCCCTCAACTTTCTCTTCATAATTGCTGAGGGGCACAGGGCCCTGGGTGGGGCTTTGGTTTCCCGGGCGTTTCCTCACCCTCCTCAGCCCCCCGCCATGGAGTGGCTTCGGTCACCCAGGCTTTATTGTGGTCGGCGGGGAGGGTTCTGTGGGGGCACTCGGTTATGGCCTTGGAATTGCTCGGGGCCTTGGGGCTGTTCGGCCAGGCAGCTTGGGGAACAACAACAACAACAACAACAACAACAACAACAACAACAACAACAACAACAACAACTATTATACTGTACACCCAAATTAAACTTTTAACTCTTGATAATATTTTCCTAAATTAATAAAATTGTTCACAGGTAGTTAGAATGAAACATAAATTGGTGTCATCAACTTGAAAGGATTAACTGTATAACAAAGGTGTCTCCTCATGTACTTTACAATATTACATAAGCTTAAATTACATCACAATGTGTTACTTGGTAAGCGGGATTCTCTGCAGCACTGACACCTATAGTCAATTTAAATTGACCTTTTTAGTATTAACATGTCTTTCTTCATATTATTCTGGCTGTCATTACGCAATTTTACTGGAATTAGAAAGGACATGTTAAAGTTAAATGGATCAAGTTTGTACCTCATTTGATCCCTAGAGGTCCTTCCTAAGCCGAATAAAATTGTCTAGTATTTTAGTTTAGTAAAATTTGCCAGAACGTCCCGGACTTCCCAAACTTGACTACTTCCTTTATCGTTTAACGTGACGATAGTGCGTTGTTATATGTGCGATTGGTTTGCTTGGGAAACAGATTAACTTGCTCATGTAGTGATGTACACCCTATGTGGTGGATTGTGTTCTTTTATTTAATAATTTTCATTTTAGTAAGCGTTGTTTCCACATAGCGATTTTGATAATTTAATTTGACTTTATATTGTCCTTGTCCCAATTTTGGTTTGTTTAGTTTGCAAGTTTTACATTTTAATTAGCCAGAAATCAATATAAATAACATCATGATATACTGAATGGGTCACCTTGGGCAATTCGTTCGTGGCCACCCATTTCGGGGATCACAGAGTCCGGCAATAGATAGATAGAATTGGGTATCATCTGATTGAAAGGATTGAAGGTAATTCTTCAGAACTGGGCCTTCTCTCAACCCCCCTTCCCCCACCAACCCATATTTTGATATATATATATTAGACTAACTTGACTTAACTAACCTAACCGAACCTAGTAGGTTAACTTATGACACCCTACTAACCTTCACCCAACAGTTGCTAACCTTAACTACCAAAATGCTATTAACCTTTACCTAACAGCTACTAACCTATATAGTATAACATACAAAAAATATATACCGGTACTGTATAGGCTATATAATTACATACCAGCTGGGCAGAGATATCACGCTCGATAATCAAAACGTTCTATCTGGTAAAATATCCGAAATTTAAGTAGCCTATGTTATAACTTCATAAAGTACAATCTAGAATGGTATTTAAGGCAAAATTATGGAAGGCCTAATTCTGAAGTATTACGGATTAAATCTCGTCCTATGTTAGAAAAAAATATATAAATATGTTTACTTTCATGTTATAGAAAAACAACTGAACACACCACTATCAACCAACTGTTTGATTTTTGTACCAGCTTAATACACATAAATGTAATTTTAACAATAAATATAATCGAGTTATGCAGATACCAACTCTAGGTATTAAATTATCATACAATTTTTATATAAATTTCATTATGTACCCTTTTCCAGTTCATACTTAGTTTTGATTTTGATTACATGTAACATTTTAGTTTCTAAATTAGACAGTATAATAATTTGCCTTTAAAAGCAAATTAAAACTTCACGTACCCATGCCTAGGCAAAGAATCCCTATAACATAAAATCTTAAATTATCTCTAATAACCCAAAACTAAACTTTAAATCCATACCAACACAAAAAAATCTACAACCTATAATCTCAAATGGTCGCTGAGCTAGTGCGGCAAACGTGGAATTTTTTTTTGCAAATGGAAGGATTAAATGGGGTTGTTGTTGTTGTTGTTGTTGTTGTTGTTGTTCCCTAAGCTGCCTGGCCGAACAGCCCCGAGTCCCTGAGAAAGGCCATGGCCACGATCGGGCTTTCCCACAGAGCTCTCATTGAGTGTAGATTGTGTTGTTGGCGTAAGTGGTTGTGTGAAATGCAGTCTTCTATGATGTGTTTAATGGTATGGGGTGCTGTGTTACATCCCGGGCAGGCGTCGACAACGGAGTCATCCAGTCTCTTCTGATAGCTCAGGAGAGCTGGATGGTGTCCGCATCTTAGCCTGGCTGATGGGGTATCACATAAGAGCTTTTATCGTCAACATTTGATGGTCAACATTTTTCTGGCTACATTTCTGAGATCTTTGGCACTGGTACGAAACTATCTACCCATCTACCTATTGCCAGACGTGGCCACAAATAAGTAGCCTCCATCGAGGAAATTCGCTCGATTCTCTAGCTTGTTTCGGGGGAGAGTTGCTAACCTAACCGCCCATTGTAGTGCATAGTGTGTTAATTAAGTGCATGTGGAGTGTTTTCATACTGTTGAAATGGCTGTGGATGAGAATGCATGTAGTCTGTAACCAGTGTAATCTTGCTGATCAGGTGCTAGCATTCACATTCTAAATGTGACACTGGTCTACAACACCTCTGATGACTGCCATTGTAGAGAGGGATTAGGAGGCCATGGGGGTGAGTGTCAAATAACAACCCACCCTGTAGGGGATTGATCCCAGACCTCACGTGTACAACTTATGAACACACTGGCTCTACTAGATTGTAGAGTATTTATGTACCAGAATGATTTAAAAAGATAACCTTATAAGCTGTCAGACCAGTGTTGAAGATGAAAATTGAGGGATAAAGCACTTGTGATACTGGCTTAATCTAAAAGCTGATTTATTCAAAAGCTTTTTCCGTTAACTTTTTATACATTACTTTATTTTGACAAAATGTTGAGATGTTGCAAATCAAATGTCAGAAAACAAAACTTCATGTAAAACCTCTTTCTTCCTGTAACATTAGATTGAACATTTTCTAGTAATATTTTGGGCTATGTAACATTGATATTGGCAACTAAACTGAAATCATATTAAATTTTGTGTGATTTTGTGTTTTGTTCTGTATTGTTTTTCTGATGTGTTGTGATGTCCCTGTTCGGGCTCTTGTCTCAAGTCGGCTACCCCAAAAAGAGGAAAACTGGGGTAAGTGCCAGAGTATATACATAGCCTACATACATACATACTTACAATTTTATATAATTTCATTGTTACCAAAAATATATTGACAGAAAAAAGTACTTTGTAAATCCATCTTGTCTGTACCATATACAGTACCATACAGTAGTTTCAGAACAATGTACTTTTTATCTTAAGAATATATATTATACAGTATATTATGACACTATACATAACATCTGTCATAAAATCCTTTGACCAGCGACATTTTGGGACTATTCCAGCTCCTACCATTGCTTGTGTTCAGGTCAATTAACCCTTTCAAGCAGGTAATGCTATTTTGTTATATTCTATATTCATTATAATGAACATTGAAATTGTGACCCCTTGCTGCTTGTAACTAAAGGAGGGATTCAACAAATGGGCTGTAAATTTCCACACCTATTTAATGTCTGACTCTTTCCAAATAATGTACAGTTGAGCCGCGTGGATAGGGACTTTGTTAGTCTAGCCGAAACGTCGCTATCCGAAGGGTAAACATCTTGCCTAGAAAAATCAAATTAGTATGGGACTTTAATCAAAATGTAGCAGAAATGTAAGTTTAATTGATCAAGTCCTTAACGAGTTATGAGATGTTTGGAGTCGGAATTTCTAGATTTGTTGTACTGTAGGCTACTGTGTAGAATATAGTTACCTCAAGATGATTAAATTAAACTTAGGAAGACTGTCAGAGTTATAAACTTAAAAAAGAAAGTCTTGTAAGCTATGGTTCATGAGGTCTTATTTAAGCCAAGTAGAATCAATTGGCAGTAGCATTGATAAAGTAAATTATCGTTCGATTGAAGACATTAAATATTTTGAGACATAGTTTGAGCAGACTTAGAGTGGATGTGTTTTTTTCCCACAACTCTTGATCAGCAACTTTTTTTACAGTGGTAAGGGTAACTTGAACAAAAATTGATAAAAAATATATGTCAATATTTAAAAAAAAAGTACATTTCAAAAGCTAAGTTGTGTAAGAAGTTGCAGGATATATCTTTGGTGTACGTCCGCCATTATAAACATACAGATATATGCAGTGGAATGTATGGTATAGGTATTCTATACTTTATTAATTTCACCACAACACTGCCAGACTCAAAATATTGGTAGTTCTCAGTTTGCAATTATTTTTGTTTACATTTAGAGATATGACAGTATCGATTATAGTCACTATTAATGGTCAATAGATTTCAGTGAACAGCAGTCAACATAAAGTCCAAATCATCATTTCAACCAATTTTTTGTTAGCAACCATAAGAAAATTGTATAGGCCTTACACTTTATAAATAACTTGTGATCATATCCCTAACCTTGATAATTATAATGTAAAACTTGCAAAATAAACAAACCAAAACAGGGACGACACAATGTAAAGACAAAAGAACTAATCAAATTCACTATGTGGAAATAACGACTTAGCAAAATAAAATTTTGCCATAAATAAACAGAAAATCAATAAATATTTATCGCTATCTTAAAGAGTGACTTTTTCATAAATCAGCATTCAATTCTGTAAGGGAGTATCACACAAGAGTCCAAACCAACCAACCAAGTCGGCTCACTTAGTATTTATTAATCAGTAATAGATTTTATCTTAGCTTACTGTAGTTTTGACTCCAATACTGTGACTCATACAAATCAGCCGCTAAAGTGATCGTGTGACATCATCAGTATTGTAAAGTAACTGCAAACACATTTCCCTTGTACAGTACCGGTAATTCAATGTTTTTGAAATTAAAGATATTTAATTCTAATTTACTAGTTGTCAGCCTATTGCATTCCCTTATATCTGTAATAATTTACACAGCCACTGCTCAACCTTCAATTTCTATCTGATCTATTATTTCGATAAATAGTTATTTCCACATAGTGATTTTGATAAGTTCTTTTGTCGTTATATTGTGTTGTTCCTGTTTTGGTTTATTTATTTTGCAACTTTTACATTATAATCATTCTACTTAAGATTTTAGACCTTTTACTAAACTGGCAATTAACCGTTTCAGTTTATGAGGACGCTAGCCTTTATAGATTTTTTTTCAGCTTAAGAAAATATTGTGGGAGAGATTTAACTGAGTTTTTACCCTTTCAATTTCTAGACATCCTTCCTATGCTGCATTAAAGTTCCTAATGATAACCAGGATAACATGTGAAACAGCATCAGAGGTACTCAAGGGGTTCAGATTTCTTAAAATAGTACAGACTTACTGTATGTCAATAATACAGTACTGTAGTTTGTTTGAAGTTCTTCTGCATACTGTATACTTCTTCCTGTGTAAATGACCAACTGTCAGGTTAATAATCAATAGTTACATATAAATATACAGTAGGGTCTCGCATAGAACGCCGACCTAAAATATTGTTCCAAAAATGTTTGTTAGGAACGAATGTGATCATATAGAACGATTTCGCCATCAAAGTAGGGCAAATCCGAGGAGTTCTCATATAGAGCGCCGAAATATCGTACAAAACGTACAAAATATCGTACGTTCCTGACGGAAATTTACGCTTGTAGTGAACATTGACGATATTGGGCCACCAAAATGCTGTGTTCACATAGAACGAAATCGCATAGAACGGCCTCGTTTATCGACCAATTTCTCGTTCTATGTGAGACCCTACTGTATGCTATTGTAACAATCATAATAATTTCACACCTGATTCAATATAGCCTGCAGCCAGTAACATTTTCAGCTGGCCAAAGGCTATTTCAATTTATGTTATTTTAGCTTTATAGAAATGAGAAACACAAATTAAACAGAAATTAGCTATCAATAAATAGATTACATAAGTCTGTATATTATATTTACCACTGTTTCAAGTAAAATAGCTTAATTAATAGTAGCACTGGACCAGCTGGCAATCTCGCTTGGTGTACAATCGTGAGTAATAATAGTTAGGCACTCATTTGAAACTGTATCAAGTCCAAATGAGACAAACAACGCTTTATCATATCTAAGATGCTTCAAAACTTGGCTTTTAAGGTTCAAATATTTTTGTCTGTGTGTATTAGTTGTTTATCTTTTTCTATTATTATTATTGATTTCTAAAATTAATTGTTCTTGTTGAAAGAGTGCTTTGTTTGAATCTGTTGTTGCTTCTTCATATTTTGCAATTGTTTTTCTTTATTATATTGTATCTGTTCATTGTCGATGGTGTCAGTTGCTTGCTTTTGCGATTTCCTTAGTTTATTTGTGCGATAAATGTGGGTTGTTTGTGGGATAGTACAGTAGTTGATGGGGGTCACTTGAGGCGTCCTGTGCTTGCAGGTGCCTGCCCGATAGCACTGTCATTGGTGAGTGTTGTTTGTGTTTTGTACTACAGTAATGTTGATGTCTTGTCAGGTTGCAAATTTGATATTAATGAAAATTTTGACACTAATTGTAGTTTCTTTGTTCATGCAAAGTTTGGTGAAATTTGCCAGAGGGTCCCGGACTTCCCAAATTGACTGGTTCCTTGAACGTGACGATGGTGCGTTGTTGTGTGTGCGATTGGTTTGCTTGGGAGGCAGATTGACTTGCTCGTGTGGTGGTGTGCACCCTGTGCGGTGGGTTGTGTTCTTTTATTTCATAAGTTTCATAAGCGTTGTTTCCACATAGCGATTTTGATAAGTTATTTTGTCTTTATATTGTCTTTGTCCAAGTTTTGGTTTGTTTGGTTTGCAAGTTTTACATTTAAAATCAAATGGGGTACCGTAATATGTTAGTGCTAACGACTGTACCTGGCGGTGGACAGTTTCACCGTTGTACTGTTGGAGAACCCTTTTTTTTCCAATTTACAGTATTTAACCATTTATATATATGCTAGGAAATTTTCAATATCTGGTGTTTATCATAGACTCTATTAATAATTTTCTTGTAAAAACATGTGACTTATGGTATGTTAAAAACACTAAAATATACAATTTTATACAAATAAATAAAATTCTGAAGCACCTTAGTCGTGGATGAAAGTTATACTATCATGTTTAATGTTCACATGGCTTCAATGAAGTAAGAAGAATTGATAGAGATTTTACAGTAGCACCTGGTCACTTTAAGATTCTACAATAATCTATCAAATTATGTGTGTAAATACTGAGCAAGGAGCCAAGAACACTAAAGATCACTAACAAGGCTAAAAAAGGGGAAGCTTTCGCATGAACCCACACCAAAATGCTTTTACAAACTACACTATTATTATTCTCATTGCCACATAGTCAGAAACACATAATTTAAATATACTGTACAGTATTCTGACAATTCTTCTTTCTTCTACATGAATAACATCATCATCGTGTAACTTAGTTTGAAGTTAACCTCTAGTCTCTTCTTGATAACAAGTCTAGAAATAACAACCCCAACCTCTCCTAAATAAAAAAGGACTGAGCAATCGAGCTGAAATGTCTACCTGTCAAAATTTACAGCCAGTTTGCCCAAGCCCTCACTGAGTTACAAGAGGCTAGGAGTCAAAAATTGTATAATCATCATAAGAAAATGTTTAGTATGATGCAAACTGTATGCATCAGACTCTTTCTTAGTAAATTTGTATAACTCTCCATGTCCCCTTTAAATTTTATTCCTTCCAGTTTCCAATACAAACAAAAATATTAATATATTTTTTTTCCTCCTGCCAAAATGAGAATTCTGGATGAATGGGTTATTGAAAATTATCTGATTTTAACAATAAAAATTATAATAATATGAATATAATAATAAAAAAAATAAAAAAAAATACAATGGTCAGCTTACTTGTGAGGACCTAGTTGCAAAGTGGTAGCATACCTCTACGTGTAAAGTGTAACATGATGTCAGTCAATCCGTTCAATCATTTCAGCTTGGTAATATGTTAACCATGCTCTGATGCTGCTTGTGAGAATGAAAAGATTAATTAATTATTGATTCATATAGCTTATAAAGTACTGTTTTAACCTTTTCCAGCGGGACTTTTCTTTCTTATCTTTACCTTATTCAGTTTTTATTCAGTTTAAGCATGCCCTCTATAATTCAAATAGATAAACAACAATTGTGCTTAACCTTATGACTCCAAGAGGTCCTTCCTAAGCAGAATTAAGTCATCGGTATATAGTTAGACTGAAATAAGTACAGCATATGCCAACTGATGAAAGGGAGAAATATAAAATAGTACCGCACAAGAAACTATTAAACTGTATACAGTACCGTCCAAAATGATCACACTCAAGTTGCCTAAAGGAGGTATGAAAGAAAACAAAAGTAAGACCAGAAAATAAATTAATAGGACAGAAAGTAAACAACGATAATAAAGGTAAGAAAAAGGCCAGAAAACAAATGTGTGGAAGAAAATAAATATAAAAAGAAAACGAAACAAAGGACACTGACAGAAAATAACAGAAAGTAAAGTAAGATAGAAAACGTACAACAAAAAAGAAATATACAGAAGGTAGAGTAGAGCATAGAAGGGGCCCTCATAAATACTATAAAAACTGTATACCAGTACTTGAAACTTATGAATCGCCGGTAGGCCTACACCCTTGCAGAAAACAAGTGCCCATATTAAGTACCATTCTCACTCGTTGTGGTGAGCTTGCTACAGTATTACGTACACTATAGAACAAATCATGGCTTTATGTTTCCAAAGCTATCCCAAATTGAATCAAATCTTGCTATTAATTAATTAATTTAATTTTTTAATTTTAATGAGTTCGTTACATTAATTTAAACAGTAACTTTTGAGTTAGTTTTCAAGTTTTATATTTTAATTACCAAGTATATGCATTTGGGAGATTCATTCAAGAAGTTTGAGGAGCCAGAAATACCCCAATGGAAATACGCCTAATGGCCTTATTGGGCTATCCTCAGTTGGAATTATGCAAAGCTGGTACATGTCATATTTGTAACATACTATGTGGTACCAACTCTGTAAATTGCTAACTGAATAAATATTATTTTTATTATTATTATTATTATTATTATTATTAAATAGCCAGAATTTGTGTCTTAGAGTATACTTCTTTCATAATTGCAACAGTATACAGTATAACTACAGAATAAATAAATACATAAATAGGAAAACTACTATATAAACTCTACAGCAATTAACCACACCCTAGTTTTGCTCAGACCTTTCTATCAGATGACTTTTTATATATTATTCTACTGTACCTAAGTATTGGTGGTGTACAGTAGTCATATGGGCCGCAGACTACTATGGCCACTCACCACTTGTTTTTTATCTCTTTATCACCATTTCACCCAATAACTCTTTTGAACCGATTTTTAGGTTAGGTAGATTAAGTTAGGTTAAGTTAGCTAACTTATTCTATTCAAGTGTAAAAAATGGAAGGAAAAAACAAAAACTCAACCAAAAGAGTTATCATGGCAATAAAGTGCAAAAAAAAATTAATATATAGTAATCGATGCTTAATTGGTTCGCAGCCTGAATGATGAGGGACCATATTGGGATATAAAGTAGGTCTTTACAAAACCTCCCTCCCATTCTATTATTTGCATTAGTCCAAGTGAATAAAATATAAAAATAAGTCTTCTTTCCAGAATGTATAATTATTTATTTTTTGTAGCTTTCTTTGTCTTTTGTCTTTTGTCTTTGTCCCAGTTTTGGCTTGTTTAGTTTGCAAGTTTTAAATTTTAATCGATACTGTACCACAAGGCGATATTGTTCAGTTTAGGAAATAACTCTCAGATTAACATGATTATCTGCAAATGTTCTACTATTTGATTCCCAACAGTAATTTCAAAGCTGTACGGTAGGAATAGTAGAATAAAAATGAATAAGTACATAAATTATCATCTGATCGAAAGGGCTATAAATGCACATTGTACCCGACAGTAAGATTAAACTCACAATCAAACAACCCAATGTATAAAAATAGAATAGTTAAAATATTCAGTTTAGAATATTGATTTAAGTTTTGCTTTCCATCTAAATGAGAAAATTGGTTTGGAATATCAATGAGAAATGTTCTTGATCTTCCTATCAGTACTCTTTTAGTGAGTGTAGGCTTTAGCTAATGAAATAATTTATAGTGTTCTTAAATAGCCTAATATTATGTCAATTTCTGTCTTAGACAGTGTAAAGGACGTTGTAAAACATATGGTAAGAATTTGCTAAGATACAAATAGAAATATTAGAACTGTATTCTGTGCTCTGTTTAGGAATCTCAAAGAGGCCATTAACTGATTGATGAAATATATTAACACTGTACTGAATAAATGGAAACAAAAGAACTAATTAATTCACTAAACATAAAGTCCTTCTCAGAACCTGGAGGTCATTGAGTTGGTGAGTTGATGACACTTACCTGATACAAAATATGGTATAAAGGTTTCAGTACAATAAAGAGCGAGCCAGATCATGCGGCCACCAGACATCAGTCGTCTTTCCTGTGAATGAATTTGTCAAAGAGGAACTGTGGGTTGAAGAGCCTGGATTCGGAGGGGCTCAACTTGGTCTCGATGGCCCGCACTTGGCTCCAGTGTTCACGCCGCCTCTCCACATCCTTTGAGTCCACTCTGGAAATATTGGAGTTTTGTTAGTTCGGTACTGTTAGATGGTCCTGGCTCCCAAAATCAAATCACATCTTATAACTTGCTCCCCATGGTCTCCTATGGCACCTTAAGCACTTTTAACTCCTTCTGTACCGGCAACGTCTTTTTAATTTTATTATAACTATATTTTAATTAAAATGTAAAACTTGCAAACAAAGCAAACCAAAACTGACTTAAACGATTTCATGCAGTTTAAGAAGGATCTGTTGTAGTAAAAAGGGTTAAGTGAGATAGTTCAAAGCCTATTAATTGCTGAAGGCCCTTTTTAAACTGAATAAAATTGTCTAATGGTAGCCAGCATAAAGTTAAAGTTACGGCACCGGTACTGAAGGGGTTAAGCTTGCAGAGGGCTGAAAATACCAATATTTAGAAACAGGGCAATTACCATTAAACAGATATAAAACTGTACTGTACCAGTATATTTACTTAACCCTCTCCGACATATGACGCGATTTTGAGCCTATTAGGGATACTTTAAAGCCTTTGTTACCATTAGGGGTATTTAGAAATCTTTAGTTTAGTTACTTCAACCTCTGCAGTTGTCTTTGAGTTAGTTGTGGGCAGAAAACTAATTTTGGAGAGGTAATTATAAGAGTGAGAGAACTATTTCTTATTGCTAATCTGGCAACCTTTGCATCATATGTGCGTGAAAGGGTTAAGCTTCTAGTACAGTAGGGTCCCCAATTGTGCGAGAATTTGGTGGATGAATGAGGGTGCACAACTCGAAATCGTACAACTCGAAACATGTATCTTATGGGAAATAATTAATTTGGTGGATGAAGGGTCCCGATTTTAGGGGTTCAACTTCATATTACCTATACAAAACAACACTAACTGACACATATACATAACAATACATAATATAAATAAAAGTAAGCAATAATTATACAATAATAAGTCATTGTTTACTCACATTAAGCTAGGGGGCTCCGAGGCAAACCCCCACGGCAGGGCAAGTGAAGCTATGCTACCCCGGCCCCAGCCCCGTCTCCGTCCCCGTCTCCGTTTTTATTATAAAATTGATCTAACATTCGACTCTGTAAGTCCCAACTGCCTGGCTACAACTGAATTTCCTTTTCCAGCATCCTTTAACTCGATAACTTTCTGCTTTAGTTCCAGTGTGATGGTCAGCCGCTCAAGGTATACGAATTTCTCACAGAGCTATGCGTGCACTAGAGCGGGGGCAAAAAAATATGGCCGACTACCCCCTCCCACCCGGTACCCAAGCTGGCTGTGACGCATGATGTATCTCGCACAGCTGTGAAGAAACTCGTACATTTGGGTTTCTCCATGGATTTGCTTTCCTTTATTCCGGCACTCGCACACTTTGGAATTATTAAATTAATATTTTTGGTAGCTCACACAACTTGTGAAACGCACAGCTCGAACACGCACAAATGGGGACCCTACTGTATAAGTAAATATTATACAGTCAGTCAATAGCCAGCCCTTACTCCCACAAGGGGTAGGGAGGATCAGCAACCGAGGTTTGATGATCTATACGTAGGAATTAATTATTTCGATGGGATCCCCAGTCCCAACCTACAGGGCCTATCTGCGCCACAAAGTGACGGGCGGTGGGGTGAGGTTAAACAGTACATAGTATATTCTCTCAAAGGGGCACCCCCTCAGGGCATGTAAGTCTTGATGATCAACAACAGTGTAAAACAAAATTGATACAATGTTATACATACTAATGAAGCTAATCATATACATATCATACAATGGATTTCATGAGAGAGTTAAGGTTTCCATAAAGTAGATGAGCCCCATATGAATTTCATTCTAAGAAAGCCAAGTTCATGTCACAAAATTATCCTTGTTTTGCTTAGGACAGAAACTCATAAATGGTTGCAAGAGGATCTCACAAACTTCTCATCATTATAATATCTCAGAAACCATGCTTCCTTCTGTGAAAGTACAACTAATGGATTGCCACAGCAGAAATGCCTTCAGGATACTTTGTCCTGAAATGCTCCTTATGCCTGTGTTCTAATGATTATTCCAACATGTGTAAATTTGTCCAGGAAAAATTCCACACTTCTGCCTCATGGCAACTCCAGGCAACCAGTGTACTGACTGTCCTTCAGAACAGTTCATTGCCCTCTGGATAACTGTCATGGGGCACACACAGACTTAACCCTTGTCTAGTGGGGTGTTTTGGGCTCATTTGGGCATATTCAGGCCCTCCTGCATGATAAATCAAGCATCTGCATGAACAAAAAATTATTTAGCAAAAAACTAGGCGCTAAAAGCTTCAAAGTGAGACCAGAACGAGCTACGTAGCACTCGTGGTTCTCTTGCAGTGATGCCACGAACATGGGAGTTTAGCATATATCGGTATATTTTTCCCAGCTATGCTCACTACTGGCTACACTGCCGGCCTCTCGAGAACACAGGGAACATGAGTTAATGGGCGGCAGTAAGCCCTGGGAGTCGGCTGTCTGGCCCGCTGTGCTCCCGGCCATTTGCACTCAATTTTAACCCTTTAAAAGCCTTAATAATGCTCCTAACTTGCTGCAAATTGGTGCACGACTTAAGTCGAGCGCCGCCAATAAGGGGTTAAGAATGTTGAAGACTACAACCCTCTACATCCAGTGATTGTTGTGTGATGAAGGTGACAAAGAGAGGTAATCTTCTCTTATCTTGCCAGTGAAATTATGCGACACTGGGAACGAATCGCCGTGATTATCGGTAGCCTAAAATATCAATTGGTTTAACTCTAAAGAGTGGTGATGGGCTGGCTGGTTTATCAGAGTGAGAACTGAGCGATCTCTGCCATACCCATAGCTTACTCTGACTGTTCCTTTTACTTATATATTTTCTAGATCTCAAGTGACGGCGCCTCTTCCGTGGATTGACCTCCCAATCTGCCAACCTAGAAGTTGACAGATTGGAAGCCAAAGAGTCACATTTTTTCCTTTGCCCCTCAACTTTCTCTTCATAATTGCTGAGGGGCACAGGGCCCAGGGTGGGGCTTTGGTTTCCCGGGCGTTTCCGCACCCTCCTCAGCTCCCCGCCATGGAGTGGCTTCGGTCACCCAGGCTTTATTGTGGTAGGCAGGGAGGGTTCTGTGGGGGCGCTCGGTTATGGCCTTGGCCTTGCTTGGGGCCTTGGGGCTGTTCGGCCAGGCAGCCTGGGGAACAGCAACAACAAAACTCTAAAGAGTTTCCATTATCTTTCCGATAAGCTATTAGTTTTTTGAATCGCCGATGTTATGAAATGAAAATTAACACTTGATTTACATGCGAGGCTTTCCAACACCTCTGTCACCGCCATTCTAGGAATACTGACACTGTTGTCAGTGCTTGAAAGTGGCATTACCAGATCATTTTGTACCATGGGAACCATTGGAAACCTTGGAGTATTTATGCACCGTCACATTAGAACAATGAGCATAGATACATTGCGTTAGTAGTCACTATTCAGCATGTTTCGAGCCAATTTGGATGACTTTTGAATGAAAATACAAAATATATGACCGTGCAATACATCCTCGGATCACGTGTTAAACAAAACACCCCAGATTTGCACCACTCTGAGCCCCAAAATCGCGTTATAATAATTCTTAGCCATGCTAAATTAATTGAGGGACCCTGTAGGCGCCTCCCGCATTATAGAAATGCGCATTACAGGTATAGCATCGCTGACTGTCCTTTTATATATATTTCTGAAGAGAGAAGGGACTCTGGTGTCGTAATGTAAAAAGAAGCTGACTAAAAGGGGTGGGTGGATGGGACTCATTAAACCTTGGCAGATAGGCCGTCTAATGGAAGGTAACCATGAAGCTAAATCCTGGGTTGGTAGAGCCAGTGAGTCTTACGGCACCCGGTGTAAGTAAAGGCATACAGCACTGTAATTCTATGTGTTAAATCCAGTCTCATGTCAACTTTAAACTCTTAACATAACAACTCTGTCATTCAGAACAGTGACTGGCTCTTGGAGAAGCATCATAGGGTACAAACAAGTTGAGCCAGACTCACATGGAAATAGGCTTTTAAACTACAGTCTGATAGGTTATTACAATCAACTAAGAATGGGATAAAAAAGTACTTTTAGGACTGTAATTTGTACATACATTATTGTGTAGCCTCTTGTATTTGAAGTGTCATTCCTATAATGAATAAAATCAAATGCCAGTAGCTAGAATGAAATACCGGTGGGTAGCTATTATATTTAATGGATTAAATATTATTGTCTTAACCTACTAATTATTTCTGCTTGCTTAAGATAATGATACTGTACATATAATCCACTTCTAAGAAAAAAATGAACCTGATTTTCACTTCTAAAATAAAATCACATAAAAATAATAGAATATCAGTAGGCATGCATAAACTTTATATAACAGATGTTAAACAGAAAGTACCCCATCCAAGACATAAGAAAGAACGAGCATGCATAAAGTAAGTATGAAAAGTGAAACTGAAACAAACTTATTGAAGTTGAGAGTAATAAGTATGAATGTTATTAATGATCTACCTCAAACAGCAATTACTAATCAAGTTTGCGCGAAGGCCTTTTACGGTGCAGAATATCTCGCTCCCAAGGTAAAATTTGAGAAGCATGAGGTGGTGGTGGCGAGTGTGAGGAGGATTTCAAGTGCTCTGATATGGTAGTGCAAGTTTCAGCTTCTTTTGTCTGGTCGGTTGTTTTCAAATTGTTGACCTCCCCACTTCTTTATTTTTGAAAAGCAGAACATAATTGAAAAAATTATATGCCAAGTAATGAACAGTCACAGCAAGGAATATATATACAGAATGATACAGCACAATTATAATAATAATACAGTAATTGAGGCACTCAGTCGCACAACATACCAAATGCCACCCTGGCCAAAACTCGTTTTATTATAGCATTGTCTTGCCACATCCTTCTTCTCTTTGGAAACGCGGGTTGGAGCTTGAAATGCGAATGGCAACATGGTCGAAAGTCGTATCAAGTGCAACGCACTTTTGGCCTTGTTGGCGGAACAAGAGATGCACCCTGCCTTCTCAGTCGCACCAGATACCAAGAGCCTCCCACGCTGTGTGGATTCAGCCGGCCAATCACAGACCGGGTAGGGTACCGCCTAGCCGCCGGCTCACCCACTCACCGCCCGCGTTACTCTCCCTTCTCCCGCCACAACACAGTCTGGCCCCAGCCATCACACTCTAAGGATCTTTAACTCGCTGCTCGTGTTGTTTTTGTGGTGTTCTTTCCGTGTTGCAACGCTCCAGTCGACAATGAGTGACAGTGGGAGCCCCCCCCCCCCCTCCACCTATAAAGAAGAGACGTAATCATGACGAATGGGTGGAAATAGTGGCAAGGAATATGAGAAATTCTGGCAAGGAGTATGTCAGCCGTAAAACAGGAAAAACAGTGGCTGCTCGAGTTATTGGACCGCCATGCAATGATGGCTGCTATAAGATAACTGAGCCTATCCGCCAAGCCATCCACAATACCTTTTGGGGCACTGCAGAGTGGATAGTGCAAAATAGCTACATGCAGAAACATGTACTCTCCATGCCAGTGAAACGACGACGAAAGCCTGCCGACATTGCAAACCCTGGTCCTCATAGGGCGTGTTCACGCAGGTATACCCTCTCCTACCAGTCTACCGTATACACAGTTTGCAAGACTGCCTTCATGAATATTTTAGCCATAGGTAAGACAAGACTAGACAATGCAATCAACGGTTAGAGTGAGACAGGCACACCTAAAAGAGACAGACGTGGGCGGCACAAGAATCGTGTCACCATTGCAGACCCTGATGCAAAGCGCGTGCACAAGCATATTTTATCATTTCCCAGCGTGACAAGCCATTATAGCAGGGCGAAATCTCCAAAGCTGCGTTACCTGGATACAGCATTGAGTGTGGCCCGGATGTACCACTTTTATACCGCCTGGATGTCAGAAAATTATCCTAACGATAAGAAAGTAAAGTTAAGTTTCTACAGACATGTCTTCAAGAGTAAAGAACTCTCCTTCTCACCACCCAATACTGACACTTGCTCGACTTGTGATTTAAAGAAGACAAAGCTAAAACATGCACGAAATGAAGAAGAGAGGGCTACATTGCAAACACAACTTGACAAACACCTGGCATTGGCACGGCAGGCACAATCGCTATTGAAGACTCTGGGGAAGGACACTGACGAAGATACTCGTGTTATTTGCATGGATTTACAGCAAACTCAACCAATACCTCGTCTCACTACAAACGTTGCATACTACAAGAGGAAAGTCTGGCTTTACAACTTATGCATCTCTAACCTCAAGACCGGTGAAAACTTGGTCTACGTATGGGACGAGCCAACAGGTGGGCGTGGCTCTGTTGAGGTGGCATCTTGCATTAAAAAGTGGATTGAAAACGAAGTGTTGCTCAATGGTGATTTTAGTAAACTAATACTGTTTAGTGATAATTGTGGTGGACAAAACAAAAACATTGACATTATGCTCTCACATATTCATGAACTGCATAGTCGACGCATACAGAAAGTGGTACATTACTTTCTCATCCCAGGGCACAGCTACATGTCATGTGATAGGGCATTCGGTAATATTGAAAAGTCTTTTCGGATGGAGGGTAGCATCTACGATTTCAATCAGTATGTGAAATTGATTGAACGTGCAGTCCACACAGGTAACAAGGTAATTCCCATGTCAAATAATGAATTCCTGAACTTTGACCTGTTGCAAGGTGTCATCACCCACCGTAAGCCAGTAAAGCCACTGGTCTTCTCCGAATGTCGCCGATTCTGCTTCAATCTACACTTTCGGGAGGGCTACCAGTTGTCTCTAGGCTACGAGGGGCCTCTGCATAGTGTCAGGCTTATACCAGGTAAGGCCAGGTATACTCCGTCAGCCTTTAACCTGTCACGAGTGGCACTGACCCCCAAGTACCAAGCACCCATCAAGCTGCAAGCTGATAAACTCAAGCAAGTCCAACAACTGCTGTCATACAATCCACCCGAGCACAAGGAGTACTACGATGAACTTTTTCGAGTTCAGAGGGACCTCAGTAGAGCAGCTGCACCAGCCTTGGACAGCAACTCTGACTCCTCTGATATTGACGACGACCTGCAAGAGTATGCATCTGACAGTGACAGTGACGATGACAGCAACAGTGCCTGACTACCTGGTGAGTACCGGTACTCAATTATAAAAATGTCACAATAAAGTAGAGTAAAAATGCATAATAATGTCATAATAAATTCATTAATTTGTTTAGTAAGACAGTAAAATGTGTTAAACAGTTATAGCAATCTTTACAGTAACAAAAACATTATAGTAAACAGTCATCAATCATCTTCCTTAGAAACGTAAAGGGCCTTCCCAAGTTGAATATTAAAATATCAAAAATGTATAGATTAAATTAATACTAGCTTACTAACTTTCTAAAATAGAATTACCGGTATTAATAAAACATAATATTGTTAAACAATAAGCTAGCTTATTACTCTATTCTTGTGACAGTTTTAATAATTATTTTATTTTATTTGTTTACCATGTCTTCCACTTATTTCTAATCTTCATTATAGCTAATGTTGTTTATTTGTTTATTTTATTTTTATCTTACCCTACTCTTCCATGTCTTATTATTATTCAGTGCTATTAATATTATGTATTTTTTATAGTACATATCCATGTTCTCAATGTTTCTACAGTATTGCATTCTTATGGGGTTATACAAGTTTGGGATTTTTGCATTCCCACTCCCGTTACTCAGAATGATAAGCGATTTTTTATTTTATTTTTAGTTATATGGTTAGATAATAATGTGCTGAAGATTTGTATACCACTGTCACCTCTCTGCTTAATCGGGTCTAATTGTTACGGCATTTTCAAAGTCGGCAAACTTTAGGCGCGATTTACTCCGTTTTTTATTTACGCCGGTTGGTATGTTGCGCGACCGAGTGCCTCAATTGTTAAACCTTCACGTGGCAACTGATGCCATCAAATGTGCACATTATTTCTAGTCATTTTTTTGCCACGAGTGGCATCTGGTTGAGGAGAAATTAACACACACTGATTTAGTGTGGCTCAAACAATAGTCAAAAGAGGACATTTGTGACACACACTCAAGCATCTCATCTCACCCTTACCAATGCTTTCTTAGGTTTTGTTTGGAGTGCCTAGAGGGTGAAAACACTGTTTACTGTATTCATGTAACTCATCGCCACAGAAAAATTAAGAAAGCTAGAAATTATAGTCTCTGTTTGCAGCTGAAATAAGGACCATAATTAGGTGCCACTTAGATTGTCTCTAACCCTTTCCTTTAGAAAGAAATTATTTCTAATGATGACAAAAATTGTTCAAAATGCCCGTCCTTTAACCTCTGAAGTGCGCATGGGGGTAATTAGACACCTCTCCCTGTGCGCATGTATTTGAGGTGTTTCCGTCACTAAAATATTCATTGTACCATTAATAGCATTAATACTTATCCATATGCACCTATTATGGGTTGATTATAAAGGTATTAACCTGAAACAACAATAAAACGAGTGAAAACACCGTTTGGATGGTCAAAATCGGAGATATAGCCCGCGAGTTGTATAATGTATGGGTGAGGCAAGCTGCTTTCCCGCCAATTTCCCCCAAGGCCACTGAGACACAGTCGATCGATACTCTCTCTCTCTCTCTTGCATTCGCTTGCTATCAGTGATGACCACACCCTGCAACCGGATTTCTAATGTTAGCACGAAAATATACCTCAGAATAAGGGAATAACAGGGAAAATAGGTGATAACTGAAGGAGAGGAGGAAAGTGGGGAAGGAGGGGAGGTAGAGGACTGAGATTTTGCATGGCCCAGGGGCCAAAAAAAAATAAAAAAATAAAAAAATAAAAATAAAAATATATTTTTTTTTTCGATGTCAAAAGTTGATTTTTGTTTTCTCTGACTCTTAAGAGTCTCCCCGCAGTCCGCCGGGGGAACTCTTAAGAGTCTCCCCGCAGTTCCCGGGTTAAGGATTAAACAGTGACCTCTGGGATTGGTCAATGGCTGTAGCTGACTTGTTAAATTCTGCAGGGTTCCCAAAATTGGTTCCCTTGGGCTAACAAGTATGAAAACAAGTACATTAGACTAGCTACTTCGTACATAGTGGTCCAATTAGAACACAAAAGCGATAATCAGCTCATTTGAGTATTTGGGCAGGTGTTGAGTAAAGATGGGAGTATGGATGAAGAAGTGCGGGAGAGGGTGCAACAAGGGAAGAGGGTTGTAGGAACGCTCAAAGCAGTAACTAGAAATAAGGTGGTCAGCATAGAAGTAAAGAAGTCCTTGCATGACAGTGTGGTATTCCCGACATTGATGTACGAGAGTGAAGCATGGACGTTGTTGGAGAGACACAAACCAAGAGTGAGAGGGATGGAATTGAGTTACTTGAGAAGTGCATACAGAGTTACATAGAGGGATAGACAGACGAATGAGGAAGTACGAGAGTGGTGTGGTGTGGATATAGATGTGCTGGAAAGTGTGAAAAGGAACACCTTGAGATGGTTCGGCCATGCAGAACGTATGGGAAGTGAGAGAATGACTAAGAGAATGTACGAGAGTGAAGTGGAAGGGAGAGAGGTAAACTGAGAGAGGTGGAAAGAGGTGGAGTTAAAAAGTATATGCGTGAAAGCGGTGCTGGATGGGAGGAGGGGCATCAACTGACTGGGGACAGAGGTGTATGGGAGCGATTCATTGGTGGCCACCCCTTCGGGGATCACGGCGTCCGGAAATAGATAGATAAATAGACTAAGAGTTAGATTAATTACTGTAAATATTAAAATATACTAATGCAGAAGTGTTAAAATGTGCTAATGGAACCACCACATACAAATTGGCTAGTCTACCCTAAGTGAACCCCCTAATACTTTGTCAAGATATGCTTCCTTTGCCCGTGCCACTATGCCCCATCCACTATGTGGAAGTTTTTCCTCAATATAATTTTCCACTTTCTTCTCCCACACCAAAGGTGGTCTTCCATTACTAGTTACTCCACTCACCTGACTCCCATGTATCTTCCTTGGCATTCAGTTCTCATCCATTCTCTGAACATAACATGACAGTACAGTACCACCTCAAAGTACGGTACAGGGTACTTCTTTTTATCCACTCAATATTCAATGCCCGAAGCACTCTTCCATTCCAAAAGACTCATGCACCTTCCTATAACTTGGTCCACCTAGCCTATTCACACCAGCTGCCATTCTGAGATAGGTTATCTTCACAGCCAAATTATAGTATACCTTTGTTGACTTATTCTACAGTCATAGACAGGAATAGTAGAATGCCTTGCCATCAAAACAAAACAGTGGACAATGGCTAGTGAAACCCAATGATCCAATACATATACAAACAATAGTTTAATGTCCTTTCCCATTACAGTACATTGTACGGACTAAGACGGCGTTGCCTTTCAGCAGTTGGAGTATGATACAATGAAAGTCCTGCCATAACACTGGCCTATTATGTAATCACTGTGGCTGATGTTAGTATAGTAGTTAGTGCTTACTGTCTCTCAGCAAGACTCTACAAAGTCCCCCTGCAGTATCTGCTCCATATCAACCTAAACTGTGCTACAAGACAGTGCCATTACAGTACATGATTATACTTTATAGGATGATCGTTGGTCCATAGTTTCATCATTCACCCCATTTAGTCGCATTGTACACTCGGTCAAAAAAGTATCTGCACCCCTACGCTGATCATCAGGTGTGTACAGGTTGAGAGAGTTGGCACCTCTGCCTGCAACTATATCCATGTGTCAGACAGGATCGTCTCTGACACATGGATATAGTTGCAGGCAGAGGTGCCAACCCTATTGAGCTGTACACACCTGATGATCAGCGTAGGGGTGCAGATACTTTTTTGACCAAATGTAGAACATACAGTAGGATACAGGGGCATATTTTCTTTCCTTCACTAATGTGAAAGCACCCCTTACACCCAGGGGGGTTCCTCTAATAATGTAGATACTTCTATCCACGACTGTTCATTAATGCACATTAATAAGACACAATATTAAATATCTGTCAGAAATTTTTCTTAAATGCATAACTATAAATTTGACAGCATTCTATACTTAACATACAGTATCTCAATTGGTGTGTCTACCACAATCCAAGTACTGTACTGATAATTTAACTCTAAAACAATATGCTTTACATTTAACTAAATACTATTATTTTAGTACCAATTAGCCAATTATTTATATTGCATAACTATGCCTTAAGTCAGTTGTAGAATTACACAATTCAACGACTTACTTTAATGTGTGTGGGTCTATGACGAAATTCCAAACTGTCCATAGAATTAGTGATACGAAGATGCCCATCCACAAAGTTACCACATAGCTGAAAGGATACAATAATTAAAAACCTCTTTGTCTGTTGTTGTTGTTGTTGTCGTTCCCTAGGATGCCTGGCCAAACAGCCCCGAGTCCCTAAGGAAGGCCATTGCTGAGATCGGGCTTTCCCACAGGGCTCTGAATGAGTGTATACAGTAAACTTCCGTTAATCCGAAGGGCAGCGGACCGGCCCTCGTTCGGATTAGTGGATTTTTCGGATTATCGGACTTTACCCCTATGAACCTGTGTATTAATGGCCTGACGAAAACATTGAGGCATTAGGCCACCCAAATGACACAATGGTGCACACATACTGTATCATATGTTCATGAAATCACTTCAAAAGTTTACCATTGTCATTGTAGCCTATTACCTACTTCAAAACATTCAGATTAATGGTCAAAGGAATCTGCTGATATAAACGTAAACACCACATGTCCGCATCGTCTACTAGCGAGTTTGTCTTGCTCTTGAAAGCACCCTTGGGACGCTCCGATCACTGAACTATAAATAGTAGCATATCGGAGCGTCCAAAGGTGCGTTTTCAAGCGCAAGACTGAATGCGCTTGCAGACGATGCGGTGCAAGCCAGTAGCGCATCGGAGTGTCCCAAGGATGCGTTCAAGAGCAAAACAAACTCTCTAGCAGACGATGTGGTGTTTACGTTTATATCAGTAGCTTCCTTTGACCATTAATCTGAATGTTTTGAAGTAGGTAATAGGCTACAATGACAATGGTAAACTTTTAAAGTTAATTCATTAACATATATGTGTGTGCTCCATTATGTGTCATTGGAGTGGACTAATGCCTCAAAAAGGGGACTTTGGGACTTCTTGAAATTCGGACTATCGGGTGAATTCGGATTTGGCCTCATTTTCAAAAATTCGGACTATCGGGAGATTCGAATCATTGGTCGTCGGATTAAAGGACTTTTACTGTATTATGTTATTGTGTGGAATGCAGTCTTCTATGATGTGTTTAATAGTATGGGGTGCTGTGTTACATCCTAGACAGGTGTTGCCGACGGCATCATCCAGTCTCTTCTGATAGCTCAGAAGAGCTGGATGGTGCCCACATCTCAGTCTGGCCAGATGGACTCTGTCCTCGCGAAGAAGGGAGGACTCAGAAGGATGGATTTCGGGAGGTCGTGCATGCAGCTGAGTGACTGGATGGAGCACCGAGTGATGCGAGTATGGATGTGCTTCTGGAAGCTGGTTTGGGGTAGGCAGGGAGGAAGAGATGACAATATAGGTGTGTGATATCGTGTGCTGGGTATTGTTTGATGTTCCTTGGTGTCTGTGGGTGTTCTGCCATGTAGTGTAGTGGATGGTGTTGGTTTGTGGAAGCTGCAGCCAGGAATTGAGTGCCTCTCATGTCCTCTCATGGTCTTTGACTTTGAGGACTTTGGTTTCTTGATGTAGGTGATCTATAGGTGGTGTAGTAGTTGTGACACCTGTGATGATTTTTAGTGTTTTGTTTTGAATGATCTGTAAGGTCATATGTGTTGTTTTAGCGAGGTTAGAAGCCCAGGCAGGGCTTGCATATTCCATCACCGATCATATATAATCTTTGTATACAGTACTGTGGTGGTGGTTTCTTTGTTGTGTCCAAATTGTGTGTGGGCAAGTGACCTGAGCGTGTTAAGTCTGGGTGTCAGTTTGTTTTCTTATGTTTGTGAAATGTTGTTTGAATATCATTGAAGTATCATAATGTTACACCTAGGATTTTGTGTGTATGTGTGTGTGTGTTAAGGGGGTGTAGTTTATCGTGAGGAATGGGGCATTTCTGTGTTCGGCTGTCCAGCTTGTGAGGACGGTTGCTGTGGATTTGGCTGGGGCTAATTTGAGTCTGTAGTGCACCAGTCATGTACTGTGTTCAGATAGGGTTGAAGGAGATGTGTTGCTGTGTCTGAGTCTTGGTGTGTACATGTGAGTGTTATGTCGTCTGCGTAGGAAGCTATATATATTTGGGGTGCGTGGGGTGTGGGTAGATCATGCATGTATAGATTGAAGAGTGAGGGCGACAAGAAGGATCCTTGCGGGACTCCGTTTGTGAAGTTTCTGAGGTTAGATCATGATGACTGACTGTTGTAATTATATACAATAAGATTTCTGATCTCACTACTAATAGCGACCTAAATATTATGGCAATATCACAAATGGCGAGATACAAATATAACTTCTTATGGAGAATATACTGTACTGTACTGTAATTGAGACCGGGGACTCGCTACTTTCACTCCACCAAACATTTTACACATTAAATATATCTTGCAGAATAATTTTATTTTTTCTAATTGTATGAAGGAGACAAAAGGCAATGCTGCCTATAACAAGTGTCCCAGCCCAAAGTTGAAAGAGTGAGAGGAGCCAAATTCAAGGTACGTTAAGAGTCAAAATATCTGGACGAATGAAGCAGTTCAAGTCATAGGATAAGGAAAAGATAGATTGCGGGAGAGTTCCAGAGTTTACTTGTTTAGTACAAAGAAAGACTGAGAAAATCAGTTCACTCTTGGGTTAGAGAGGTGGGGTGGGAATGTGTTGAAAGGCGGGTGCCACCCACTCTCCGTAAAGGAGGAGGTATACACTAAGAGAGCTCTGAAGAACACTGATTATTGTAATAGCGGTAGAAGAGAAAGAGAGATGCAACATTGCGGCATGTAGTGAGAGATTGTAGGGAATTAGAGGAAGTGAGTTAACCCCTAACTGTCGGCGCACAACTTATGTCGTGTGAAATAAATTTGGACTAAGTGGCGGTTCACAACTTATGTCGTGCGCTATTTTCAGCACGTAATGTTGCTGAGAGAGAGAGAGCTGAGCGGTGTGAGGAGCCTAGCAACTGTATGACCGCTCACCACCACCGCGGTGGACCAACTGAAGTGACTCCCACCCTTCCCTCCCCTCTCACACTCGCTACACAGGGAATTATGTAGGGAAATTACCTAATTACAGGGTTTTTGCACTCGTGTTGCACGATCGTTGCAAGAGAACCAGCGGTCGTACAAGGATGGTTCGGGTGTCATTGTTAAGCTCTGTTTACGCCCTTTCAGGGCTAGATACTTGTTTTACGCTCTGGGTCTTATTTAGGCATGAAAATGATCACGTAAACAACCCTATTTAGGGTAAAAAAAAAACGCTGGGCACTACGGTCCGCTAGACCGCCTAGCCCGCCAATAAGGTGTTAATGAGACAAAATGCTTTTGACTGTACCTTTTCAAGAAGTGTGGTATGGGTCGAACCTAATCACACATGCGAACAATAATACTGTACATGGGCGCACTGCGCCCCTGTGCAGAGCAAGAAGCTGTGCGGGGGTAAAGAACCCACGGAGACAGTTAAGTACACCTAACTTCTGGGAAGCTGTTTTAGCAAGAGTGGTGATCTGGTCTTTCCAAGAAAGATCAGAAGAAAAAGAGACACCAAGAATATTGAGAGAAGACGAAGGATTGATGTGCATGTTGTTGAAGTGTAAAGGAAAGTCGTATGGAAGATTATGACATGTATATAAATGGAGAATGGATTTTGGAAGCATTGAAAGTAATAATAATGATAATAATACTGTAATAATAATAATAATAATAATAATAATAATAATAATCATCTGGTCTTTTGTTTCTCGAAAGCGCCAGTCCTTCCAAAGGAATTAACTAGCGCTCAGAACGTATTACACCACAATTAAGAGAAATGTGGCATTCTTAGTATACACTATAAGCTGCAACCATGGAATTGGCAGCAGCTAAAGCCTGTAATAGTAGGAACTTTAAATCTTGTTTCTGTCTCGTGTCGGCCACCCCCAGCAATGGGGTATGTGCCTGAGTATATACATACATACATACAAGTTTTAATCCCTAGTTACAGTATTCATTACCTTGGGAATGGAATGGTGACCGTATTCCAGCCAAATTTGATGACAATGAGCAGCTCTGTACACACGATGGCCAGGAACAACCAAGACTGTCGCCCAAACTTCATACAGTCCCTGTACAAACATAACAACTTGAACAGAAATTAATTACAGTTTCCACATGTACAGTTTTATGACTGCAATACAGACATTATTTATAGATTCCTTTATGTCACCCTTTATATGCTTATCCACTATCCATACTCTGTGTACTGTAATACAGTAAAAACAAAATTAAGCACATACAGAATTGCAGAGAGGGTATTTTAACATACTCATAAAAACAGTGGCAGGAAGGTGACCTTGTTCTGCATCTGTAGGTGCAGCTGCCACTGTGTCAAGTACAGTACCGTACTATACACAAAAATATACAGTATATTGTCACTTGTACCATAGAAGTTTTGGTAAGCAAATCCTAACATCCTTTATTGATACTAGGCTTTTAATATGGTAATTTACTTTATTAGATATTCAAGTGTGTAGATGAGAAGTGATGATATAATTATTCTCAAACTCAAATATGTCATTTCATTCAGTTTAGTAAGCCTTTGATTTGTAACAGCTAATGTATACAAGGCCATTTAGCCTAGAGGAAGTAAAAACCTATTAATATGGGCATCGGGACATAGGAGATGCTGCTCTGAATACCCTCATATCAGGGCACCTCCAATCTATGTTCGTATGTTATAATCTTTAATTAAAAATAAAATAATTGTAGTGTTGTTTTACGGTTATCAAGGGACTGTAAGACTTCTAATTAAAATAAAAAACCTATGTGGTGTTATCTTACGGGTCATCAAGGAACTGGAAGACCTCCCTGAGAGCCACGGCTCCCCAGGGCAGGATCAGCACCAGACGCACCAGGTTGGCCCAGTGACCAGGCTCCACCCACAACACAAACTTCAAGTAAAATGTGTTCAGCTCCGCCAACAAAAACTAGAAAGGATAATTAAACATCATTAACGCCTTTAACTATGGGAGGTCTTTCCTGATCATAATACATTAGCTACCGTTATACTACTGCATATACTCAGGCACATACCCCATAGCTGGGTAATAATAGTAAAAAACATTTGACTTACCATGGCAATAATTCCCAACATAGAAAACCATCGTCCGAGCGAAGACAACGGTTTCCAGTCATAGTCCACCCAAACGTATGGACCAAACTGACCAATAATACGGCGCAACTTCCCTCTGTGGCATCAAAGCAAGCATTAGTTTCAATACAATGCACAGTAAATATAATTCACCACTAATTGAGGGAAATTAAAATAATTTAAAATTGAACTTCAAGTATATACTGTAATACTCTGCTTACTCTGAGTCCTACTTGGTACAGTACAGTATATGTTTTGTATTTTGCCAATTATTTCATGAGACAGTATGAAAATAGCTATCAGATCAGGAGTTGTAGTTTCAACATACAGTATATCAAGGAGGTATCTGTGGACTGAAAAATTATCAATAAAATCAGTAAGTACCTTGATTCTTTTCTATATATACATACAGTAAGCTATACTGTATATGGTACAAGTCTTTCCAAAGACTCAAGAAACTGTACCACAGTACATAGAAGTCAAGCACGAGAGCTAGCTGATGGAAAATATATAGTAGATAGATAGCAGAAGATAGATGATAGAGAAAGACCTATAATGCAATATCCATAATGGGTAATCATAAACTTCCTTCAAATACAAAGTCAATACAATGTTGCATAACATTATTTGTTGTTAACCAGAATAAAACAAAAAAGTGGAGAACATACAGAGAGGTTACTTAAGTAAGAATTTTGTTTTACCATAATAAATAATGTTAACCAGAGATATTTCCAGCAATAGAAACACTAAGTCAGTTGCCATTTCTGAAATCTGGAAACAGGGTAAAGGGGGATTTACACGAGGGTTTATTCTTGCAACATTTATCTAAATTTCTGGTCTGGCAACTTCTGAATTAGATTAGTTTAAGATTTATGTCACCTATAGCCTACTAATCTACTTATAGATAATAATAATAATAATAATAATAATAATAATAATAATAATAATAATATTTATTCAGTTAGCAATTTACAGAGTTGGTACCACATACAGTAGTATGTTACAAATATGACATGTACCAGCCTTGCATAATTCCAACTAAGGATAGCCCAATAAGGCCGTTAGGCGTATTTCCATTGGGGATAATTGCTGACACAAGTGCAAAACAGTCTTGAATCATTGACAGAATAATGTTGCAAATCAAAAGTTGCTGGGAAAAGTGTTTGTGTAAATCCACCTTTACATAATTTCATATTACTGTATCACCAACCCACCAATTAACTTACAAATATACCTAATTAATGAAATCAATGAAACTAATGAGTACATGTGGTAGTCCAAGAATTCGAACCTAGGATACTCACACCAAAATTCTGCTCACTAACTATTACGCTATCAAGACAGTTAACCCTCGCAGACCGGTTTCGCATTCTATAAGATATCTCCGAAATCCGGGCGATTTGGCCGAAAAACGTCTACGCCTAAGCTACCGTATCTTTGTTATTTTAACTGCTACCGCATTCCCACGCATCTCCAAGCATAGATGTATTTCGTACCTGTAGACTGGCATTGAGTAGAGCTCTCTAAGTTAACTGGTTCAGTTGTGATGACGATTTCCGTGGAGAGAGTTTCGAGGCGATGTTAGCAATATTACACACTTTTCACTACTGAATTTGGCTTAGCCGACCACACAATAACAAACGACGCCTCTTCTTCTTGTGTTTGGAGGTGCGCGGCGTCGCTCCGACCGGCTGTGTTTATATGCGTCGGACAGACTCCTTTCAAAACAAGCTTACAGGCTTTCAAGCTTACGGTGCTCAAGAGCCCATCCGTGTTCCGGGCCTTAGTTTGTTATGGGTGCCTCAGAGCCCAACCGGGTCTGAGGGGTTAAAGGTTTATGCACAAGCCTACGACATATTATCCACTCTCTAATCGACAAATGAAAGGAAATAGCGAGACAAAAATAGTAAAAAAGATGCGCACCAAAAACAGACCATAACAATTTTGTTCACAACTACTGTACAGCTAGGATAAAGAATTCCAATGTTATCAAGTTAAAAATGTACTTAACTTGGCTGTACATTACAAATATATTAATAAAATATCGTATGTGATAAATAGAAATAAATTTGCTTGGGGATCAAGGCGTCTGTCAACACATAGATCAAATTTTGGGTTTGAAGATAATATTTATTACCGTAAATTAAGCTAACTTTCACATGGCAGTAGCTTCTGATATTTTGGAATAAAATATAATGAGCTAAAACAGATGAGGGTAAATCGCTTGATATTTTGGACACACTGCCAACATACACCCTCTATTTGCTTTTCCATAATATTGGACCATTTTCTCATAACTATGGCCAACAAAGTATTATTCAGAAATATCCAAAGTTAGCCCATTTTCATTGGAACCCCTAAATTAATTGGCATCTAGGTTTGCTTCATATTATGAAGGCAAAAGGTTTGATGGAGTGAGAAATATCAACTAAGAAAGAGGTGTGGGAACAAGAAGTGATTTTCAGAAACAAAAGGACAACATATGAAAATTGTACAGGGTGCCCCCTCAAAGATGCAACCCATTTAATTGTCAATAACTTTTATAATGCAGACGTTTCCATCAGCGACATGAAATGGAGGGGCTAGGAATGGAAAATTCTTAGAAACGAAAGGGTGATAGTATATTGGTGGAAAAATGGTTATCAAGAGTGTCTTACATTAGTAGCTACAGCATATGTTCCATTATTGGTATGGTTTTGGCTAAGCTACATATCTACACAATATTTCCTCAGGTGGCATGAACAGGAAAAGCATGATTTTGCCACAGGAAGACTAGACCTAAATATCTTAGTCTGAGAATAGCATGTAGGTAGCACACACTAACACTGCAAGACACAGAAACGGCTCTAAGACAACTTGACAAGTATATAATTTTTAACAAGTGCCAAATCAACTAGGGCCAACTAAACCAGTGTCATAAGTCCAAACTAAACTCCTAACCTAACAGTATTGGTTAAGTTGGTAGTAGTTGAGAATTACTAGTTAACATGTACTACTGGTTGAGAAACATAAAGGGATGCTAAACTCAGTTTTTATTCTTAAACTGAATGGTGCATAGGAAGCATGGCACTGTAATTGGAGATCAGCTGGTTGGTTATTTCTTCTTGTTGCTTTTGCATTGTGAATTTGTGTCTTTTTGCAGCTCACTCATTTCTCTACTGAAACTTCTTTTACCATTGAACAATCTGTGTAAGGATGTAAATAAAACAAATCATAAGATAAAACTTACAATGAAAAAGTTATTGTTGAAATCTTTGTTACTGTGAAGATAGTCTACAGTAATTAGATTATTCTTGAAACCTTCAAAGTCTGCTTCAGCCTTCAGACCATGTCGGTGTATAACTGTATATACCAGTACATATACTGTATATTCACTTTACTGTAAAGACTGAGTGATCCATAAGAAGTAAGGTTCTAGTCCAACGAACAGCTTGGGGGGGAAAAAATATACTGGACCATATGTCCTTACTATCGTGACTAGACGTCCTTCCTATGCTGGAAAGTGAGACTAGTCACTTCACACTTCTCAGCAAAGATGCACTCTTTAACCACAACATTGGTCACAGAATATGGATGATGGGCATCCCCCACCTATAGTTCCTATGTGAAAACCACTTGTAAAACTAAATAAATGTAGTTCGTCACTACAAGTTCTATGAAACCAATACTGCACTGTATATTTAGAATGCCATGTTTAGAAAGTCTAAAGCAAGTTAAGGAATTCAATAACATATTTGATTAACCTTAGTCTCCAAACCTTCAAGTATAGGTAGCTAAACAATAATTTTTCATAGTGAGTGTCATCTTAGCAGCCATTACATTTCTACATACTGTATACGAGTGAAAGTGGTGTTGGGTGCATGGAAGCGATTCATTCTTGTCCACCCCCTTGAGGATCAAGGCATCTTGAAATAGATGGATAGGTTTAAGCTCATGCAGTTTGCTTAATGGTACAAAAAAGTCTCTGCATTAAAATCACTAACAGTCGTTGGGAAACAGACATAGCTGTAAGTTATGAACATCAGCAAGAGAAAAAGCAACCACCTGCTGACTTCAACTTACACTTTCTCCACACTGTTCAGTTAAGATAATAAAGCATTAAGCATTCTTTTATGTTCTATTTTTGCATATTTTGGATTACATACACTTCCAAGACTAAGTGATCCATACAAAACGTGGTTTCAGTCTCCTGCACTAATGGCGGCATTCCGAGCAGCCTTGTTTCACTCGCCTAGTTTTTTTATTTTATATCAGATCGAAGTACCTGATCCCATGTCTATGCTAAGTCTAACTACTAATTTACTACAGATTATATAATTTTTAATATTAGTGATGTATTGAAAAAATAAGTTAAATTAATGGAACTGAGATGGAACCCATTCATGTATGGGAGACAGGTCAAAACTATCACTCCTAAATGGATCTGAGCAGTCTAGGTTTGAGTTGGTCAGGTTAGGTTAGGTTGCTTAGGTCAGATCAGGTTTTGGTTATGACCTTCTAGAAATATGGCTATACCCATGTATAACATGTACATATTCATTATGCTACTCTAAGGACTACTGTACTGTAAATACTAAATTAATTACATGGTAAATTTATATTCTAAATCAGGTGGAATGCTGTAATATATTAAATGGTAAACAATCCCAATCAAATAGCAGTTGACAAAAATACTAGCTGTTTGAAAAGAGTCATTAACCTTTTCAGAACGGGTGAATTTTTTTTCCTTTTATTCTGGCTAACATTAGACAATTTTATTCAGTGTAGAAATTATCTCTAGAAAATTAAATGGGTAGAACCTATCACAATTACCTTTTTGACTCTCACAGAACCTTCCTAAACTGCATAAAATTGTCTAAATATAGCCAAAATAACATGAAAAAGACGTTCGCACTGAAAAGGTTAAGAATTACCTGTAAGTGGGAATATTCCAGAGTCCTCTCCAGTGGTAAGTCTTCATGGAGAAATATTTTAGGGACTGTAGCCCACAGTAGATACCCAGACCATTACACACTAGGGCATCCATTATCCACTAGAAAATACAAAAACAAAAATCCATAATTGGAAAACTGCTAAAACTGAGCAATAAAACTCTGAAAACTACATAAAAAGTGAACCAGTAAATAAATGACAAGGTTAAGTACAACAAGAGTTCAGAAGGACTAACTAATTGGTATGATATGGATATGAAAAAATAAAATCTTAATTACGGTATATGGGATGGACGTCATGCAAAGTTGTGCAAGAAATTCTTATAGTAATATACTGTACTGAATAGCATGAAGCCATACATATAATACTAATCACTACTGTTTAGTAGGTCAAGAAATCATCTTGAGTTAAGAAAGTCAACATAAGTTTATTTAAGTTTATCAAGAGAAAATGCAGGAGAGTTACGTGGCTATATAAACTAATGTGTACTTATAATACACATTAACAAAACATAACATGATAATATAAACACACTTTGATCTTTTGATATGTTCTATCAATTGAAAGGCACCTTCATAATTTGCACACATAAAATATGCCTTGTTCACCTGGTGGTCGCTCTCCATGCTGCATGATCCTTCAGCTTCACTATTAGGTCCCCTAACTCTGGGATACTTCTTCAAGACCTTGTCCCAAGTCTTCCTCAGTCTATCAATTTCATATTATACTTTGAACACGCTTTACCATATCATTCTCATCCATTCCATACCATCATCATCATCAGCATTTCTGATGCCTTGCTTCCTCCTGGGAAACCCCCACATGGCAGAAATGCCTCCAGGTAACTTTGTACAGACATGCCTCCTTTGCCCATGCAACAGAGCCCCTTCCATTACGTGGAAGTTTTTCCTCAATATATTTTTCCATTTTCTTCTCCCATATCATAGGTGGAGATATCATAGGTGCCACCACTATAGCCAGAATAAGATGAGGCTGGGGAAAGTTCAGAGAACTGTTGCCACTACTTACCATGAGAAGACTTCCTCTCCCCTTGAAGGGAAAGGTATACGCTTCACGTGTTCGAAGCGCAATGACATATGCTTCAGAAACGTGGTGCGTCAAAGCGGATGATATTAACAGAATAGAACGTAATGAGATAAGAATAGTGAGATGGATGTGTGGTGCCAAACTGCAAGATAGGATATCTAGTGAAGAGCTGAGGAAACGGTTAGGTATCACGAGTATCAGTGATGAGATGCAAACTAGTAGACTTGGATGTTTGGACATGGCAATGTAACAACAAAGGTCATTGTTGCCAGGCCCAGTCAAAGGATAGGGTTCAGCCTCAGAGCTACTGGAGACCCTGTACTTGTTGTTGTTGTTGTTCCCTAGGCTGCCTGGCCGACCAGCCCCGAGTCTCTAAGGAAGGCCATGGCCACGATCAGGCTTTCCCACAGGGCTCTCAAGGAGTGTAGATTATGTTGTTGGCATTTGTGTGGAATGCAGTCTTCTATTATGTGCTTAATAGTATGGAGTGATGTGCCGCATCCTGGGCAGGTGTCGACGACGGAGTCATCCAGTCTCTTCCGATAGCTCAGAAGAGCTGGATGGTGCCCACATCTCAGCCTGGCCTGTAGTATGGTAGGTTGTTTGTTTTTTTCTTTGGATGATATTTTTGTGCCATAATTATCAAACAACGGGGTTAAATTAAATTTTGATTGTGAAAAAAAAAGTAAATCCAAAGGCTAAACTATGTACAGTACCCTGTACCAATATTGCCAATGGTATATTATGGGTATGGACATATAGGTGTGTAAAAATAGGTTAATGACACCAGTGGCAACGATGTGGCGGAGGTTGGCTGATCTCTGTTACTATGGGGTCTCTATTCAGACAGAGCTACACCCCACAGAGGGAGTGGGGAAAGTTGAGCTTTAATGAGGTTGTCCTCTTCTTGGATTTCTATGCAATAGCAAGGGTTTCCTCTCTCTTAGTAACACCACAGGTAGGCAATTCTATACTATAATCTTCATCATAACCAGGTAAAAAATTTCATCCCTTTGTAGCTGATTTTTGTTTTACAATTAACTGCAGAATAAGAAACCACTAAATCTGGTTTTTTTCTTCATAAATGATATATTAAAATGTAAAACTTTCAAAATAAACGAACCAAAACTGGGATGACACAAGATAAAGGCAAAACAATTTATAAAAATATTACAGCTCCATAGGAAGGAACAATACAGTTTGGAGGTACCAAAGTAACAGAAAACATCTTTATTGTTATATTGAAACAAAAGTTTCGACTCTCTCTGGAGACCTCTTCAGGAGAGCAGAAACTCGTCATATCTCTATAACAATAAATTAAAATTCTGTCATGCGAGTATAATTCTCCCTACCAACAAATGCCAAAAGTAGCCGACAGAGGCGCTGAATGCAATGTTTACCGCGGTTCATCATGGGAAACTGTATACATCACGGATCTCTGCACCCTCTCTCTCTTTCAACAATTATTTATTATAAGCGGTCTGTCGAAATGTCTGTAGCTGACACATATTATAGCCTATGCATAATGTTGTTTATTATATTTTAAAGTCACCCATACCCATATATAACTTATATTTACAATACAAAGTCAGCAAGCATTTTCGCGCCTTTTTGTTATGATAATTATTCAACTTATAATTATGTTTGTTGTTGTTGTTTTCCCCCAAGCTGCCTGGCCGAACAGCCCCAAGGCCCCGAGCAAGGCCAAGGCCATAACCGAGTGCCCCCACAGAACCCTCCCTGCCGACCACAATAAAGCCTGGGTGACCGAAACCACTCCATGGCGGGGAGCTGAGGAGGGTGCGGAAACGCCCGGGAAACCAAAGCCCCACCCAGGGCCCTGTGCCCCTCAGCAATTATGAAGAGAAAGTTGAGGGGCAAAGGAAAGATGTGACGCTTTGGCTTCCAATCTTGGTAGATTAGGAGGTCAATCCACGCAAGAGACGCCGTGACTTGAGATCTAGCAAATATATAAGTAAAAGGAACAGTCAGAGTAAGCTATGGGTATGGCAGAGATCGCTCAGTTCTCACTCTGATAGACCAGCCCATCACCACATGACTAGAACCCAATCCTCTCAGCATCAGCTAGGAAAGGCCCTAGAAAGCCACCTTTGGCGGGGGGATAGCTCCCCTATTTCAACCCTTTTTGGGGTTGGGCACCCGCCCTAATTATGTTTGTAGTCATTATCAGCTACATATGGACATTCCCATGATTACTATACTTTATAAGGATTTAGTGTAGTCTTATACTGTATAATAAAAGAAAGTATAATCACAAGAAATCACGATTAACTGTGCATGTCCTAGGTGTTAAGTATTGTTGATGTCGACAGTCGTAGCTCTGGCGCTAGTTCAGAAACGTCCACCAGAGGTCTCCAGTGTATACTTGCTAGCGAGAATTCTCCATTCAAGCATTCATGGCACTGTGAATTTCTCAACCCAACACAATACTGTAGTTTCTTGCCTGGTTATGATAAACAGAGTATAGTCTAGTCATCACATAAGGAATATCAAAAACCCCAAATAGGGAACTCCAATCCATGTTTCAACAATTTTGGTCTGGAAAATGACAGACAATATTAGTCGGCCGTAGGATGATGTTTCAGAGTGAATGGGCTAATAATTTATAATAATGTTAAGCTTGAAAATAGCAGTAAGAATGCTCAAACCCTACAGTATACAGTAAAAATAAATAAAAATAAATAAATAATTAAAATGTTTAAACATACCATACCAGAACTGAAGAAAATAAAGGGGTTTACCTTGCGTTTACCGGCATCTTGCGTTGTTTCGGCTATCTCTAGGTAAATGCAAGGTTTACGTTCTAGACACAAACAAATAAATAATTCAGGATCGATTTAATCAAACAGCAAGCCATGCAATAAATAGCACACCCAAAATAACCTTGGCAAACTTTCAAAAATAAAATAAAAAATAAACATTATCAGTACGGTACTGTACCTATGAACCTGCATAACATACAAGCAAGCTCAAAAGCAAATAAAGAGTAAAAGAAAACGGGAACAATTCCAAGGGGCAATAAAAAGCACACCTAACATACCCTTCACAACCTTCCATAACACTGTTTTACCAGCACTGTTAAGTCAATATCTATAGTTCGTCAAATCCTTGATAACTTGCGTGAAATCTAGAACGGGACATTAACTCGACACTTCTAATTAATGAAGCGAATAGTACTAGTCCCAGGTTGTTAGAAATGCATATACCGGTAACCTATCAACGAAAGTGATAGTAACTAAATATTTCTGTACCCCCTATATTAGCAAGGCTGTTGGCAAACTATTGATTTTAACTGTACCTACAAACCTGCACAACACACAAGCAAGCATCAGGAGCAAACCAGGAACAAAAGGAAGACAGGACAAAATCTGTAGGGGAACAACAGTACTGTACTCACATGATCCCACCAACACTCTGAGAAGTTGGGCAGCTGGTGTTCTAGGGTGTACTCCAGGACCTCGAACATCACGGATATGACCCAACAGAGCCACCAGTCACGCAGCAGCAGGGTCTTCATCCACCACCCAAAGAAGTGGAGTGGCACGAACAGGTCAATTTTGTCCTGTAGTAGTAGTACGGTACAGTAGTTAGTTTGGGACCCGCAGAGAGAAGCATTATTAATACAGTACTGTACATACATAGTGTGAGAGAAGTGAACCATCCATCTATCTATTGTACAGTATCGATTGTAGAGTTCGTCATTAGCCAGTGGCACCGATGAGCGTGTCGCCCTATGGTATTTTGTATAAGGTTTACTCCAACCAAGGCTGACGAGTTTCATCCACCCATCACATGGCAAGATGTTGTAAATTCCCCGGGAAATAACAAGAAATAATATACAGTGTGTATTCTTAATATGACTGTACAGTAGTTATGATGTGCTAGGTTATTATATAAACCTAGATTTTTACCGAAATTTATTGCAGATCATGCTGCCCAAAAAACAACACTATGCAGGTCCCTTAACCCTTGTCTAGCGGGTTTTTTTGAACTTATTTGGGCATATTCAGGCCCTCCTGAATGATCAAGCAAGTATCTGCATGAAAAGAAATTTATTCAGCAAAAAACTAGGCGCTAAAAGCTTCAAAATGAGACCAGAACGAGCTACGTAGCACTCATAGTTTTGATGCAGTGGTACCACCAACATGGGAGTTTAGCGTATAGCGGCATATTTTTTC
The DNA here is from genome assembly GCA_032716605.1 of Paralithodes platypus. Taxonomy (NCBI): domain Eukaryota; kingdom Metazoa; phylum Arthropoda; class Malacostraca; order Decapoda; family Lithodidae; genus Paralithodes; species Paralithodes platypus. Next base: position 53,169,001 of record CM064518.1, read on the forward strand.
CAGCTACGCTCACTACTGGCTACACTGCCGGCCTCTCGAGAACACAGGGAGGGTGAGTCAGTGGGCGGCGGTAGGCCCTGGGAGTCGGACGTGTGGCCCGCTGCACTCCCGGCCATTTGCACTCGATTTTAACCCTTTAAAAGCCATAATAATGCTCCTAACTTGCTGCAAATTGGCGCCCGGCTAAAGCCGGGCGCCGCTCTTTAAGGGTTAATAAACTGAACCTTAGATGCAAAATTTGTCCTCTGGGAATTTTTGAAAATTTCTTCTATCACTAATGCTGTTGATAAGTTCACTTTATTACGGTATCTAAATTACCGTAATCCACTAAATCTGACACAGATTCTATATTCTATACAGTAAGCTTCCCTCAGACAGATTTATTCAGCTTAGGAGAGTAAAATTATGAAATAAAATTGCGTAATACCTTTTTTGTTATCTAGAGTCCTTGCTAGATGAAAAAAAAAAAAAAATCCAATATGCCTTTAGATTTAGTATATTCAGAGCTTTGCTTTATTATAGATTTGCACTTTGACAGGTTCGTTAGGAATGGTAATTATTTCATAAATGTTTATACATATTTTAATAATGCATCACTTAGCTCTACTCCCACTAGTTCTGTATATTTTGATAGAACTAAACTTAAAGATGCCCTTAAATTCCTCCTTTTCAATACTTATGTTAGATTCGGGCCGTACATTTTCAAACAAATATTAGGAATTCCTATGGGTGGAAATGCTAGCCCTTTAATTGCAGACTTATTCTTGCTTGCTTTAGAATTTAAATATATAAAAGACTTAGTTGACAGTAGCAAGAAAAATAAAATTCCAGAAAAATTAGCACTTGCTAAACTGTTAAGTAATAATAGTAGATATATTGATGATATTCTTGTTTGCAATTTGTTAAATTTTAATCAAGTTGCTAAACTTATTTACCCTAATTCTATTCCCCTCACACAATGTAACGTAAATTATAAAGTTGAAAATGTTCTTGATATAAATATAGAGATTGTTAATGAACAGTGCATACTTAAAGTATATCACAAAGTTGATGATTTTAATTTTAACGTAATAAACTTTCCTTTCCCTAGTAGTAATATCGATAGTAAAATAACTTATAATTGTTTTTATTCCCAATTAATAAGATTTTGTAAAATCTGCACTAAAGTAGATGACTTTTGGGCTAGAGCTAGGTTACTATACAGACTCTTAATGGACAGAGGTTTTGAGGCAAGTAAATTGTTCCATAAATTTAATCTTTTTAGGGTCAATTATTGTGACTGTATTCTAAAATTTGACATCAATAATTTTAATCAAGCATTTTTAACTTGAAGTTTCTTGTATAACCTCTGCTTACTTTTTGTCTGTATTTATTGTTTATCTTTTTCTTTTTCTATTATTATTATTATTAATATTAATATTGATGATTTTTTAAATTTATTGTTCTTGTTAAAAGAGTACTCTTTGTTTAAATCTGTTGTTACTTCATATTTTGTAATTATTTGTCTTTATATTATATGTATTCATTGTCGATAGTATCAATTGCTTACTTTTGCGATTTCCTTAGTTTATTTGTGCTATAAATGTAGGTTATTTGTAGGGTAGTTATTGATAGGGGTCACTTGAGGCATGCTATGCTTACAGGTACCTACCCGATAGCACTATCGTTAGTGAGTGCTGTACTGTATTTTATATATTATTTTGTAATAGTATAGATATCTTATCAATATTTGTATTTTGTACTATTTTAATGTCTTGTCATGTTGCAAATTTGATTTTAAATAATATTTTGACATTTAACATATAGTTTCTTTATTCATGCAGAGTTTAGTAATTTGCCAGAACGTCCCGGACTTCCCAAACTTGACTATTTCCTTTAACGTGACGATAGTGCGTTGTTATATGTGCGATTAGTTTGCTTGGGAAACAGATTAACTTGCTCATGTAGTAATGTACACCCTATGTGGTGGATTGTGTTCTTTTATTTAATAATTTTCATTTTAGTAAACGTTGTTTCCACATAGCGATTTTGATAATTTAATTTGACTTTATATTGTCCTTGTCCCAATTTTGGTTTGTTTAGTTTGCAAGTTTTACATTTTAATAAAATAAAATATAAGTACATTAGGACTCTAGACAGACACCGTAATATTTATACTTTACTTTTGATACTTTTGATGTGTTCGCCACTCTTCTAGCGGCACCAAGGAGCACGGCGCCCCTCGTTATGGGTGGTGATTTTGGTGTAGTAGACTGTTTGAAGCGACAGCTCGCTCCCTCGCGAGGATGGCACTTTTTGCAGTTCGACATCGAGGGCTCTCTTGAAGTTGTCTAACGAGACGTCCCTCATGTCTCTTACTCGCCGTGGGAGTTTGTTGAAGAGACGTGGGCCTCTGTGTGATAACCAGCCCTCTTGCAGAGAGCCCATAGCACCCCTGTTATTCATCCGGGGGATTTCGCATTCCCAGCCTCTCCTATCACTGAATTTCATAGACTATCGGAGTATGTAAGTTTGGTACTAAACCCTCTGAGATTTACCATGTGTATATTATTAGGTAACGTTCTCTTCTACATTCCAGCGAGTACAGATTCAGTGCTCTTAAACGCTCCCAATAGTGTATTTACCTAATTGTAGTTTACAGGAGTTGAGCTAAGCTCGTGTTGTCCCGTCTCAGTCTACTTTCATCCAATTTTTTCTTGAAAATATGGATGTTCCTTGCCCCTACCACCTCCTCCTCCAGCCTATTCCATTTGTCAATACATCTATAGGGGAAGCTAAGCTTCCTGATATCGTTCTTGCAGGTAGGTCTTTTTAATTTGTAGCTGTGGCCTCTAGTTATTCCTGTATCCATAATTAATATATCCTCCCTATCCAGCCTCTCCAGCCCTCGGGTGCATTTGTACATCATTATCATGTCTCCCCTCTCTCTTCTCTCTTTTAGACTCGGTAGATTTAATTTGTCTAGCCTCCCTTCATATGGCAGTTCTCTGAGACTTGGAACCAATCTAGTAACTGCTCTCTGGATTCTTTCTAACTTGTGAATATGCTTCTTTAGATGCGGGGACCACACCACTGCTGCATACTCCAATCTTGGTCTAATCATACTTTTTATAATTTTCACTACCATGGTCTCATCCAAGTAGTTCAGAGCAACTTTCATATTCCTGGCCATTGCATACATTCCGCTAAAGAGCTTGTTAATATGTTTCTCTGGTGACAAGTTATATTGTATAATCAACCCTAAATCCTCTTCTTTTTCGGCCTTGCTAATTATATTATCTCCCATCCTGTACTCCCAATTTGGTCTATTCACACTTCTTCCCATATTTAACACATGACATTTACTTATATTAAATTTAATTTTCCACTTGGTGCTCCATTCGTATATTTAATCTAAATCCCCTTGCAGCTCCTCACAACTACTTTTATTTGTTATTTGTCTCATAATTTTTACGTCATCTGCAAACATTGACATGTAGGAGTTTATGCCTATCGGCAGGTCATTCACGTACATAAGGAACATGAGAGGTGCCAACACAGATCCCTGCGGCACACCACTCTCAACTTTCCGCCACGATGAGTAAGTTCCTCTAATGTTGGTCCTCATTTCCCTATCTGTTAAATAGCACTCCATCCATTTCAGCAAACTCCCCCTGACACATCCTAGCGTCTCAAGCTTAGATAACAATCTCTTATGTGGTACCTTATCGAATGCTTTGGAAAGGTCTAAGTAGACGCAGTCCACCCATCCGCCTCTTTCTTGGAGCACATCTATCACCCTACTGTAATAACATAGCAAACTGGTAACACAAGATGTCCCTTCTCTGAATCCAAATGGCTTTGGGGTTATTATCTTCTTTCTCTCCAATATTTTCATCCATCTCTTCCTAATTAGCTTTTCACAAATCTTGCATACAATACTAGTAAGTGAAAATGGTCTATAGTTTAAAGGGTCCACAGGGTTTCCATTCTTGTATATCGGAATAATATTAGCTCTTTTCCATTCAACAGGAACCTGTCCTTTATCTAAGGAAGCTTGAATTATGTCCCTCACTGGCTCCACTAATTGCTCTGCACACTCCTTTAAAACCCAGGCAGACACTTCATCCGGTCCCATAGCTTTCCTTACTTCAAGTCCTCTCATCGCAGATAACAGCTCATCTCTAGTTATTTCAATCTTACTAAGACCACTCTCCAGTACTCCCGCCTGTGGTTCGTAAAAACTTTCCTCTCTAGTAAAAACTGACCCCAATTTGTTATTCATTACCTCGCACATGTCCGATACATTTTCATACGTCCTAGCATCAACTCTTAATTTATTAATTTGTTTCTTTACCTTCAACTTACTGTTTATATATTTATAAAATAATTTAGGGTCACTTTCACATTTATTTACTATGTTCTTCTCATAGTTCATTTTAACTTGCCTAATTATGTTAACATATCTATTCCTCTCCTGTTTATATTTATTCCGATTACTCTCAGTGTTCCTTCTTCCTAATCTAGCCCAAGCTGCATCATGCCTACCCAAAGCTCTTTTGCATTTCAAATTAAACCATTCTTTCTGCTTAGTAAAATTTCCAGTTTTATATCTTGGGACAAACAGATTGGTTCCTTCTCTATAAATTTCGAGGAATCTACTATATTTACCTTGTACATCTTGTTCCTTCAAAATAAGATCCCAATCTACTCCCTCTAAATATCTTTTCAAGGATACATAATCAGCTTTACTATAATTTAATCTGTCATTTATATAGCTATTGTCTAATCTATTGGCATTACTCGAGGTCAACTTCCATTTTAGTAATAGGTGATCACTTTTGCCTACAGGACATAGATAGTTTATATCACTAATTTCGTGAGGATCTTTTGTAAAAATCAGATCGAGTTTAGAAGGTTCGTTATTACCCCTCATTCTAGTACTGTATTTTCCTTCACATGTTGTGCAAGTACATTTTCCGTAACCAACTCTACTAGCCGACTTCCCCAAGATCTCTGATTTGGCCCTGCATCTCCCGATTCCCAATCAACCTCACTACAGTTGAAATCTCCTACCAAGATCAATCGATTCTTCCTTAAAAGCAATCTTCTCAACGACTGAATCATATCCTCGACCATCTCCTCAAACTCCAACTCCCTCCATGCTCTGGTCTTTGGTGGCATGTAAGCTACTGCTATGTCTAGCTTTTTTTCCTTCTATATCATTGAGTTCAACTGCCATTATTTCTGCCTTGTCATTATTTAACTCCACGTGCTTTGCTGTCATAGGGTTCTTAACTAATACTGCCACTCCACCTCCCCTTTTACCCTTTCTATCATATCTCCATATATTATATCCTTCACTAAACACTATGTTGCTGTCAAAGTCCTGGTTCAGCTTTGTCTCCGTCAAACAGACTATCTGTGGTTGATCTTTTCTTAATATATCATCTAACTCTACCTTTTTACTGTTTATTCCATCTATATTAGTGTAGTAGCACAGTATATTTGAATCCACCTCCTTGTTTCTCTTCCCTCTCTGCCTCCTACCAGGTTCACCTCCTCCTCCATCCCTTCCCTGACCTAGCTCCACCTCCCCTGCTAATTCTATTCTCCTCCCCCCCCCCCCCCCCTCCACAACCTCCCATACCCCCTCTCTCTCCCTCTGTTCCACTTTCTCCACCATATCCTGGCTCTCTCTCCAGTCCCCTGCTCCCTGCATTATCTCTCGCTCCGTCTCCTTGCTTTGACTTGGTACTTGTCTCTCGGTCTCTTTCCAAATCACTCCTCTTACTTTCGGTTCTTGGTGGCTCCTGATGTACCACTTCCTTAATTGCCCTTCCCTTATTCTCCAAAAAAAAATATATCTTCTTTTGCTCTTCAGACAACTTTCCATTCTCTTCATCAGCCTTAGCTTGTAGTTCCCTTAACTGTTCTCGTTCTTCTACACTTAGGTCCTTTTTTACCCTTATATGATTCAGCTCTGTCGAATTTAATTTCCAGCTCACATTGGCTACTGCTTCTGCTGTTGATCTAGACTTAAGTTCCACTCTTAGTGGTCTCATCTCGCCCTTCTTATATTTTCCTAAACTTCTCACCTCCTCCAGTTCTTTTATCCATCCATAACCCTCGCCTAAGTAATCCAGTATCCCCTTGACTTTCACAACATCCCTTTCCTTTCTTACCTTCATATCTGCCAGGTGCTCTTCCACATCTCCAAAGATTACTACACACTTACCTCTATCTATTGTCTCTCTCACTACCTTCTCTTTCTTCTTTAAAACTTGCACTACATTTTTTTCAAACTCTTTCTTTTCCTTTTCTCTCTCTTCCTTCTGCTCCTTCACAATTTCTTCAAGGGCTACCATCGTGGCACTCTCTACCCTTGTCCACTAATTGTTTACCTCACTAATTACTTTTACTTCCTCACTCAGGTGGCCCTCATATTCCTTAAGCTGAGCCTTGAGTGCCACATTTTCCACCGCCAACTCGTCTACTCTGGCCATCACTGCCTCTAGGCTGTCACTTACTGGCCTAGGCCTATCCACCCCGCTACTAACGCCACACATATCGGACAAAACTTCTACTTTAGCCCCAAACGCCTTCCTCCAATTTTCCATCACTCCCCTCCATCTCACAAGACCCATCAACTGTTTTTTCATACTTGCCAACTGATCATCCTTGTCCTCGGTGATAAAGCCTTCGAATTCGTATTCCTCCTCATCCCCAGCTAGGCTTTCACGCCTTCCCGCCATCGCGAGGTGGTCGTCTGCTAGCCTAAACACAACAATCGCCCCCCTATCCCTTCTCACTCCAGGAACTGTTTTACTTAATCCATATTTTCAATTATTTGGAATATCTAATTACATCTGAATTGCTCATAAAACACCCAATTTATTTTTTATTTTTTATTTTTTCTATATTCCAACTTACTTCCTCTCGGGCATAGGCTGAGAGCCTTAACATTCACCGCTTTACAATGAACAGTGAAGCCTGTGAGGTCTTGTTCCAGTCTAGGGAGTGAGACATGTGAAGCACGTAGAGTACAACGAGCACCTGCCATCTTGCCTTCACATGAGGCACGGTGCTCACTCATGGCCCGAAACGACCCCATCTCTGAAGCCACCTCGTTCCCGTGCTTCACTGTCTCACCCCCTACACTCGGACTCTCACACTTACACACACACAACGCCACCTGTTGAGCAGATAACTCACTTATTACTTATGAAATGCTCATATAAATTTCCGGGACAACACTTACACACTCCTATCAACTTCACACAAGGTAACTCATTGTCGGAGAGCAGCTGCGAGGTGTTGACAGCTCGGAGGTCGGCGGTGTGTGTAGATGTTTTATCGAACTTATATGCGAAGTGAAATTTCTTTGTACACTCTCTAAGTCATTTATTTCACATGCTTTGTATGGGGATGTTAATACGCTACAGTATTCAAGCCGCGGTAGCACTAGAGATTTGAAGAGCGTTATCATAGGTAATTCACCGCGTGTTTTAAATGTACGTAGAATCCAACCCGTTAGACGTTTCGTAGCTGCAACTTTGACCTGGTTATGTACTTTGAAACCCATATTTTCAGACATTAATACCCCAAGGTCTTTCACACTGTCTTTCCGTTCTATTATGTGGTTAGATTCTGCTAAGTAATTTGTAATTTGTAATTTCTTTAACGCCATTATTATCTCCGTACCGTATTAATTGGAATTTTTCTTCATTGAATTGCGTGTGGTTTTCCCTGGCCCACTGGAACACTACATTCATGTCTTCCTGCAGTCGGCCCGTGTCCTCTTGTGTGTTTACTATCTTGCTTAATTTTGTGTCATCAGCAAAAGACGACACCGTACTGTGTCTAGTGTTGGTATCTATGTCGCAAATTAGTATGAGGAACAGAAGGGGGGCTAGTAGCATTGTTCCTTGAGGCACTGAGCTTTTGACATCCGAAGGCTCAGATGTGACTTGGTTTACTGCTACTGATTATTTTCGGTTTACGAGGAAATTGTATATCCACCTTCCGATTTTCCCCGTTATACCTTTTGCTTTGAGTTTGTGGGCTATTATACCATGGTCACATTTATCAAATGCCTTGGCAAAATCGGTGTAAATGACATCCACGTTTTTCTTTTCTTCTAGCGCTTTAAGAATTTTGTCATAGTGTTCCAAAAGTTGTGAGAGACATGATCTTCCCGCTCTGAATCCATGTTGACCGGTGTTGTGTAGTTCATTTGCCTCCATGAATGTTGAGATTTTGCTTCGCAGGACTCGCTCGAAAACTTTAATGATGTGAGAGGTTAGAGCTACCGGGCGGTAGATTTTTGGTAGTGCTTTACTCCCTCCTTTATGCAGTGGGGCAATTATTGCGTTTTTCAAGCTATCTGGTATGTCACCAGTGTCTACACTCCTTCTCCACATTATAGCCAGGGGTTTTGAGAGGTTTTCCTTAAATTTCTTCATTAGGATCGAATTCCATGAGTCCGGGCCTGGTGCCGAGTGGGATGGCATGTTGGAAATGGCCTCTTCTATGTCTTTTGGACCGAAATCAATATCCAGCATCTGGGGGGTTTCCGTGGGGGAGGTTTCCATGAAAAATATATTTTGATCTCTGATGACTTTTGTTTCATCAGGCTCACTGAATGCCATTTCATACTGCCTGCGTAAGAGTTCGCTCATTTCCTTTTTGTCCCCTGTGAAAGAGCCGTCCCCTTTGCTTAGTGGGCCAATGTTTGATGCTGTTTTAGCCTTTTGTTTGGCGTATGAAAAGAAGTATTTGGAATTTTCCTTTATACCTGCAATAGCTTTCCTCTCCTCTTCCATATGTTGTAGTTCATATGATATTCTTAGCCTTTGTTCAATTTCCACAAATTCTCTATCTATTTCGGCCTTTTGCCTATCCTGTAGATTTTGATGTGTGCGTCTTTGTGTGAGTAATTTTCTTCTTCTGTACAGCCTCCTCCTTTCCCGATCTTGTTTGCTTCTTCGTCTTGTTTGTCTTGCAGGTATATGGTGGCTACAGATTTGGGTCATGGTTTCTGTTATTAGGACTAGACATTCTGCTGGTGTCAGGTTATTCATTAAATCTTCCCAGTCTATTTCCTCCATTTCTTGATTTACCTCTTCCCACCTAATGTTTTTGTTATTGAGGTTAAATTTACTGAAGGGGCCGGTTTTTGTTCTCGATTCTGAGGTTGTCTGTACACTTTCTAAAGTTGTTTTGATCTCAATTAATTTATGATCTGAGTATGTTGTGTCCGATATGTTAATGCTGTGTACTAGAGAGTCGTTGTTAGTGAAGACCAGGTCTAAGATATTGTTTTCCCGTGTGGGTTCAGCAATATGCTGGGTAAGACTAAAAAAATCGCAAAGTTCAAAAAGCTCTCTCGTATTTGTATTTGCCACTACCTGGTTTTCTAGTTGTCTCCATTTAATGTTTGGTAGGTTAACCCTCTGTTCCCGGAAGGGCTCTTGAACGCCCATAAAAAAGCATACACGAGCTGCCCGGAAGGGCTCTTTAACGCCCAGTGGTTGAAAGCCTGTGAGCTTGGTGTGCGAGGCGTCGGTCAGACGCATGTAAACAACAGCCGGCTGGACCGACGCCCCACATCTCCGGCCACAAGAAGGAGAGCGTCGCTTGTTCGTGTGTGCCTGCATGTTGTTGTTAAGTATCGAAAAGTAGTGTAAAGTGGCTGTTGTTGCCGTAAGTTATCTCCAATGAAATCATCATCACAACTGAACCAGTTGACTTAGAGAGCTCTACTTAACGCCATTCTACAGGTAAATAACACAGCTACGCTTGGGGATGCGCGGGAATGCGGAAGCAGTCAGAATAACAAATATACGGTAGCCTAGCCTAGACGTTTATCGGCCAAAACACCCGGGTTTCGGGGAATATTTATGTAATGCGTAGCCGGGGCTGGAGGGTTAAAGTCTCCTAGCCATATAATATTTGGTGTTGGGTTCCCCAGGGTTTCCACTTCTGATTTTATTTTGTTGAGCTGGGTTTTTAATTCTTCTCGGGATGAGTCTGGAGGCCTGTATGTAACAATAACTGCTAAATTTAGGGATTCTACTTTAACTCCAAGTATTTCCACCACTTCATTACTGTTATTTAGGAATTCAGTACATATCAGTGAGTCATGGATGTACAAGGCTACACCTCCATGTGATCTATGCGTTCTGTCCGCCCTATGTAGGTTGTAACTAGGAATCCATACCTCACTATCTTCCTGATCTTTAATGTGAGTTTCTGTGAGAGCCGCAAATATAGCGTTTCCTTCTTCTAGCAGGCCCCTAATAAATGGTACTTTATTCGTAGTTCTATTTTTGTTTTTGTTTTTTTCTTTTTTAGGCCTTGGATATTTGCGAACAAGATTGGGATTGGATCATTATACAGTACTGTATGTCAATAATTTGGGGTCAGATACATATGACTGCAGAAAGGACTCTGTTGCACACATAACTGAATTACTTATGAGACTCAAGAGAAAATATTTCTGTTAAATAATGTAAACTTTCTGGAGAGAACTACCATAAGAAAAATTGGGTCAATGTTGAGTCATAATTATCCTCTGGGATCCTACCGTAAATTACTCACAACTGACAAAGCAAGCATGCGTAACTGGGTGCAATTCGGCTTGACCAAATTGACGGAAATTTAAGAGTTACATACAATGGTTTAACATCCATTTCTCTTATATTGTTATGACTCAGATGAGGTTGACTTTCAGCAGTTGGGAAATAATAATACAAATATTACTACTACTACAGTACTAATATTAATACTAATAATAATTATAATTGGTCATTTACTTCTCAAAAGCACTAGTTCTCACAGGGGAATTCACTTGCGCTCGTAACGTGTTACATCAAAATTAAAAGAATTGTGGTGCTGTTCATAATTATACAGTACTGTATAAGCTGCAGCTGTGGAAAATTGCAACAGCTAAAGCCTGTATAATATACAAACACTCTCACTCACTCACACACACATATATATATATACTGTGTGTATATATACTGTGTGTATATATACTGTACATATACATATATATATACATATACTGTATATATATACAGGTACTGTAGGTACTGTACTATATACACAGCATATTTAGTTTATACAGCTTTTAAGAGTTGAATTGAAAGACTTATCAGGAGGTAGCTAAAATACTAAAAGCAAAACTTGGCACCATCTGATTGAAAGGGTTTAGGGGCAACATCTGACCTTAATGTTGTGGTACGGGTCGTCAGGAAACGTAGGGTCGTAGAGGAGACAGCTGCCACCATAATCTTTCTCTTCCATGGGCTCTCCTAGTTTGGGGTCAATGTGTTTCAGCAGCTGACGGGCCCCAGATGCACTCTACACAGGGAGAAAAGGGTCACTACCGCTTAGATGAACACTAGTAATAATTTTATCCATTAATATATATACATACTGTACATACATACATACGGTACAGCTACATACGACTCACCCCAGCTAGCCACAGACACACTTACACTAACTATAAAAGAGCTAACTGGGAAGCTTTCACAAATGAGACAGAACAACACTTTGAAACCTTAAACAGTACACCCATCACTAACATCAACAATGCTGTACACACATTCAACACGCCTATCCAAAACGCCGACAAGAAACACATTCCAAGAGGTAACATAAAAAAACACAACCCCAACTTCTCACCAGAAATTCAAAACCTCATCATACAACGCGACACACTGAAACACTCCCCAGCACCCCACACACAAGACAACAATCAACAAATTCAAGCACTCAACATCCAGATTAACAACAAAATACAAGAACAACAAACACTAAATTGGAATAACTTCCTACAAACACTCGATCACAAAACAAACCCCAAAAAACTCTACAAAACACTAAACAGCATCACACTTTCGAACAGCAACACAACACAATCACATGCTGCAATCACAACAACAGACTCTACTCCTTCACGTAAACAAGCAAACACTCTCCTCAATCACTTCTCTCATGTCAGTCACCTAAAACCCCACAAAGACGACCAACGTGTCATCCGACGAAAAAGACAATTCCCCACAGACCCTGACTATACACCCTTCACCAACAACCAGACAAAGCATATCATCAACAATCTCAAGCTCTCACCCGCCTGTGGCCTAGACAACATAAGCAACATTCACCTCAGACACCTGGGACCACAAGGCATACAAGCACTCACTAACATATCAAACTACAGCTACTCACACAACACAATACCAGACATCTGGAAGCATGGTATCATCATCACATTCCCCAAACCTAACAAAGACCCCACGCTACCCTCCTCACACCGCCCTATCACACTCCTTTGCACCCCCTCCAAAGTCATAGAGCGCCTTGTACTACAACTGATGACACTTGACTTACCCCTTTCTCCAACACAACATGGCTTCAGGCCATTGCACTCCACAAACACTCTTCTTACAGACCTTACACAAAGAGCTTTTGACGGAATCAACTCGGCTAGACCACCACACAGATCAGTACTTACCACACTCGACATTAGTAAAGCCTTCGATGCCATCCCCCGCCACAACCTAACAAACAAAATCTACAACACAAACATGCACAACAACACAAAAAGATGGCTGGCCAACTTCTTAGCAGGCAGATGTGCACATGTATCTTTTGCCGGTCAGTCATCTAGCATTAGAAATTTCCCAAACGGAGTCCCGCAAGGATCCGTCCTGTCGCCCGCAATCTTCAATCTGTACATGCATGATATAAATACACCAAATTCACCCCAAATAACCATAGCCTCCTACGCAGACGACATAACACTCACAAGCACGCACCAAAACCCAGACACAGCAACAAGACTCCTTCAAGACTATCTCGACACATTACATGAATGGTGCACTACAAACAGACTCAATTTAGCCCCAGCTAAATCCACTGCAACCCTCCTCACAAGCTGGACAGGAGAGCACGATTACGTCTCGGGACTCAACATAAACAACACACACACACACACACAAAATCCTAGGAGTAACATACGACACCCAAATGACATTCAAACAGCACACCACAAACACAAAAAAGAAACTGACACCCAGACTTAACGCCCTCAGATCACTTGCCCACACAAAATTTGGACACAACAAAGAAACCACCACCACAGTCTACAAACAATACATAAGATCAGTTATGGAATATGCAAGCCCGGCCTGGGCTTCTAACCTAGCTGAAACACACCTTAAGACCTTACAAACTATTCAAAATAAAGCCCTGAAAATCATCACAGGATGCACAGCTACTACACCCACAGATCACCTACATCAAGAAACCAAAGTCCTCAAAGTCAAAGATCATCTAGACATGAGATGCACTCAATTCCTGGCAGCAGCCTCCACGAATCAACACCACCCACTACACTACATGGCAACACACCCACAGACACCAATAAATATCAAAACAACACCCAGCACACGCTATCACACACAAATACTGTCTTCTCTCCCTCCCTGCCCACCCCAAACCAACTTCCGGAAGCACATCCATACTCATATCACTCGCCGTTCTATCCACTCACTCATAGACAACACGCAGCTGCAAGCACAACCTCCCGAAATCCATCCTTCTGAATCCTCCCTTCCTCGCGAGGACAGAGTCCACCTGGCCAGGCTGAGATGCGGGCACCATCCAGCTCTTCTGAGCTATCAGAAGAGACTGGATGACTCCGTCGTCGACACCTGCCCGGGTTGTAACACAGCACCCCATACCATTAAACGCATCATAGAAGACTGCATTTCACACAACCACTTACGCCAACAACACAATTTACACTCTTTGAGAGCTCTGTGGGAAAGCCCGACCGTGGCCATCGCCTTCCTTAAGGACTCGGGGCTGTTTGGCCAGGCAGCTTAGGGAACAACAACAACACCATAGCTGGGAGCCTGAAGCTAACTTACTGGAAACCACAGACAAAGTCTGTGGTATGACAAAAGAGCATCCCTGAAATAGAATATCCTGCTAGTGGGATGATGAAGTCGAAGATGCTATCAGAGAGAAAAGAAGACTTTTTAAGGCATGGAAGAAGGGAGGGAGTAGTGTGTAGGTGTAGGGATAAAAGGGAGGTTCATAGAGCAGCCAGGAAAGCTATACAAAACCTTCTCTCAGATAGGATGAATAACCCTTGAAATAAATATACCATGTATGAGTTAGCTTTACAAATGAGAAATAGCAATAAGGATGTAGCAGGTGAACAATGTATAAAAAATGACCGCGGTGTGGTGGTTCATACTGAGGACGAAATCAGGAAAGCAAAGAGGGAGCACTATGACCGGATGTTTAATGTTGAGTTTGAATGGGATAAGGAACATCTGAGTGATGTGGAGCCAGTGATGCAGGGCCTTACCCCGTGGATTAGTCATACAGTTGTTAGACGCGCAATAACTAAAGCCGTAGGCTGCTCAGGCATCGTTGCCAAGATGCTGAAGGCTTCTGGGGAGGTTAGGGTGCAAATGGTAGCACAGCTGATAAACGCAGCTGTAAGGGAGGAGAAGGTACCTGACGATTGGCAAAATAGTGTTATAGTGAATATTTTTAAAGTGCTTTGGATAAGTACAAAATTTGGATATCAAGGATTACTGTACCTCTATATTAGATATAATAAAGGATAGAATATAAATATAAAGTATGGTATATAAAAACATGAATTCTTATACGATTTGTATATTAATTCACAATACTGTACACACTATCAAGAAGCTGAAGAATATGTAGCTGTAGGAGTTGGGTGACTTCTGTTAACCACTAATGTCTAGTTTTCTAATCACATACCGAATCTTAATTCGGTTTAGCCACCCATTAGAAAATGAACAAGTCTGCTCAATTCAAATTTTCTCATGAAATTTGCGGCCCATTTCAAACAACAGTGGCCATGAAAATACTTGCCCTCTCAGACCGCTTCAGCAAAAACAACTTGTACCGGGTTCAATTCCTCCAACATAGGTGCACAAAGTGTACATCATAATTCAATGCTCTTGTTCATCTCCGTCTTTATAAAAAAAGTTCTTGATATAACTGGATTGTTTTTTTTATTCGGCTTTCGGCAAAGTATAATAAGGATTGACTGATGGTAAATATGATTTAACCAAACTGTATGGCTGTGGGTGCAAAACCGAGGAATAGAATGACATGACCTGACCTGGTATCGACCCTCAAAACAAAGCTGTAGACGAAGCATTCGACCGGCGCACAGTTTAAAAGTTTTGATTTTGCCAATTTTCACCCATTTTTCATATCATATAAATATACATTATCATAATTATTTCTGGTCTCAAAAAATTCAGTTATATGAGGTACTTGGATGCCTAGAGTTCGGTTAAACGGGGTCCTAGTGTAATTTCTTGGTCTACATTTCCTTGCGACTCTCTCCACGTTCATAGACGTGCTTTTTTAAGAAAAGCACGTCTATGAACGTGGAGAGAGTCGCAAGGAAATGTAGACCAAGAAAGAGTTGGTATCAGGTATTACACAGTTACCTGGGCGGGTGCCCAACCCCGAAGGGGTTGAAATAGGGGAGCAATCCCCCCGCCAAAGGCGGCTTTCTAGGGCCTTTCCTAGCTGATGCTGAAAGGATTGGGTTCTAGTCATGTGGTGATGGGCTGGTCTATCAGAGTGAGAACTGAGCAATCTCTGCCATACCCATAGCTTACTCCGACTGTTCCTTTTACTTATATATTTTCTAGATCTCAAGTGACGGCGTCTCTAACGTGGATTGACCTCCCAATCTACGAAGATTGGAAGCCAAAGCGTCACATTTTTCCTTTGTCCCTCAACTTTCTCTTCATAATTGCTGAGGGGCACAGGGCCCTGGGTGGGGCTTTGGTTTCCTGGGCGTCTCCGCACCCTCCTCAGCTCCCCGCCATGGAGTGGCTTCGGTCACCCAGGCTTTATTGTGGTCGGCAGGGAGGGTTCTGTGGGGGCGCTCGGTTATGGCCTTGGCCTTGCTCGGGGCCTTGGGGCTGTTCGGCCAGGCAGCTTGGGGAGCAACAACAACAACAACACAGTTACCTCGCAGCCAAAGGACTGACTAAAAGGGATGCCAAAGACCGAGTTGCCTGGAACGCCGCTATAAGGTGAACACAAAGAATTACCTACTCACATGTAGAACATAGTCTTCAATGTACAGTATGTATACATATAATAATAAACTTTAAAAGGCCTAGCTGCATGCACATGTGAGCCCTGGTTACCCAAAGGTGGCTGTGGAAACAGAAAGGGGTTATACCCAACTGTAACACAGCAGTTATGTGGGAGTACCTTGCTCCAGCACCATATTACCATCTCAAGGGACCATATGATACTACTGGGAGCAGACCATTGTTCCCAACTAAAGGCCCGTATGTCCTTACTGGCACATGAATACTGGTACCGGTACTGTATAAGTATACAGTATGACATTTGCTTGCACTTTGTAGTAATGGTTTCTCTTACTTCTCATTGCTACCTGATAAGTACAATTTATTATTTCACAAATTACTCTGTACATTGTACAGTATCGTTATAAGCGGATTGATACATCCCTATTTTAACTCATAAACTACGGCAAACCTCACCTGATGTTCTGCTGAAAGACTGCGGCAAATCTCACCTGAGGCACACTATACAAACCCACATAAAAACCGCGCCAGTACTTGAAATTATCTCAAATCTGGGTTACATATAGCACAAAATGGCATCTCTCCATACCACCAGCTCCTCTCCTCCCCCTCTATCTACTTTGTCCCCCTTCTTCTTCTCCCCCTACCTCTACTACACCCTCATCCCTCTCTCTACCACCTTTACCTAACTCACCTATCCCCCCCCTATCAATCTACAGTACTACCACCCCTCCCTCACACTCGTACTACTGTATGTGCGAGCCGGCGGTGAAAGGGTGTCGCATCCCCATAGTGTGGCTCCCTCCACTCTCCACAGTTTTTTTATCGGAATATATATATATTACACCTAATATTTGGGTAGGCATTCTTCAGATGTGCCTTGTGCTTGAAATCTATATACGTGTGGCTCAATAATATTGCTTTATAAGGTAGATATAAGGTATAACATGAAAATCATCCCCTTCATAACACCAACCATTCTGCACTCTCTCATTGCCGACACGCACCAACCATAAAACTTCCGACCACAACCACATTGGTTTGGATGGAAAATATATATGGTCGGATGCGGGAAAGTATTTCAAAGACGTTCATGTACTTTTTAGCTAATTTTGCAAGACTATTTGGTATATTCCTGCGAAACGGCATGCATTATATCTCAAGAACTGGGCAGTGTTATAGCATATTTGTTGTTTGTACATATATATATGTATTATGTATGTTGCTTCGTAGTATACTATAAATGGAAAATATACAGTTTGGTAAATGAATAATTAGAGGGCATCTGTGGACTCACTTTTACAATTTCCCAGCTCAGCTGGTGGGCGACGAGTGGAGGTGAGTCGAGTTGTATACTGATATTCTATTGGTCAATAAACTGGGTGTGACGTCACGAGCGATGATGGCATATGAATGGTTGTTGTGGGAGTACGTCACTGTCTAGATGGTGACGTCACAAATTCTCGCGACATTTTAACGGGTGTAGAAATACAAGTCAGTCCATATAATGAGCCTCTTTTGTTTCTCAATCCCTCTACGACGCCACTTTGATTCATTTATTATCCTTGGTGTTTATAATCTCTCGGATTCGGGCCAGTCGGCCATATTTGAAATGGTGGAACTGTTGTTCAATGAATAGTGAAGTGTTTTTGCTTTATGAAAACACTTACAACATCATCTATTTAACGGGATTACCAACGGAGCTTCCAGCGGCATTGTGTTAATTTGGCTGCAGACCATTATTGTCCAGTACACCAAGAGTAAGGGTTTTATACCGTCGTTATTTGGGTCCAAGCCTAGGCTACGTTTACCACAGAATCTTTAATGAATATCCTCAATACAGACTTATTTCCTTCACTTACCTCGTCAATAATAACCCATATAGGTGGAGAGGCCCTGAATTATATCAAAGAAAAAGTGATGTTGAAACATTATCTGCAATTTAGCCATGTTGATTAACTCTTAGCCCACGTAACCCCTTCAGACTCATATGACGCAGAGGTTGGCAGATTAGCAATAAGAAATAGAGTTCTCTCACTCTTATAATTACCTCTTTTGGCAACCGTCAATCTTTTATGAATTAAATACCAAACCAGCGGGGGTGTGGGGGTGGCAGCCCCCACCTAATATACTAGGTTAGGTTAGGTAAGGTTGTTAGGTTACGCTAATATTACCCCTTATTTTCGTCTTTTACCCCTCAATTTCCCTGTACTTCATAGCCCTCCCCACTATCGGGGGCCGTATCTTAAGATTGTTGGATAATGGGGAAAAAGTTTTTTTCCGGAATCTTTAATGTAGGCCTATATCCTCAATACAGACTTATTTCCTTCACTTACCTCGTCAATAATAACCCATATAGGTGCAGAGGCCCTGAATTATATCAAAGAAAAAGTGATGTTGAAACATTATCTGCAATTTAGCCATGTTCATTAACTCTTAGCCCACTTAACCCCTTTAGACTCAAATGACGCAGAGGTTGGCAGATTAGCAATAAGAAATAGAGTTCTCTCACTCTTATAATTAACTCTTTTGTCGACCGTCAATCTTTTATGAATTAGGCTAAATACCAAACCAGCGGGGGTGTGGGGGCGGCAGCCCCCACCTAATATACTAGGTAAGGTTGTTAGGTTACGCTAATATTACCCCTTATTTTCGTCTTTTACCCCTCAATTTCCCTGTACTTCATAGCCCTCCCCACTATCGGGGGCCGTATCTTAAGATTGTTGGATAATGGGGACAACTGTTTTTCCGGAGATTCTAATTAATGACAACCACTGTATAATGATGAAAACTAGCTAAAACCCCCCCAAAAAAACTCACAAAATAAAAGTTGGCCAGGTTCCTGGATATTTTCCTTAATTTGCATGAAAAAATTGTAATAGGCCTATAGAAACCTTATAAATCTTATAAATCATATAAATAACAAATCCACAAAAATACAATCATTGAAAATAGCTGTGGTCCGTCTCCTTAATATTGACCGAAAAAACGCCCATTCTAATATATCTCCGAGCTCTTTCGGACAGTCACTGTTTACAAACGCCTTCTTTATGCAATATAATCAATATTTACCCCCTGCTGGCAACATAGATGACGATTTCAATACTTCATGGTGGGGTGAGGGGGGCAAAGCCCCCCCTCAGCCCATCGTGTATCCAACATTGGCATTATAACTAAGACCATGAATAGGGCCTACACTCATTTCTCAAAATGTGGAGGAAAAAACATAAAAAATAAGGGTGCGAGCCTATTCCCTATAATTACCAATATATCACTTCATCTTGGGACGATACCGCTCTCGCACATTAACCTTACCGTTCACGAGGCAAATACGGGGGTGGGGGATACTAATTAGTATTGATAAATAGAAACGGTTTGAATATCAAGACGCAAATTACACAGTGCACTAATGACATTATAATACACGTTGTGTGAAACAAATACACCGCTGATGTTAAATTAACCGGGTGTAAGATTAAGCGGGTGTAATGACGACATGTTGGCCGAGGGCTGGAATGACGTCATCGCTGAGGCCCGCCTTGGCTGATGACGTCACGATAATCAACAACCAATCACAAGCAAGGATACACAACGTCTTGGCTTGGTTAATCAAGATGGCTATATTCTAGTTAATCGCCGTGTTTCAACCCCTCTCTTTCCCTGATATATTTCATACCCTCCCCAGCTATCGGGGTTTAGTATTGTTGAGGTAAGTGAAGAAAATAACTAAGAGATATGAGGATATAAATAAGGATCCTTAGTTAATGGTCAAACAAAATACGGTGACTACCGCTACATAGGATCTTACCGACTATTTTATTCTGACATTGCCGCATCTACCCCTCTCCCTTAGTGCAGTTGTTCGGTTAAAAAAAAAAAAAAAAAAATACCGGAAAAGTAATGGGAATACAGTATATCAATGTAACATACCTGGTATGTGATATAGAGCATGTATTATACAGGCTGGTTAAACAAAAGTCTAGTACAAAGCTTACATTTTTCTCATAGAGAACAAATTATTCTAGGCTGTTTAAATATTTGAACACTATCTAAAAAATAGACAAAGTAAATATATTTCTCTACAATACCTGATACAAGACAAATATTAGTCCGAGCTCGTAGACAATGGATATAATGAAGATGAACCTCCATATGGCTGGATGTGGCCGCTTGAAGGGTCCATCGGGGGTTACCGTTACCCCTAGCAGGATGAATGCCAACACACTTGCCAGAAGACCCCTGATAAAACACACAACAGTTAAGGCGGGTTTATATTACAACTTTCGCACGCAGCTTTTTATCATAACCCTGATCTGGCAACCATTTCAGACTATTGTATTCTACACACATTTGTAACAGATAGTAGCAGTAGTAGTAATAAACTAGTTCAACTAGATAAACGGTAGATTTTTCGAGATGACAGAATACAGTACTTACAAAACTGGTGCTAAATTTGACTACACAGGATGAGACTTCAACCCTGGACTCTGGTAATGGAATTCAGTGCCACCCAGTACTTTCTTAAGAATTCTGTAACCTATAGTGATCTACAATCAGTCTAGTTGACATTATCCGTGTAGAATAGTCTCAAAATACCTAAAACTTTCCAAAGCTATTCAATGATAAATTTGTGTTGCATCTGCAGAAATTAAAAATTAGTTTTCTCTCTAGTTATAGACTTTACTCATTAACTAACGTATCATATTCATGCTTAATTCAACTGTTTGTGAGTGTCTGCCTCCTATGACATCAAGGAGTCAGATTCCTGACTTGCTTTGTAGGCAAGATGAGAAAAAGAAAACATGGTCATAATAACAAATTCTTTCATAAAGTCTGCCACTAAAGTAATGGCATAGATTCCCATATTAGACACTGTGAGTGAATGCAATACTATTAACTTGTATAGGTCCTTAGCAGAACAGGCCTGAAGGGATGATGAGAGACTACATAACTAACCACAGTGGCTTATTCTGGCTTGGTGAAACAATGTGTAAGGTAAGGAGTGCTTGAGAAATGTTATTGTTTTATTAGAATGGTTGAGTTTGTGTATGTAGTCTGTACATGGATTTATCAGACATGAAAGCATGCTAATCTGGGACTAGCATTATTTTGACTCTAGTCACTCCCCTCTTAGCACCAATGTGTTAGATAGAGGTGGCGACCGAGAATGAAACAAAAGACTACTCACACACCCATTGGGCCGGAGTTTTTTTTAATGAAAACAGCAGTACTGTACTGAAAGTACTAAACATATCAAGAAAAATTGCTATATTTTAAACTCCTTGAAATCTGTAGTACATTATATTTATCATGGTAGGCAATTATTTAAGCATAATATATACATAACTATGGGTTGGAGCCAGGAATAAAGGCATCCGGCCATAAAAGGCATCATAGTTCTGCCTGTGGATAACTTGAGGCTAAGCCTTTGCACACTGCCACTGTCCTGCAGAACAACGACTACCCTGGTGATGGGCTGGTCTATCAGAGTGAGACCTGAGCGATCTCTGCCATACCCATAGCTTACTCTGACTGTTCCTTTTACTTATATATTTTCTAGATCTCGAGTGACGGCGTCTCTTCCGTGGATTGACCTCCCAATCTACCAAGATTGGAAGCTAAAGCGTCACATTATTCCTTTGCCCCTCAACTTTCTCTTTATAATTGCTGAGGGGCACAGGGCCCTGGGTGGGGCTTTGGTTTCCCGGGCGTTTACGCACCCTCTCAGCCCCCCGCCATGGAGTGGCTTCGGTCACCCAGGTTTTATTGTGGTCGGCAGGGAGGGTTCTGTGGGGTCGCTCGTTTATGGCCTTGGCCTTACTCGGGGCCTTGGGGCTGTTCGGCCAGGCAGCTTGGGGAACAACAACAACAACAACAACGACTACCGCATGGAGAACTACCAATGAGAACACTCTAAGCCATGCTATCCTTGATGTATAGGTGCCTGAACATGTTGTGACATAGTTTGATTGCCTGACAGAAATTTATGCTTTCACAGGTTTATAAATAGCTACAAGGAGATAATGAGTTTATCTTTTTGTAATACTGTACTGTTGTTAAAAGTGGGTAACACCATTTATTTTTATTAATACTACTGTATGACTGTATGTATTAGTCAGATATGGTGGTCAAATACAGCGAGACCTCCACAACATTTGTACCAAGTTCATTTCCAGGAAACTGTACAGCGGTCATGTAAGTAACAAGACCTGAGGGAAAACTATAGTCCATTAACCCTTATTTAGCGGGCTAGGTGGTCTATTTGACCGTAGCGCCCAGCGTTTTTTTTTTTACCCTAAATAGGGTTGTTTACGTGATCATTTTCATGCCTAAATAAGACCCAGAGCGTAAAACAAGTATCTATCCCTGAAAGGGCGTAAACAGAGCTTTCCAATGACACCCGAACCATCCTTGTACGACCACTGGTTCTCTTGCAACGATCGTGCAACACGAGTGCAAAAACCCTGTAATTAGGTAATTTCCCTACATAATTCCCTGTGTAGCGAGTGAGGAGAGGGGGAGGAAGTTAGAATACAGTTCAGTTGGTCCACCGCGGTGGTGGGTGACGGTCATACAGTTGCTACGCTCCTCACACCGCTCAGCTCTCTCTCTCAGCAACATTACGTGCTGAAAATGGCGCACGACATAAGTTGTGAACCGCCACATAGTCCAAATTTATTTCACACGACATTAGTTGCGCGCCGACAGTTAAGGGTTAAGTCAAACATAAAACAGTACAATAGGTAGGCTACAATTGCAGTCATTAATGCTGATACACACATATTTGAAGCTGTTTTGGGTTAAATTGAAATTTATTACCAGTAATTCTTTACCTGTTACTGTATTTGTATTTTGGAGATTCCTTTACATTTTCTGAGGCTTCAAAATGTATCAGAATTAATGACCGTGACTGTACATATCATCAGATGACTTTGCTATAAAACTAGTAGCGGTGTTACCCATATCTAATATCCACCTCCCCTCCTCCCACGTTTCTGCCCTCTCCCTGTCCTACCTCCTTGAGGCTCCTTCCCAGCCACCCCCCCCCACCCCCACCCTTCCACCGCCACCTGTCATGGCGGATATTTAAGGCCTCCTAGGTACCAGTATTTGTTAGTGACCTGATGAAGCTATCTGCGAAACATTGTCAATAAAGTGCTCTTCCTCAGATGGTGTTTTTTATCCAAGTGATTACCTTTTAGTGTTGTCAACAATATCTTCAACTGTTGGACTGAGTGCCTCATACAGCAGGAAACAGATCATAAACACCAGAGTCGTCAAGGTGTGGGCACGCCTGGGGAAGAGAAGATGACACATTTTAACATTTTGACACAAACAGACTCTTCCTAAGCTAAACACAGTACAAAGTGAACAAATAAAACATATACAAATATAAATAACAATAAACATTTGTAAATTAATAAATTATTCAACTCTATTATATCACATGCTTTCATTAATTTCATTTGGGGGTTATTGTTGTTAAATACAATTTTAAAATTAATATCACAATTCAATCAGTCCTATTAGTTTTTAAAGTGAAAACTGAAAAGTTAAAAAGTTTTGGTCTAGGACAATGACTGACTATTTTATTGCTAGTAGAATTTCACAAATCCCTAAGTTATTAATATTACTTTGAAACCTTTGTAGAGTAGAGTATCCATATCTTGATCATATTATTGTGAAGACTTGTGACAATGAGAGCAATGCATGCAATGAACACTTTCACTGCATGCCTCAACCACTCTGACTTATCCTAATCCACCTCCCCTGGTGGTCTGGGTGAAGGGTTAAGTATGGTGGGTGATGTGTGGTGGGTGAAATGTGATGGGTGATGTGTGGTGGTTGAAGTGTGGTGGGTGAAGTGTGGTGGGTGATGTGTGGTGGGTGAAGTGTGGTGGGTGATGTGTGGTGGTTGAAGTGTGGTGAGTGAAGTGTGGTGGGTGAAGTGTGGTGGGTGAAGTGTGGAGGGTGAAGTGTGGTGGGTGAAGTGTGATAGATGAATTTTGGTAGGTGAAGTGTGATAGATGATGTTTGGTAGAAGTGTGATAGATGAAGTATGAAGTGTGATATATGATGTGTGGTGGGTGAAGTGTGAAATATGATGTGTGGTGGAAGAAGTGTGAAAGATGATTGTGTGGCAGGTGAAGTGTGATAGATGATGTGTGGTGGGTGAAGTGTGATAGATGATGTTTGGTGGGTGAAGTGTGAAAGATGATGTGTGGTGGGTGAAGTGTGATAGATGATGTTTGGTGGGTGAAGTGTGAAATATGATGGTTGGTGGGTGAAGTGTGATAGATGATGTTTGGTGGAAGAAGTGTGAAAGATGATGTGTGGTAGGTGAAGTGTGAAAGATGATGTGTGGTGGGTGAAGTGTGATAGATGTGTGAAGTGTGATAGATGTGTGAAGTGTGATAGATGGTGTGTGGTGGGTGAAGTGTGATATATGATGTTTGGTGGGTGAAGTGTGAAAGATGATGTGTGGTGGGTGAAGTGTGATAAATGATGTTCGGTGGGTGAAGTGTGAAAGATGATGTTTGGTGGGTGAAGTGTGAAAGATGATGTGTGGTAGGTGAAGTGTGAAAAATGGTGTGTGGTGGGTGAAGTGTGATAGATGATGTGTGGTGGGTGAAGTGTGATAGATGATGTGTGGTGGGTGAAGTGTGATAGATGATGTGTGGTGGGTGAAGTGTGATAGCTGATGTGTGAAGTGTGAAAGATGATGTGTGGTGGGTGAAGTGTGATGGATGATGTTTTTTTTTGTTTTTTTTTCTTTTCCTATGTGAGTGAGGGAGACAAAAGGCCTGTAGAGTGTGTCTTCCCCATAGTTGAAAGAGTGACAGGGCCAAAATCAAGGGACGTTCGAGCCAAAATGCCTGGACAAACAGAGTTTGAAGCAATTTAAGTCATAGGAGGAGGGAAAGACAGATTCTGGGAGACAGTTCCAGAGCTCAGCTGTTGAATAGAAGAAAGTCTGAGAGTAACGTTTCACTCTTGGGTTGGACAGTTGCACAGAGTAGGGGTGGGTTTGTGTTGCAAGACAGGTACCACGTACCCTATGTAGAGGAGAGGTGGTATACACTGGGAGAGCTCTGAGGAGCACTGATTATTGTAGTAGCGATAGAATAGCGAGATAGATGCAACATTGCGGTGAAGAGAGAGAGTTTGCAGAGAGTTGGTGAGTGGGCGGGAATTAATGATACGACAGGCCTTCCTTTTTACTTTGTCTAGAAGTGCTTGTGTGAGAGGATCCTCCCCACACATGTGAACAAAACTCAATACAAGGACGCACTGTGCCCCTGTACAGAGCAAGAACCTGTGCAGGGGTAAAGAACCCCCTGAGGCGGTTGAGCATACCCAGCTTCTGGGAGGCTACCTTACCAAGGGTGAAGTGTGAAAGAAGTTGTTTGGTAGGTGAAGTGTGAAGGATGATGTGTGGTGGGTGAAGGATGATGTGTGGTGGGTGAAGGATGATGTGTGGTGGGTGAAGGATGATGTGTGGTGGGTGAAGGATGATGTGTGGTGGGTGAAGGATGATGTGTGGTGGGTGAAGGATGATGTGTGGTGGGTGAAGGATGATGTGTGGTGGGTGAAGTGTGAAGGATGATGTGTGGTGGGTGAAGTGTGAAGGATGATGTGTGGTGGGTGAAGTGTGAAGGATGATGTGTGGTGGGTGAAGTGTGAAGGATGATGTGTGGTGGGTGAAGTGTGAAGGATGATGTGTGGTGGGTGAAGTGTGAAGGATGATGTGTGGTGGGTGAAGTGTGAAGGATGATGTGTGGTGGGTGAAGTGTGAAGGATGATGTGTGGTGGGTGAAGTGTGAAGGATGATGTGTGGTGGGTGAAGTGTGATATATGATGTTTGGTGGGTGAAGTGTGATAGATGATGTTGATGGTAAATTGCCATTTCCTAATTTTGCTTAACCCTTACTGTACCAGCGACGGACGTTGGCGGTCAGTAAAGAAGTAACTCGTCAGTACCAGCGACGGAGGACGTCCGTCAGTAATATGTGGACCTTGTAACTGCCCGTATCGAACGGTACCTGGTACCATGACTTGTACGCACTGCTCGGAGACATTGGCAACACTTCTCAGCTTGGATCCAAGCTCCCACAGGCTAGCTGGGTCAGTACTCCTTCAACTTTCGGAGTGAGAGAGTGTTCTCTCTTGACTCTGAAGCCATTTTGGCCACAATACCTGGTACTGGAGGGTAGATAATTTATAGTAATACCCTCTGGTACAGTAGGGGTTAATCAACTATTACATTTTTTTTAAGAGATAGAAGTTGTTAATTGTAACAACTCTGCATTAATAATGCCATATATTTCCATTATCGAAAAATCAGCGGCTAAGGGATTGAATTTACCGTCGGCTGATTATCAAAGTGCAAAAATACCTGCTGACTTTGAATTATAAATATGATATTTATGAGTATGGGTGACTGTAATGCCCTGTACTCGCAAAATCCCGCAACCACAAAACTACCCGAGGGTTCGAAACTGGGACAGGCCTGGTGATTTTCGGGAGGGTTAAATTCCCTTCGCACCCAGCATTTCATTGGTAGCAGCGGTGGGATACGTCAGGGACCACTTAGCCATGACGGAACCATAGGGCTATGTCCTGGATCTCCCCGTGATAAGACGGATCATGGCGGTTCAGAAAAACAAGGAGAAGGTTGCCGCCATCAGTAAGGCACCCACCCAACCTCAGGCTCCAGCTCCAGCTCCCTAGCCAGCATCCACTCCCGTCAGGCCCACTGACAAGCCAGTTGAATGGGCTCGGGTGAAGCCCATGGAGTGGAAATCTTGCAGCTCAAGCTGCCCTCTCACCAGCCCGACCCACATCTCCGACGCTACCAATTACATGCAGATAGCCCATATATCCGATTGGCCTTTGACGCTGCCGCGCGGCCATTATGAGATCGAGTCGCCCCAACTTCCCAGGATCTTACCGAAAATCCCCAGGCATGGCGCGGTTTCGAACCCTGGTCAGTAACCTCAGTAGGTCTACCAGACTCGCGCGCTAACAGACTGTACTACCACGAACGTACAATAGGATAGCAACCTTAGTTCTCCTTGAAAGAACCAGGTGATAGTCTCGTGGTGATTCACGTGGTGGGTTTATTAGACTTCGCCAGCAACAACGACGTCAACTCAGGTAGTTTTGTGGTTGCAGCATTTTGCGGGTACAGGGTATTACAGTGATTAAAATGTAATAATCAACAATATGCAAAAACAGCCACAGAAATGTCGAAACGCAGCTTATAATTAAGAATTGTTGAACAAGGAGGGTGGAGAGCTCCGTGATGTCATATTTAAAAAGTTCTAGGTCGCTTACAGGCAATTCCCGGCATACCTTGGTTTGTCTACTAAGTATGTTTTGATGTAAACGTTAAAACGGTAGAAAATTCAAAGTAACTTAAGTTCAGATTCCAATATCCCAAAGTTAATGTGTTCTGATGATACTACCTGTACTCCGCAATAAATTAACTGGAGATGTGGTTTCAGTCGTACGTCCAGGCTATCTTTTTGGGCTGCCTCTGTCATCAACTTCTATATTTTCTTATCAGACTGATCTCACGTCTTCCTAGGTCTACCCTTACACACAGCTCCCCCCCACATTCACAGTCCGGTTCATCTTCACCCAATTCTGATCATTCATTCTCTCCATGTGTCCAAGTCTTACTCTGCCCATGCACATCACTTCGCTGAAACTACTAATGCCCAGACGCTTTCTTAGTTCCCCACTCCATACCCCATCCCAGAGGTTAACCCCACATATCCAACTCAACATTCTCTTCTCATTCCGTTCCATTCTATTATCTGGCCACGTCTCCGAGGTGTAGGTCATTACACAATTTGTTATCACATTAGAATGCAAACATTTGTCCATACATTATAGCAGTGCATGTTTAATACAGAAGAGCTCCCTGGGGCCTTCTCTACCGGAAACTGTCTGTAGCGTGACGTCACTTGTTGACCATTCTTGGCCACCCGTTTGAGTTTCGCCGCGTGAAATTAGATTTGGTGTTGTATTGGCTTTATATTCAGTAAAATATTTGCGCCAATATGAACCCCAGTTCGGGTCTTTGAATCTATAAAGCCAAGTTCTGAAATATCTGGGCTATAATAAATACAGTATTGCAATAATAATAATAATTTATTGTCTCGTTTGCCTTCGATACTGATCCAAAAGGGTGCGTTGCCAGTTATGCTCTTGTCTAACATTCTGTAAGTAAACCCATGTTACGTATACCATAAACTTATACAACTGAAATGTTGTTTACCTTTATAATCTATTACAATATTTACACGTTTAGAAAATGTGGCATATGCCCATTAAAATCCCCTACTGTTTGTACACAATCATCAAAAGGTAGATTAAACATCTTACCGACATCTCAGACAAAGCTAAACATGGCTGCACCTAATCAAATTAGCTAAACCCTAATCAGTATACAGTGACACAACTTTTCCTATTATATTGGCTATTATCAAACGATTTTGTTCCGGTTGCGATGTAGTTTACCAGTGATTGCTAAAGGTTCTTCCTAAGTTGAATAAAATAGTTTAGTGCTATCAACAATAAGACACAAAATATACAATTTTATTCAAAAGGTAAATTTTTATCAACAAGGTTTTGGTGTGTAAGGTAAATGTATGCTCTAGTGGAATGCCAGTGTTTGTGATCATTAATACGTCTATATAGTCGTGATCATAAGGTTACACCCTATTGAATATTAAAACAAGTTCTGAAAACATACAAATGTCTCGTTCGTGTTCGATAGTGATTCAAATAAGGTAACACGTTATTAACACTCAAGAATGTATTGTATGCGTACGGCATCCTTATAATAATGACAAATGGATACTAACTTGTGAGGATACAGTACCGTAACACGTCCTATTGTAACATAATTTTTAACCCTCTGGACGATCCAATATTTAGGAAAAACACTAACAATTGTTGGGGTATACTTGATCACAATAATATTATTAACCTTTTATTTCCGGTGTCAAATAATCAGGAATACTGGAAACTTCTCACACACAAGTACAGTACATCTGTATATTTAACATTAAATATCCGATAGTAAAATACTAAACCATATGACGAAAATATTCTATATTGTACAGACACAAGTCGCACGACAGCTTCGGTTAATCCTCAACAGTCTTCAGGTGTGGAGAAGGGTCAGGATAAGCCGAAAATGTATACCTCAGTCTACACTAAAAACTATTTTCGTTATGTGGGTTTAGTTTTCCAGTCTTGTATTCACGGCACTGTGGTTGTTTCCACTCCTTATCCAGACGCGATAAAATATGACCAGGGCAGGAACAAGAGATAGCAGGCGGGTGGATCCTCTTATCTATCACATGTACAGTCACGAGTTATAATACCTGATCACTCATTTGAACCTGTATCGAACCCCAGCGAGACGCTCCAATGTTGTGTTATATCCCTGAGGCTTCACAACTTGGCTTTAAAGATTCAGATATTCAAATGGGTGTGCATGTTATTATGGCTCAATAGTGTAGGCCTACGTAGTACTTCATCTAGCAGACACATCACCGACAGACAAATCCTTAGGTACTTCACTTATCGTACTACTAGGTCAGGGCCTCAGGGGTCAGCAACTATGAGCCGCATGTGGCTCTTTCAGGACACTTGTGTGGCTCCTGAAGCTTCAGAAATAATAATTATTCCTTCAAAAAGAAAGCATCATATAACACATTTAAGGCAACATCAGATTTTTGTATTCAACTTCGAAAAGATCCAGTCATTAATCGATATGATTTATAGAAATGCAAAACATGTCTTTCCTAAGCTTTGTGAATACAAGTAAATTGAACAACATCACTATAATTTGTTTTGTCTAGAAAAAGGGTATGTTATCTTCGTTATAAAGTACTGAGGATTTCGGTTTATGAGATCTAATTTTTGTATTGCGGCTCCGACAGTACAACATTTGTATGAAACTTTTAAAAACATGGCTCGTCTAGCTTTAAAGGTTGCTGACCACTGTACTAGGTGCTTGTACACAGCTTAAGAAGGATCTCTATCTATCAAAGGGGAACAAATCTATCTCAAATACTTCTTTAATTCACACACACCCTTTCTAAACTTAATAACATTGCCTAATAATAGCCCAAATATAGTGAACGCATGCGTCAAGGTATACTGCACATAATGTGTTGTAGAAATTGAGACAGAACAGCAGAGTAACCAAGAGATAGCAGAACGGTTGATCATCTTATCTATCACTGTATTACAACATCACACGTGGTACAGTACTTCATCTGAGAGAGAGAGAGAGACCCTTACATCACTTCTCAAGGGTTAGTATATAATAATAGTACCTTTATTGACTACTATAGCAATGATGAGAAGATCGATAACAATAAATATGGTATAACCCTACGTACCTTTAATTTGGCTCTGTCACCCTTTCAACTTTGGGGGAGACATTTGTTACAGGCAGCTTTGCCTTTTGTCTCCTTCATTCACAAGCAAATGTTTATCATAGGTAGGCCTATTGACAAATTTGAGTGTAAAGAGAGGCTAATGCCTGCAGTGGCATCAATACGTCAGAGGTTACACAACTATTGGAGCTTTAAATAACTGATAAAACTTTAATAGTAACTACCGTACTGTAATAAGTTATACATGACAAGAAAGAGGAAAGCTCATACACTGCCTCTTTGAGCCTAGCGGATGAGCCTGCCTGACTGAACTGAGCGTTGCCAATAGGTTAATAACACCCTCCAACAATAATATTCATGATAAATATTTGTTTTTAATATAATATAATTGTGTTTAATGAGAAATACTAGGGAGGATCGTATTCATGTGGCCAACTGTACAAAGCCTCAAAGTAACAACCATACTCACTCACTCACTCCCAACCTGCAACATACCCCCCCCCCCCCCCCCCTTCTCTTGCTTCTTACCACCACTAAGGGGAAGTTTTGAGTTTACTCCCTAGACTTCTATCAAGCTTAACCCCCCTCCCCCAAATACCACACTTCGAGATAAGTTTGTCCATTTTGGGGGGACAAAAATGTCCGAGGGAAAGGCCGGTTCCTCTTAAATTACAGGTTCACTATCGCTCGCCAGGAAAAAAATACACCTAAATGGCACGAAAGGTCCTAATATTGACACAGAAATGAGGCGAAAAGAGTTAATATCTCAAACTAATGGGACGAACTTATTGTAATCTCAATACTAATGGGGCTAAACATGAGGGAGAAATGGGTCAAGAAAACCTCCCAAACCTCCCCTTAGCCAATCTTCTACCACCTATTATATACTATAGTCTATTCGCTGTAAGTAGGCGAGAAATCATGACCTCTATCCTTTGTAACTCAAAAAGGGCTAGAGGAAATTGGCTGTATATTTTCACTGACTCACCATTTAACTATTATCAGCTTACCATCTTCCACTACAAAGCCTCAAGTTACCAACCACAATCCATCACTTATTAAGGGGGGTCACCTGCTTTATTTATCTCATTTTCTATCTTTATCTGGGTTGTATCCATTCGGCCCCATTCAACCTATTGTTTTAAGACGTTTATCCCCATTCAGGTGTCGATTTATTGCAATTTTATGCAGATTAGGAAGGGTCTATGGAAGTTTCAAGGATTAATTTAAATAATCTGCAGCCATTTAATTGCTAGACATCATTCCTAAGCTGAAAAAAATCTTCTATTACTAGCCAAGATATAATTAAAAGGGCGTCTCCGGTACTGAAGGGGTAAACAAAGTAGTATGATCGACTTACGAAAATAACACACTTTCTTCCATTGTTGTTGTTGTTGTTGTTGTTCCCCAAGCTGCCTGGCCGAACAGCCCCAAGGCCCCGAGCAATTCCAAGGCCATAACCGAGCGCCCCCACAGAACCCTCCCTGCCGACCACAATAAAGCCTGGGTGACCGAAGCCACTCCATGGCGGGGAGCTGAGGAGGGTGCGGAAACGCCCGGGAAACCAAAGCCCCACCCAGGGCCCTGTGCCCCTCAGCAATTATGAAGAGAAAGTTGAGGGGCAAGGGAAAAATGTGACGCTTTGGCTTCCAATCTTGGTAGATTGGGAGGTCAATCCACGGAAAAGACGCCGTCACTTGAGATCTAGAAAATATATAAGTTAAAGGAACAGTCAGAGTAAGCTATGGGTATGGCAGAGATCGCTCAGTTCTCACTCTGATAGACCAGCCCATCACCACATGACTAGAACCCAATCCTCTCAGCATCAGCTAGGAAAGGCCCTAGAAAGCCGCCTTTGGCGGGGGGATTAGCTCCCCTATTTCAACCCCTTTCGGGGTCGGGCACCCGCCCACTTTCTTCCGTTCTGGTACGGTACATAACATAACGAGTGGGTACGAATTCACGTGACCAACTGCACATCAATAGATCAAAACATTCCACTCTCATCTCTCTACCCCGTCACACACACATACACCTGTGCAACACTTCTTCAATATTGCACCCCGTGATCGCTGCAAAGGTCACAACGGCAGAGTAGGTGAAGGTTGATAGGGTTTGTATACCTGCCACTCACTACATGTACTGTCACAGTCAAAAGTCGCGTCCTACCTCCACAATTTCGTCTCTGGTTAGTCACGGTCATGTGTCGTGTTTTACATCGATAATTTCATCTCTGGATATTTATCTAGTTAACATTGAAACAATATTCTTACGAGACATAAACAAAGCCTTTATGCTTAAGGTTAGTTCAGTGTGGTTCAGGACTATGTTTGTATTATATCAATAGAGGAAACTCAATTTGAAGTTATTGAGGTGGACCAACGGTTTTGACCGTGGGTGTACCGTACACTTAAAAACCCTTGCACATCAACAGTGTGATTTTTATTTACCATCACCTTCCTCTAATAGTCCTCATGCATTACTAAACGCCCGTGGTTAGTGTTATTTGGTTCTCGTAGTAGACGTATCGAGCTATGTAGTATGTCCGTCTCTCTAGATATCCAACAGACCATAAAGATTTTCGGTGAGAATAGCCTAGCCAATAATATAGTTCTATATTTGTGGTCAAGTGGTTATAGTTATAGGGTAGATACGGGTTTAGGTCTATAGGATCTGTGTACTGTCATTCCCTACATCTACGAAATGCATACTGTAACAACTGTAGGCTATATTTCATGCAATATAAGTTAAATTATATACTGTACATACAGTAAGTGCCATTTTTACGTGTGAACAATATTTCAAATTAGCACACATAACGATTGAAACACTTTGTGTGTGTATATAAAAATTGTGTTACATAACACAATTTTAACTGTAGTTCCATGACTCAACACCATTTCCACTCATCAAAAATCTACATATTTTTGAATTTCCGCTAATAATCAATGTTTACATTTTGAATTACTTTAAAGCCTGAAACTCGCAAGTGGTTAATTGACCACTAGGGATATTCAGCCTAAAAGAAAATGTCAAGCTGTAGACATCAATATACAAAACAAACTAAAATATGCATGCAATACACATATAGCCTACAGTACGGTACATAACATTATATTCAACATTTCCATCTATCCGATTCGTACACATTGTTTGTTAATTATCGATGACTTATTCATAGCCCGAAATACGCAAGTTCTTAAATTAGATGATGATTTGATTATTCTATTATAACTATGCAATAAGTGATCCCTACGTTAATGCCCATTATGGAGTATTGTGTATTTTATTAAATTACTGAGCAACGGAGATTCATTAATTAATTGTTCATATATTATTCATAGAATAACACTAGTTATAATAAAAGTATTCATTGTTCATTTTTAATTACAGAATCATAAAAGCCTTTGTTTTCAGTTTAATTATTCATAGCATTAAGCAGATTTACGGTACCGGGTATTAACCCTTTCAAGCTCTGACGCGTTTTAGCAGTTTATTTTGGCTATCATTAGACGATTTTATGTAGCTTAGGAAGAATTTGTGGGTATTAAAAGGGTAAATACTATCTCAATCAACCCTTTGACTTCCATATACCGTTACTAATCTGAATAAAAATTGTCTAATAGTAGCCATAAACATAAACAGAACAGAAACGCGTATTGGAGCTTGTAAGGGTTAATTGTTACCATGAATACACTTTCAATGTTAATTAATTTAGGGTAAAATAGCTACTTCTTCCAATAATCTAGTACACAACATAATATAACCTCTTTTGTACCGGGACGTCATTTGTACTATATTCTTGCTACTATTAGACGATTTTATTCAGTTTAACAAGGGCCTCCAACAGTTAACTGGCTTCTAACTACGGTAACTCATTAAACCATTTTAACTACCACGGATCCTTAATAAACTGCACAAACTCGTCTAAATACAGCTAGAATAAACTTTAAAAGACGTTGCCGGTACAGAAGGGGTGAACAAACTACTCAACAACAATTATGCCCTGTTTCTTTTCAACTAACGGTAAATTACAAAGATCCTATCAAGATTTGTCAGTTATTTCGAAGATTTTTTAGTGACATATGGTGCTAATTATATAAACTTGGTCTTAATATGCTGCAGAAACATAGTGGTTTCATATTTTTCCATTAAGTATCGATAAATCAGCTGCTAAGGGATTCAATTTACCGTCAGATGAAATGAAACAGAGAATAGTAGAGGTGTATTAATACTATAGCGTCAAAATATACTTAAAGGTGGGGGTGCATGGGTTGAGATAAACATGGAATTATAATCGCCAAGCTGTACATAATTATCTTGCAAAATGCAATGGCACTGAAATAATTATTACCAATGTTATAAAGGATTTTGTGGATGGTCTATACCGAGCCTGTGACGTCACAGGAGTGTAAGTCCACCATCCAGTCCAGGATGAGGATACTGGTGTGACATCACTATGACGTCACAGGCCTGGTATAGACGATCCGCAAAATCCTTTATACCATTGTTAATAATTATTTCAGTGACATTGCATTTTACAAAATAATTATATGCAGGTTGGCAATTATTTTTCCATGTTTACCTCAACCCATGCACCCCCACCTTTAACCCTCGTCTAGCGGGGGTGTTTTGGGCTTATTTGGGCATATTCAGGCCCTCCTGAATGATAAATCAAGTATCTGCATGAAAAGAAATTTATTCAGCAAAAAACTAGGCGCTAAAAGCTTCAAAATGAGACCAGAACGAGCTACGTAGCACTCGTGGTTCTCATACAGTGGTACCAGTAACATGGGAGTTTAGCGTATAGCGGTATATTTTTCCCAGCTACGGTCACTACTGGCTACACTGCCGGCCTCTCGAGAACACAGGGAGGGTGAGTCAGTGGGCGGCAGTAGGCCCTGGGAGTCGGACGTGTGGCCCGCTGCACTCCCGGCCATTTGCACTCTATTTTAACCCTTTAAAAGCCATAATAATGCTCCTAACTTGCTGCAAATTGGTGCCCGGGTATAGCCGGGCACCGCTCTTTAAGGGTTAAGTAACGGTACAGTGCAGTTTCTCACTACCTTTATTAATCTAATAGTATAAACTGTATATTATTGGGGGTATTTCAATCGATATCGCGTACTAATTAGAACACCGCGTAAGAAAGAGCTAGTTTATCCTATTCGAATTAATGTTATTAACCCGGCAAGCGCGATAGGCCTGACGGAAGGCTTCCTATAGGGAACGCGATAGGCCTCACGGAAGCAAGACCATAAAAAAAGCCTTCCAAAAAAAAGAAGGGCCTATCAAAACAAAGGATTTTGTCTCTAGGTGAGATAATTCCCCTCTAGTACTCATCCATGTGTTTCTCACCCC
Source organism: Paralithodes platypus (assembly GCA_032716605.1). NCBI lineage: Eukaryota > Metazoa > Arthropoda > Malacostraca > Decapoda > Lithodidae > Paralithodes > Paralithodes platypus. Next base: position 53,204,906 of record CM064518.1, read on the forward strand.
TCCCCCTCCCCACCTTATTCCCCCCTCCTCAATTATCACCTATTTTTTCTCTTATTATCATCATTTATCGGTTATTTTTCTCTTCCGCGATAATGTAGCACAAGTGGGTTGCATAAAAGATCGTTATGCAACACCCAGACACCGGCACACACCGCCCCGCTCGTCTCAGTTGACTCCCAGACAGCGAGAGGGGAGGGCTGCCTGTGGCTCTCTCTCGCCTGAGATTATGACCGGGTGGCCAATATCTTCGTTTTTCACCACCCAACTTATTTTAGCACTCTTGAAGGTTAATATATACATCATATATGTAAAATAAAAGCATACCGAAAACAAATAATGCTTTATATTGTAAATATAACGAATTCTGTCAGAATCCAGGGCTAGAAATGCACAAATAACTACCCTAGCACCTAGGTCTATATCGCACTTGTCAGGTTAAGGGAGAGGTAGTCTATGGATCCCCTTCTCCCCTCATGTTTAGCTTATTAGTATTGATATTTTAAGACGTTCGTTTCATTAGTTTGGCGATTTTGAGACCTTTCGCCCCATTTCTTGTCAATGCTAAGACCTTTCGTGCAATATAGGGTTCGATTTTTTGGAAAAACCGGCCTTTGGCCGGCAAATTTTTCTTGAAAGGGGGTCTAGGGGGTGTTTTGATGGAGGTCTAGTGAGGAAACTCAAAAATATATTGATAAAGAAATACCTAGACTAAAAACCGAGCACTACCCCATTAACTGCATTTTTAACACAGTTAAAGTCCAAGCTAGCCAATATATTACCCATAAGCATGTAAGGTTTAGGTGTGATGGAGTAATGAGAATACCCCCGTTCTTAACAATAATCATCAATTACAAACCCTAATGTACTTTTAATAAACTAATAAAAGCATATGGTCCTCTCAGGATTCGAACTCGGGACACCACACCCAGAACATAAGCATCTAAACCATTACACCACCAACACAGTTAGCCTATAAGGGGTACAGTCACGATCAAAAAGTAATGTCAAACTTATGTATTTTCAACTTTATTTCACTTCTTAGTTAAAAGAAGAAATTAATGTTCTAAACTAATATGCACGGACAAAGCCTTTATATTCCAGTTTCAGTTTCGTTAAGGGGGGATGGGCGCTTTTATTTGCTTATTTTTTCATTTATTTGGTGTTTTTATAGTTTTCTCCCTAGACCTTCATCAAGCTTTAAAAAAAAAAAAAAAAAAAAAAAAACACCGTAGACGAATAATGTGTAAATTTTTCAGTAGAAAAAGGCCGATTCCTCTTATAATTATCAGCTCGCTATTGCTCGCCAGGAAAAAATTGACACCCAAATGGCACGAAAGTTCTTAAAATTGACAACAAAATGCGCTAAAGTAAAGGACCGTACGTCTTAAAATATCAAAACTAATGGGGGTAAAAATGAGAGAAAGGGGGCCAGAAAAACAAACCATCCCCCCTAAAGGAGTATTTTTGTTCATATCAAAACAAAAATTTAGTTGCCATTGTGGAGGCGAGACAAGACTTGTGACCGTAACTGTAGCCTACATTATTTATTATACTCATGATGTTATGCAAGGCTTGCGACATAGCACACCACGTAGTTGACCTAATGACTCATATCTCAACGCTATATGTATTAATATATTGTATAATAGCTCACACTTGTGATAGGAAGGATTCTGATAATTTATGTTATATCATACCACCCTTTCAGCATGATGACGTAATTTTCGTATTATTTCTGCTACCAATAGATGATGTTCTTTAGCTTATAATCCACTTAGGTCCTCAAAGGGGAAACGTCTACTATTACATTCCATCTGAATAACACAGAACATTCTTAAGCTGCATCAAATCGTTTAAAAATAGCCAGAATAAAATGAAAGACTGCTTCCCGGTTAACTGAAAGGGTTAAAATCTAAAGGTACTTGTTGTTGTTGTTGTTCCCTAATAGTGGGACAGATATGTGAAACATATGTGGGAATTGTGCGTTTCTTGATACAAGTGTCAAAATTGGCACACACAATAATAAACTCAGTATAATCAAAATTAGCTATAGGGCCATCAAAGGTTTAGCCTATGTTGGCTTTGGCGGCCCCTTTTCAATTAATCTCCATAAGAGTACTGAAACACCGATATTTACCCCAAACTGTATACTGTGGTAGAGATGTCAAACTTGTCTCAAATGACTCGTCTGAACAAGGGAAACAATAAATGTTCAGACAATGTTTATACAAAAGTTGTCCATTTGACTTGTACTGGTCCCTGTAGTTGTTGTTGTTGTTGTTGCTGTTCCCCAAGCTGCCTGGCCGAACAGCCCCAAGCCCCCGAGCAAGGCCAAGGCCACAACCGAGCGCCCCCACAGAACCCCCCCTGCCGACCACAATAAAGCCTGAGTGACCGAAGCCACTCCATGGCGGGGAGCTGAGGAGGGTGAGGAAACGCCCTGTAGTTCAACAAATTAGTGGCAATTGGCAACAATTCTTACCAATTTGTAGCATGATAATAAACTTCAGGGACCAGTACAAGTCAAACGGTCAACATTAGCCAAACATTCTCTGAATATAAGTTGTTTCCCTTGCCCGGCAGAGTCATTTGAGACTAGTTTGACGTCTCTACCACAGTATACAGTTTGGGGTAAATATCTGTGTTCCAGTACTCTAATGGAGATTAATTGAAAAGGGGCTGCCAAAGCCAACATAGGCTAAACCTGTGATGGCCCTATAGCTAATTTTGATTAGACTGTTTATTATGGTGTGTGCCAATTTTGACACTTGTATCATGAAACACACAATTCTTCCACCTATCTGCTGCAGTATAAGCTGCCTGGCCGAACAGCCCCGAGTCCTTAAGGAAGGCCATGGCCACGGTCGGGCTTTCCCACAGAGCTCTCAAATAGTGTAAATTGTGTTGTTGGCATAAGTGGTTGTGTGAAATGCAGTCTTCTATGATGTTTTTATGGTATGGGGTGCTGTTACAACCCGGGCAGGTGTCGACGACGGAGTCATCCAGTCTCTTCTGATTGCTCAGAAGAGCTGGATGGTGTCCGCATCTCAGCCTGGCCAGGTGGACTCTGTCCTCGCGAGGAAGGGACGAATCAGAAGGATGGATTTCGGGAGGTCGTGCTTGCAGCTGCGTGTTGTCTATGAGTGAGTGGATGGAACGGCGAGTGATATGAGTATGGATGTGCTTCCGGAAGTTGGTTTAGGGTGGGCAGGGAGGGAGAGAAGACAGTATTTGTGTGTGATAGCATGTGCTGGGTGTTGTTTTGATATTTCTTGGTGTCTGTGGGTGTGTTGCCATGTAGTGTAGTGGGTGGTGTTGATTCGTGGAGGCTGCTGCCAGGAATTGAGTGCCTCTCATGTCTAGATGATCTTTGACTTTTAGGACTTTGGTTTCTTGATGTAGGTGATCTGTGGGTGTAGTAGCTGTGCATCCTGTGATGATTTTAAGGGCTTTATTTTGAATAGTCTGTAAGGTCTTATGATGTGTTTCAGCTAGGTTAGAAGCCCAGGCCGGGCTTGCGTATTCCATAACTGATCTTATGTATTGTTTGTAGACTGTGGGTAGTTTCTTTGTTGTGTCCAAATTTTGTGTGGGCAAGTGATCTGAGGGCGTTAAGTCTGGGTGTCAGTTTCTTTTTTGTGTTTGTGGTGTGCTGTTTGAATGTCATTTGGGTGTCGTATGTTACTCCTAGGATTTTGTGTGTGTGTGTGTGTGTGTTTAGGGGTGTGTTGTTTATGTTGAGTCCCGGGACGTAATCGTGCTCTCCTGTCCAGCTTGTGAGGAGGGTTGCAGTGGATTTAGCTGGGGCTAAATTGAGTCTGTTTGTAGTGCACCATTCATGTAATGTGTCGAGATAGTCTTGAAGGAGTCTTGTTGCTGTGTCTGGGTTTTGGTGCGTGCTTGTGAGTGTTATGTCGTCTGCGTAGGAGGCTATGGTTATTTGGGGTGAATTTGGTGTATTTATATCATGCATGTACAGATTGAAGAGTGCGGGCGACAGGACGGATCCTTGCGGGACTCCGTTTGGGAAATTTCTAATGCTAGATGACTGAGCGGCAAAAGATACGTGTGCACATCTGCCTGCTAAGAAGTTGGCCAGCCATCTTTTTGTGTTGTGCATGTTTGTGTTGTAGATTTTGTTTGTTAGGTTGTGGCGGGGGATGGCATCGAAGGCTTTACTAATGTCAAGTGTGTCAAGTGTGTGGTGGTCTAGCTGAGTTGATGCCGTCAAAAGCTCTTTGTGTAAGGTCTGTAAGAAGAGTGTTTGTGGAGTGCAATGGCCTGAAGCCGTGTTGTGTTGGAGAAAGGGGTAAGTCAGGTGTCATCAATTGTAGTACAAGGCACTCTATGACTTTGGAGGGGGTGCAAAGGAGTGTGATAGGGCGGTGTGAGGAGGGTAGCGTGGGGTCTTTGTTAGGTTTGGGGAATGTGATGATGATAGCATGCTTCCAGATGTCTGGTATTGTGTTGTGTGAGTAGCTGTAGTTTGACATGTTAGTGAGTGCTTGTATGCCTTGTGGTCCCAGGTGTCTGAGGTGAATGTTGCTTATGTTGTCTAGGCCACAGGCGGGTGAGAGCTTGAGATTGTTGATGATATGCTTTGTCTGGTTGTTGGTGAAGGGTGTATAGTCAGGGTCTGTGGGGAATTGTCTTTTGCGTCGGATGACACGTCGGTCGTCTTTGTGGGGTTTTAGGTGACTGACATGAGAAAAGTGATTGATGAGAGTGTTTGCTTGTTGTTTACGTGAAGGAGTAGAGTCTGTTGTTGTGATTGCAGCATGTGATTGTGTTGTGTTGCTGTTCGAAAGTGTGATGCTGTTTAGTGTTTTGTAGAGTTTTTTGGGGTTTGTTTTGTGATCGAGTGTTTGTAGGAAGTTATTCCAATTTAGTGTTTGTTGTTCTTGTATTTTGTTGTTAATCTGGATGTTAAGTGCTTGAATTTGTTGATTGATGTCTTGTGTGTGGGGTGCTGGGGAGTGTTTCAGTGTGTCACGTTGTATAATGAGGTTTTGAATTTCTGGTGAGAAGTTGGGGTTGTGTTTTTTTTATGTTACCTCTTGGAATGTGTTTCTTGTCGGCGTTTTGGATAGTCGTGTTGAATGTGTGTACAGCATTGTTGATGTTAGTGATGGGTGTACTGTTTAAGGTTTCAAAGTGTTGTTCTGTCTCATTTGTGAAAGCTTCCCAGTTAGCTCTTTTATAGTTAGTGTAAGTGTGTCTGTGGCTAGCTGTGGTGAGTCTTGTTTTGGTGGTGATAATGATCGGGAGGTGGTCTGAACCTAAGGTTCTGACCACCCTCCAGGATGTTGTGGGGGCGAGTTCGGGGGAGCAAAAGGTGATATCAGGAGATGATGGGGTGTAGAGGGCTTGGTGGGGAGTATGGGTATGCTGATGAATGTTATTGAGGATATATAGGTTGTCTGTTTGGTGTTGTAGGACCAGCCCTCTGTCTGTGTCGGGGTTGTCGACAAACCAGGCCGACGTCTTTGCATTGAAATAACCACCCAGGATGATGTGTGGGGTGTTTGTGATGTGTTGTACTGTATTTGTGGTCTGTAATAATTTGGTACTGTAGGGGATGTTTGGGGAGGGATGCATGTGTTTATGATGGTAATGTTGGAGCTGTTGCCAGTGCGTATTTTAATTGATTTTATTTCTGTTGTGTTATCGGTTGGGGGGAGGAGGGATTTGGTATGTGCACTGGTGTCTATATATGTTATATCTTTGTGTACCAGGGTGATGAGTCCACCGCCAATGCCGACGGCCCGGTCTTGTCGTATGGTGGTGAAATTGTGAAATGTAGGTGTTTTTTGTGTTGTACGGAGTTTTGTTTCTTGTAAGATGGCAATGTGTATGTTGTGTTGTTTGATGAAGTGTGTGAGTTCGTGTTTCTTTGTGTTGATGCCATCTATGTTTAGTTGAAGGATGTTAATGTTGTGTGGGTGTATGTTGGGTGCTGCTGCACGAGGATGGGGTGGGGGTGGGGGTGGGGAGGGGGAGGAGAGGGGGTGGGGTGCGGGTGGGGGGAGGGCGATCGGGGTGCAGGAGATGAGGGTAGGAATGGATTAGGTTGGGGTGTGGATGGGCTGGGTGGGTTGGGGAGGAGAGGTGGACGGGTTTTAGGAGTGGGGTGGATGTTATGGGCAGGTTATGTCGGTTGGGGAGGAGAGGTGGACGGGTTTTAGGAGAGGGAGAGGGAGTGGATGGTATGGTAAGGTTATGTGGGTTGGGGAGGAGAGGTGGATGGGCTTTAGGGGAGGGATTTGACTGAGAGAGGGAGGGGAATGAGGAACATGTCCAAGTGTTTGTGTAGTGTTTCATGGAGGCAAGTGTTGTGCAGGTGAAATGGGTCCAGCTCCTGCATGAGTTGCAGAGAACTGAACCCTTAGTTTGGCGGCTCGAAGTAATGGGTTTTGAGCAAGTTGGACAAGTGTATTTGTAGGTGGGTCCTGGGTTGCTCTCAAAGGTACTTGTAGAGGTTCCTGGGACAAAGAAGACAGAAGCCGTGGATACAACAGGCCAGACACACTGCAGCTTTTACATCGAAACTCTAATACACTTGATGGTAGGGCAGGCAACACGCAACATTATCTAACCCGGGGGGGGGTCTTTTTGGATCAATGTTTCGCCCCAGCAGTTTTCCGATATTAAAACGTTTTACAAACAATATTTTGACAATTATAAGACGCTTAATATTTGCCATGTGTTGACGAGCGATAGCGAGCCTACAAATTAGGGGATACCAGTCTTCGGTCGAAAATGCATACACTTAGCTTGAAGGGTAATGTTAGCTAGTATGTAATTAAATAACGTCACCATATACTGAAGGGGTTAACATTAGGCACATTGACGCTTTTCCACCATATATTTCCCGCCAATTTAAGGTACCGGTAGGCCTTTTTTGAAATAGAATTGCCTAGTCTTTTTTTTTAGCCTAGTTACCAATACAAAATAGTGTCGAAATATTGACAGAAAATAAAATTGACGATGGAAATTTGCCGGAAGAAGTGCTCGTGTTGCCTAAAATGTAGTCAGGGTGTCAATCAGGGACAATATTATTTTAACACCTGTACAGACGACGTTTTTTAGTACACATTTTTTTTATTGTAGCTATATTTAGACGATTTTGTGCAGTTTAAGAAAGATCTGTGGTAGTACAAACGGTTAAGCAAGATACCGGTAGTTCAAAGTCTGTTAAATGCTGGAAGCCCGTTTTAAACTGAATAGAATCGTTTAGTTGTAGCCAACATAAAGTTAAAAGGACGGCACCGGTACTGTAAGGGTTAAGATTGGAATACACATGAGAAGGGACAGTGAAATTTGACAATAGGCCTACATTGCATTGTCTTGGCCACTTATCACGTCCAAAGACAAAATGCGGCATACCGGAAACCAGCACTGTGTACGGTATATAAAACAATAATAATAACCAAAAAGAAAGATATCTTGTTTTGAGACTGAGAGTGAATATTCTCTTTGCTAGTCTGAGTGGTTATATTGTTAACTGCCCTTCAGTCTTAATTTATCCTCTTTACAAAAAAAAAAAAAAAAAACACACACACACACACACCACTATAACCTTCAAGGACACTGCAATGCGAGTGCTTCAAAATATATCACGCGAGACCTTCTTCCCGCAACTTTTATCCGTAACTCTTGCTTTAATCTATCAACTTTTCACATACGAGTTAGTAACAATTATCTCACCTTTAATAATCTACCTTCAGTCTAGTTACCAAATCCAGTTCAATGTATTCTGATAATACTGACAGAACGGGAGCTCACCTCGCTTTTTTTCTCTTTCTCTCCCTCTCTCTTTGGCTTGTATCCATTCGGCCCCATTCAGCCTACTATTTTAAGACGTTTACCCCCATCCAGGTGTCAAAATATATATATATTTTGGTTTTGACAGCAAGCTAAATTTGTGCATTTTTCGAAAGAAAAATTTCTCCGGCGAAGCCGGATTTCTCCATACACTGCTGGCTCGCTTTCGCTCGCCAGGAAGAAATCGACACCTGGATGGGGATAAACGTCTTAAAACAGTTGGCTGAATGGGGCCGAATGGATACAAACAAGCTAGGGAAAGAGAGAAAAGGAGAGAAAGATAAAAACAAATCCGGTGACCCCCCCTTAATGACCCTAATAATAAGAGCTATAATCCTGCGACCACCGAGATGCTGGCATGCAAGGGGCTGCACTGACGCACACAGATGACAGAAACAACAAAATAATCTTTTAAATAGACGACCGATCTCGTGTCTTCAAAACTTGACATGTAAGAACTATTTAAATTAGTTCATGCCTGTCAGGAGAGAGAGAGAGTAGCTAGCTGATCGTGCCACATAAAACGCGATAGGCCTACCAATAACTAATAAACATTTGGTCAACAATTCTAATTACGGGGTTGTGTGTGAAGTAAAATGAACGTGTAGGATATACCGTAGCGGGCGTAGCTAATGAGCCAAAGTCCATATTTCGGCAAAAAATAAATAAATAAATAAAAAGTAAATAAAACACAAATAAAATAAAATTAAATTAAAAAAATACGTGAACAGACAGACCGACAGGAAGTGCCCTTTATATAGTAGATATACTGTAGGTTACAACACATTCTACACCACGATCTTTCCCAAGCATATAATGTAATCGGCATATCTTATTAAGAGAAGGTTGTTCTCATAATACAGGTACAGTCATGGTCAAAAGTCAGGTCTCGTCCTCACAACGTTAACCCCTCAAGTGCCACAGGATCATCGACCTTGTGTGACCCCCAGTGCCAGCCGATTTACCATTTTTTGTATTGACTAAATCATGACTAAATCTATCATGGTGGATGAAAAAAGGAAAACAATAGTGGTTAAAAAAACACTCACCAAGTCCATTTTCGCCCGAAAATATGTAGACAATCTCGCATTTATTGAGTTGAAAGTATCGAAGTAAATACTATAGACTTATCGTAAATGTTAACGCTTTTTTGGCTATTCCGGCCGACTTGCAACTGATCCCACCATCTGGTTTCGACGAATGCAGGCATTTCAAGTAGTGTTATGTTGAGTATGGACTACCTTTAGTACGCACAAGTATTTTTGTGATTGTAAGTACCCTCACGAGAGGCACCATGGTTACACAAAGTAATATATATATATATATGCCTTTTGTAAACAAATTATATATATACCGTATATATATTTTTTTTTTTTTTGCAAACACTTTCAGAATATTTGGAGTAGGCCTATATCAGCATTGGATATGATTTTTTTTGTCGATGCCCAATTGCTATGGGGATGTAAACACACTCAGAAGACGATCTACGGGTCGCAAATTACGCCACACACACACACACACACACACACACACGAGTGTTTATGTCATATTATCTTCAATTAATTATCATTGAAATGCACTGGGCTTGTCTTCTATCCCCTACACATACACACACTAATGATTATCACAAATTCTAATAACATCAAATCACTGGTAAATATTCTTATATATATATACTGTATACTGTATATATTAACTCTTATACACTTATATTTATGTCATTTACATGGTGCTTGGGAGGTGGGAGGGGGGGGTGTGTGGATGTGGAGAGAAGGTCGAAGGGTAGGGTATGGTACTTGTGGTGTGAACATGGAAGGCGTGGATGAACTATACTCGGTTTCATATCATCTGACACTAAATTACAACATCCTTCCCTCAATTACTCCTCTATTACCAACATTTTGAAACGAAGTGTGTTGTTGATTAAGAAAACTTGGGAATTAGATAATGGTGGGACAATACATTCCGATTATTCCATAAAGTACAGAACAATCAGTTGGGTAAGGGATTCAATATGGTATCAGATGAAATGGAACAGACAGTAGTTTCGGCGCTACGACTCTTTTTTTTTTTTTTTTTCGGCGAGTCTGTATGGAAACGTCACAACACCCCAGTCCGTATTATTTCGGCGAGTCTGTATGGAAACGTCACAACACCCCAGTCCGTATTATTTCGGCGAGTCTGTATGGAAACGTCACAACACCCCAGTCCGTATTATTTCGGCGAGTCTGTATGGAAACGTCACAACACCCCAGTCCGTATTATTTCGGCGAGTCTGTATGGAAACGTCACAACACCCCAGTCCGTATTATTTCGGAACATTATTGACAAATGTACACATTAATCTCGAAGGGGGATCTTGATGTTTTGTTTAAGCTTGATCTAGGGAAGAAATTAACATAATTTAATAAATAAATAAATAAATAAAATAAACAAATAAATAACAGCTACCCCTTAACTTTATTATTCTCACACGGCATACAACTCAATTGACCACGTGCGAGCTTCAGGCTATAAGGAAGTTGGAGCCGTAAACTATATAACAGTAATGCAATAATAATGTAGGTTTATGATGGATAGAAAGTAGGATGATTTTGTACTACGACCATATTTTAACTGGTAATTTTGCTAAATATTTATGTCTACAGCTCCAACTTCCTTATAGCCTGAAACTCGTACGCGTGGGTCCAATTATTGCGGGAGATGGATAACAATACTACTTGCAAAACAATTGATAGAATTAGATTAATACGGTAATAAATATAGGCTACAATTTTATATTGGTAAGTTAAGGAAACTTTTGACTCTAAAGTTGTCAACATTGTCGATCTAACTTGACTAATTTTCGTGTGTACCGTATACAGTATGTTAATTCATATCACGTACTATTTGGACCACCGCGTACATATTGGTTAGTCGTACAGTCACGCTCAAAATTCAATCCCTTCTTCAAAGCTGTGTGTGTGTGTGCGTGCGTGCGCGCGTGCGCGTGCGTGCGTGCGTGCGTGCGTGCGTGTGTGTGTGTGTGCGTGTGCGTGTGCGTGTGTGTGTGTGTGTTATATTAGAAGGTACCGGTACTGACAGCTGTGCATAAATCGCCTTTATAGATTATACTCGGTTTCATTTCAGCTGACGGTAAATTCAATCCCTTAGCAACTGATGTCTTGATTCCTAATGGGAATATATGTAACTATTACGGCTCTTCATCATATTAGTGTCAGGTGTAAATAACTAAAAAAAACACATTTCGCTGCAAAATAATCATAATAACTGAGTAATAAAGTTGAGGACATGACGATTTATCGTCAGCTGAAAACAAAGACTATAATGTGTATTGTATGACACTGATTATGCTACGCCGCATACCGGTAGATATACTATTTATTTTAAGTCAATTTGGTGTCTGAAGGAAGAATTATTTTGATGTGTAATTAATCGGGAGAGCGCATACTATTTTTTTTTTTTTTTCTTTGGAGCACATCCTATCTGCACATCATATTTCGTGAACATCGATTCGTAACTTTGCGAGTCGTCTACCTTGAGGAAGGTATGCGCTCTATCGTTCTCCTCCTAGTTTTAATAAGTTTTTCCTTGGCGCATATCCTATCTGCACATCAACTTTCCTGAAAATCGGTTCATAATTTTTTGAGATAGGCCTATCTTGTTTACAGACGACATACAAACAAAAGGAGGCAAACACATTAAGTCCTCCTCCGCTGGCGGAGGGAATATAGTAGATAAGTACCGAGAGCCTACGATATTAATGAACTAGAGATAGTTTGGGAGAGCACATACATCTGCCTACGCTGGCGGAGGTATGCGCTCTACCAATCGTCTCCTAAATGGAATTGCTTCTAACTTGGCGCATATCCTATCTGCCCACCAACTTTTGCGAACATCGGTTCATAACGTTTTGAGATATCTTGTTTACAGACAAACAAATGGAGGCAAACACACAACCTCCTTCAACTTTGTTGGCGGAGGTAATTAAAGTTATAGATATTGGCAACTTACATATGTGTAATGTGTACACTACAAAAATGTATAGCTGCCAGTAACTACGGCTTTAAAGATGGTATGAAAAGCGTAATTAAAGTGTCCATAATAGTTTACCCTTTAACGGTAGCTATATTGGCACGGTACCGGAGTAATGAACCCATTTAATACAAGGATAGAAAAGAATAAACACAAATAATTGTTAATTACTATCCATTACATAATTATGTTATAGTGAAATATTGCTGAAGAAAATATAAAATGCGAAATAAGTGTTAACATAGGCAAATATGGTAACACTCTCGTCCTCTTCTTTTAATGTGACTTTTACCTTCAGTAACAAACACAGGTTCACTTTTAACAGTCACAACACTTGTCCCAACAGCTGCTGTCTCACCACCAAAAATACGGCACAGACCTGACTTCATATGTTCATAACTCACTTCATTAACTGCAGACATAGCCAACTGTCTTTCATTGTCAGACAAATTACAAGCGGACAACAGCATAAAGGCCTTTACTGCATCCGGTAATGTCATATCCTGTTCCAAACATTTAAAATACGTATGCTCAAAGTTAGACACGAAGGTACGCATATTCATGTCACTAGGCCGCCGTAGATTATAAATGTCATGGAATGCCGCAAACTGCCGTCTTCCTTTGTCCACCAGTAACAACTCCAAACTTCTTTAACAATACTTCAACTCCGTTGTCTTTGTTTAAGTCCGCGGCGGGTATTTCGGACGAGGCCTCTCTTGCCCGCCCTGTCAGAGACAAGTGGATCGCCAATGCCTGTTTTTTCTTGCCCAAATCTGTCAACTCACACCAAATGTTTATATCCTTTTTCCAGTTTTCATACCCATCCTCATTCTCCAGTTTCGGTGGCCACTTAGTTGAACACGCCATTGTTTTCCGAACTACGCTCTGCTACCAATGTTAATTAGCTCAATGGCCGTGTTCACCACTCACCCATATGTAAACGACTGACTCCGTCCTGACAGCTAGCCCGCCAATAAGGTCATCCTTAAACTTTTACGGAGTTTCAACTTTAAAAAAGAAGGTGGAGTTTCAGTATTGACGGCGTGTTAAAAATGCCAACGTCACGGAGAAATCAACACCAACATTAGGTAATTTAATAACAATTTAATATAATTTTGGTCGGTTATATATTATTTATAGCAGGCAAAGTATCAGTAAAATATATAAATACGGTAATTCGATTAATTATTATGTCAGGCAAGGTAGGCCTATAATAAATAATTTCACATACAAATTACGAGGGACCTTGAGCATGATAAAATCGGCTTGGTATGTAGATCTGGTAAAATATATCGGTAATATAGTTAAATGCAGTTCTGGTATTTAAGATTAGGTATCGTATAATTGTAGATACCGTACAGAAGGAGTTACTCAAAGTAGATTTAAGCCTTCTGAGAGGTCATTTATAATGGCCCACTGGCAACAAATTTCATATTAAATTGTCTTTAGTAAAGAATTAGGTACATAATATTTATTAAATACTTAAAGGATAGATATTGGATACACATCCACACTCACTGACTCCCTAGACAGGGAAATATGTCAGGAAATTACCGTATTTTAGGGATTTTTCCTTCGTGTTGCACGATTGTTGCAAGACAACCCGTGATCCGTAGAAGGATGGTTCAGGTGTCATTGGAAAGCTCAATTAACGCGCTTTCACGGATACATAATTGTATTACGCTCTGGCTCTTGTTTATGCATGAAAAAGAGCATGGAATGAAGCTCATTTAGGGTAAATATGCCTGCTGGGCTGGTAGTAGAAGTTATTAACCTAGCCGCTCGAGGAGTGTTAAAATCGACAAACTAAAGGGACGAACATCTTACATTCTCAAAGCTAAATGGGGCTAAACATGAGGGAGAAGGGGCCCCATAAAAAAAAAACTAGCTCCCTCTTAACCTCTTATGGTGGCTAAATAAAGCCAGTCTTCATATTTTCTGTCTCAGGTTAAGGGAGCCCACCTCGCTTTTTTTCTCTTTCTCTCTCCTTGGCTTGTATCCATTCGGCCCCATTCAGCCTACTGTTTTAAGACGTTTACCCCCATCCAGGTGTCAATATTTTCCTGGCGAGCGGTAGCGAGCCAGCATAAATATTTTTTTGTTTTGACAGCAAGCTAAATTTGTACATTTTTCGATAGAACAATGTCTCCGGCGAAGCCGGATTTCTCCATACAATGCTGGCTCACTATCGCTCGCCAGAAAGAAATCGACACCTGGATGGGGATAAACGTCTGGCTGAATGGGGCCGAATGGATACAAGCCAGGGAAAGAGAGAAAAGGAGAGAAAGATAAAAAATAAAGCCGGTAACCCCCCTTAATGCCTTGTGATAGGTTAGGTTAGGAACTGACTCCCGCACGCATAGTTCATACAAGGTAATCGTATGACAAGTTGGGCACATTCCAGAACAGACAAAATAACCGTTGAACGATAACTATACCCTCTTCATTATAGGTTGGCCACAAATCCTAAAGCCGGCATCACACGAGAGATTTTATAGTCAACATTCGATGATCAATATTTTTCTGGCGACATTTATGGAGTATTTTGCCCTGGTATCGGAAACTAGACTGGTGATAGATCAATGTAGGTGATAAGATTTGTTTTTTAAATGTTGACCTCATAAGCTGCCAGACCAGTGTTGAGTATAAATGTTGAGGGAAAAAAGCGCTCGTGTGATACCGGCTTAACTCACAACCTCTATAACTCGATAATGGCTAGAGTAATCGAACTACTATTTCTATCATTTAGGAAGGGTCAGTCGGGGAATAGGTGGAATTTTACAGCCCATTTGCTCTAGTCCTTTATGAGCTACAGAAGTTAGGGGTTACGGTTTCTGGGCTACTTATAATTAATGGATTATACTATCTATAGAAACGACTGATGACTGTAAAGGTAACTTACTTCTTGTCAAATTATATATATATTTGTTTATGTGAATGAAGTGACTAAAGGCATAGCTGCCTGTAACAAGTGTGCACTGTAGGTTGTTGGCAAAATATTGAATCCGGCTGGATACTCTAAACAAAGTATGTGTTTATAGAAGGCATGAAAAGGGTAATTACAGAGTCAATAATATACCCATATAAAGATATTTGGTAGTAATAAACCCTTCTAGTAGAATGGTAATCAGTAGCATTATACCCAATGATTTTATATATCGGTCCTTCTTTATATACCATTGATATTATTTGTTTTTATTTTTTTATTTTTGGCAGTGTAGGCTACCGAGCCCTAGTCTATATGCTATACCACCTAAACACGGTAAGCGTGCAACGAAACGACCGGTGACACTAATAAACGGTAGTGTAGTAGCCTGGGTCGATACTGTACTACCCATGGTGGTCGTGGACATGAAACTAGTCACACTTGTCAAGTGGAAATGGTTCTTCTTTGGTACCGGCAGTTTTTATGAAAAGAGGGAGGGAGGGGGGGGGGGGGGATGGGTGTGTGTGTGTGTGTCACGATATTATCTATACCTTTCAGGTTTGAATGGAACTATATTTTTAATGCTAGGATACAAAATGTAAAACTAAATCTCAGAGCCTTTAACCCAGTGGCTGTGGGAGACGTTCTAGAACGCATAGGCAATTTAGAGCAATTTCCAGGCTTTAAAAGCCTGTAAAAGCTGTAGAAATCGAGTGTCAGTGGGCAGGACAGCAAGGGGCCCACCTCCGACTGTCAGCATGGCTAGCCGCGCACTAAGAGAAACTGTGGTCTCGGACCGCGGTCTCAGCAGTGTTGCCAAGCCGCTACATTGCTAATAATTAGCGAGTTTTCCCGAATGTCTATGGCAGCGCTGCGGGTGAACCCCGCGAGTTAGGAAGCTCGTTCTGGTGTCATTTTTAAGCTATTTTTGCCTAATTTTTCGGCACAATACACTTCATTTCATGCAGATACCGGTACGTGATTAATCATTCAGGAGTGCCTGAAAATGCCCTAAATAGCGCAAATATGACCGCAGCGTAAGGGTTAATCATAGATTTATATCTACACACAGCAATAATTGCAGACAACACAGGCATTCAGCAGGGCTGTGGAGGTAACTTTTTATTTTTATTTTTTTTTTTTATACAGTAAATTTGATATGGCTTCAATTAAATTGAAATGTGCACCACCAGAGATTTTTTTTTTTACCATATCCACCCTTGCCATAGAAGCAAGGGACATGACAACCCGAACGACTCAAAAACACTACGGCATGTCTCTGGACAAGAACGGTCCATAGCCACCTGCTTCTGGGGTTCGTGCGTGTACTTCTTCTGTCCTGCAATACACTACCCGCTGACTCCAACCAAATGGATAACACTACATGTCCTGAACAATTATATGTCAGGCAAGTACTTTGGTACTCACTGGAACGTAGAAGAGAACGTTACCTAATAATATACACGTGGAAAATCGCAGAGGGTTTAGTACCAAACCTACATACTCCGATAGTCATGAAATTCAGTGATAGGAGAGGCTGGGAATGCGAAATCCCCCGGATGAATAACAGGGGTGCTATGGGCTCTCTGCGAGAGGGCTGGTTATCACACAGAGGCCCACGTCTCTTCAACAAACTCCCACGGCGAGTAAGAGACATGAAGGACATCTCGTTAGACAACTTCAAGAGAGCCCTAGATGTCGAACTGCAAAAAGTGCCAGACGAGCCCATCCTCGCAAGGGAGCGAGCTGTCGCTTCAAACAGTCTACTGCACCAAATCACCACCCATAACGAGGGGCGTCGCGCTCCTTGGTGCCGCTAGAAGAGCGGCGAACACATCTAAAGGTATCTAAAGGTAAGGTACCACCACTGTTAAAGTCTTGTTTTAAGAACCCTGACCAGAACACCAGGAAAGTAGAGCCCCGGATGCTAGATAATTTGGATAGTCGTCAAACCAAGCTATATTACTTGCATTGCTAGACATTTAGTTAGCACTCCAAGCTGTATTACCAGCACAGTCCATCTTTATTTCTCCTCAAAGACCTACTGAAATACCACCTGACGACTAAAGTGACGAGATCAACTATGATACTGACGAGCTACTAGAAGGATCATTGAGCTTCACACCATCTGTGCCCTCATCTACTGCCAGGCCTACAAGATCTACAATACCATCACCAGAAACAGTCCCTGCTCTTGAACTGTAACCTCTTCACCGATGAGACTATGCAACGCCTTATACACCATCTATTGCGACTTGTTGTGGGATATCTTCCCACAAACGATGGAGAACATTGTTTGTCCTATCATTACAGAATAAATTAATGTACCGGTACTTAACTAGTGTACTGTAAACATTAAAACCTGTGCATACATATATTTAAAAAATATATATCACTTATCAATAGTGTATGTTCATTTTTATTCCCAGACTCTAAATACAAATGTATCGTACTCTCATCTATATTTGTCTTAACTGTCCATGCATTTATGCAATCTATATTCAGCATATATATACACTTTAACCACTAAACAATGCGCCAATTTAACGTGTTTCGTTATTTTATCTCATTTTATCTGTACATAAGAGGTGGGGAAAAAACCCGTCTGTACTATCGGCTACCTTTCTTAATCTCCCCTTGATTATGAATTAAATTGCCTATACGTTTTTCGTGTTTGTGAGTGTGTAATATACAGTATAGTGTATGCCTCACTCACTTTATCTATCAATCTATATATCAATCAGACTCGGACACACACATGGTATTTGGTTCTGTTTCTCTTATTAATGAGAAAAGTCACAAAAGGAAAACTTGTGCAACTTAATCCCGAGAAGGAAGCCGTGCAAAGATAATGAGAGAGAGAGAGAGAGAGAGAGAGAGAGAGAGAGAGAGAGAGAGAGAGAGAGAGAGAGAGAGAGAGAGAGAGAGAGAGAGAGAGAGAGAGAGAGAGAGAGAGAGAGAGAGAGAGAGAGAGAGAGGGGGGAGTGAGAGAGAGAGAGAGAGAGAGAGAGAGAGAGAGAGAGAGAGAGAGAGAGAGAGAGAGAGAGAGAGAGAGAGAGAGAGAGAGAGAGAGAGAGTACAAAGGAGTACAAAGGAAAACAAGCAACAACAGATCTATTGACCCTTCTAGGCTGCTTATCCTCCAAAACACTGAGGATCAAGTGTCCAAACAGTGGTTTAGAGTGGGTAAGGGAACATTGGAAAGGGAACTACTGCCCTGGAACTAATGTCCGTGGCAGGACTAGGAAGTTAGTAGGGGACATAATTTATGGGTTAGTAACTGAGGGGAGGATAAAATAAAGTTATTCATTTACAAACGCAGTCAGTCGCGGGTTTGATGCGAGATATTTGTCTAGGCGGAATTTAAATGAATCAACGGTGCTGCAGTCTATAACGTCTCGGGGAAGCCCATTCCACAAGTTGACAACTCGATTGAAGAAGAAATTCTTAGATTCGTGTGAGTTAAAAGATTTACTAATAATTTTGCAACCGTTTCGCCGCGTGTAATTAGATTGGTCGATAGTGAAGTACTTACTACAGTTCATATTGTCGATGCCTTTGATGATTTTGAACAATTGAATTAAGTCACCTCTTAATCTGTGCTGGGTTAAAGGAAATAGATTTAATTCTCTAAGACGCTCTTCGTATGGTTTGTTCTTTAGGCTAGGTATCATTTTGGTAACTCTACGTTGAACTCGTTCTAGCTTGTTTATGTCTTTTTGGTAATAAGGGCACCAGCATTGAACGCAGTATTCCAGAAGAGGGCGGACTAAGGAATTGGAATTGGAATTGTAAGAGAGAGAGAGAGAGAGAGAGAGAGAGAGAGAGAGAGAGAGAGAGAGAGAGAGAGATAGAGAGAGAGAGAGAGAGAGAGAGAGAGAGAGTGAGAGTGAGTGAGTGAGTGAGAGGAGGGGGGGGGGGGGCGAGTAATATAAATTTCAGTAACACTTGTGTAAACCCAAATTAGAAGGTCTTGCCCATATCTTAGGATATGAGAGAGAGAGAGAGAGAGAGAGAGAGAGAGAGAGAGAGAGAGAGAGAGAGAGAGAGAGAGCGAGAGCGAGAGCGAGAGAGAGAGAGATGGTCTACTGTATATTATGGAGTTGCCTAATTTTAGTTAAAATATATATACGGTACCCAAATTAAATATACTATTTGTTTATTTAGCTCTAGATTACCTTAACCATTTGAGTATTATGACACGTTTCTACATTTATTTGTGGCTAACATTCGACGATTTTACTGAAGGGTGGAAAGCCCTCTAGGTTTATAGTTATCTAAGGGGTATCACACATCTCAATTAACCCTCAGACACTCATAATTCCTGTATACCAAATTATAATCTTTTATTGTGAATAAAATTATGGAACGCTTCATCGAATACTGAGAAGTTAAGCAGGCTTATCCGTCGTTTATTGTGATTTACCTTTTTATTTCAAATCATCCTTCATAAGCTGTATGAAATAGCTTAATTGTAGATGAAATATAAAATGGTGTTAAAGGGATCATAAGCAAGACAGTTCAGGTAATGAGACACTTGTTCACCCCTTCCTTATCACTAACTTATCGGACTTGTGGGGGATTAGTGGTGTCTATTTATTTATTACTGTTTTAATTATTATTGATAGTAGGCTTTGTTTTTGTAATTCTGGAGCAATTTATTTTCAGTTCGCACTCCCCCCCACCCCAAAAAAAATAAATAAATAAATAAAAAATAAATAAGTATTATATATGTATAAACATAGACTACAGTAGATCTACTGTAGTCTATGGTATAAATTAAAAAAACGCGCGCACGCGCCTGGAAAGATCACCTTCAAGCAAATATATGATTGTGTATTTACTAAACTGTTATATTTTATCATATACTTTTACCAATGACTTGTTTCTCTCATGTACAGCTGATAAATGTTTGCGAGCTCTTGCGATATCCTTTATGCAAATATATGCAAAAAAAAACAAAAAAAAAAACAAAAAAAAAACGCATGGTGCGATATAGGCCTATAATACAAAAGTGTGGAGGTCCTGAGATCGTGACTGGAAACATTATGTGTGGTGTGTTGTATGTCAGCTGTCCCACGTGTATTTATTTTATTTGTTTTTGTCTCCAGCTGACGGTAAGGTGAATACCTTAGTAGCTGATTTGTCGATAGCTTACTTGCTGGAACAATGTGAAATCACTGTCTCTGAATCATATATATATATATATTTATATATATATATATATATATATATATATATATATATATATATATATATATATATATATATATATAGAGAGAGAGAGAGAGAGAGAGAAATGTGTGTGTGTGTGTGTGCGTGTGTGTGTGTGAATGATTCATACCGACAGGTAGATGGATTGGGTGGGGGGAAAACACAGGAAAGAGCTTTGATTCATTATTTTCTAACTGGCTATGGACAACCCATTTTCAGTCACCTCTTTAACCCTTTCTCTGCGGGCTTATTTGTGCTATTTAGGGCATATTCAGGCACTCCTGAAAGATTAATCAAGTATCTGCATTAAATGAATTGTATTCTGCCAAAAACTAGGCAAAAATAGCTTCAAAATTACACCAGAACGAGCTTTGTAGGTGGCGGAGTTCACCCGCAGCGTTGCCAGACACATTCGGGAAAACTCGCTAATTATTAGCACTCGCTCGCTCGGCAACACTGTCGAGACACCCGCGCGAGACCACAGGTTCCCTCAGTGAGCGGCTGGCTGCTCTGAGGGTCGGACGGAGGTCCCTCACGCTCCCGCCCACTGACACTCGATTTCTACGGCTTTTACAGGTTTTTATAGCCTAGAAATTGCTGTAAATTGCCTATGCATTCCAGAACGTCACCTGCAGGGAAAGGGTTAAAATACGTTGAAATGGAATGTTTTAGGTTAGGTTAAGTTTGAACTAGATAGTTTCATTTAGGCTTATAAATAAAAAAATGTACTGTAAGCATACATAATTGACGTTTGTACCGATAAACACACCACCGCTTGTGTGTGTGTGTGTGTGTGTGTGTGTGTGTGTGTGTGTGTGTGTGTGTGTGTGTGTGTGTGCGTGCGCGCGCGCTCACTGTGCATTTCTTATATCCGGTTCATGCATACAAATCTGTCCACTCTCACTCTCTCTCCAGCACTTAGTCCATCTACGTTACCCTTCCCACTCTTAGCTTACCACTTCACCCTGCTCAAACTAATTATCGATCTGTTAAATTGTGAAGAGCTAAACATTTACACCGAGGCAGTGGACTAAAGGGGTGGGTATCACACAACAAATATATCCCTCGACTTTCAAATACACACATATATCAATAGTACCACCTGTTACAAGCTTCCTCTAATGTAGTTACCCATACCAGTGTAAAATATTTTCCTAAAGTTGCCAGAATAAAGTTGTGGATGAAAAGTTGGGACAATAGTTCCCGTGTGGTACGGTACCAGTTTATGAGTTGGAAGTTTGTAAGGCTTCACAGAACATTTCTTGACCGCACGACACCTCATTTGTAGGTCGTGTGTGTGTGTGTGTGTGTGTGTGTGTGTGTGTGTGTGTGTGTGTGTAATAATAATAATAATAATAATAATAATCGGTTTATTTCAAGCCGGCAGCCAATGGGGCTGAAAATACACAGACTTAACCTAGATCTTATCCTAATGGATCAACAGACTGATCCTGGCAGCTAACGAGAGCGCCTACATACTCCCAAGGGAGTAGGACGTGGGCAGGAGACTTTGTGGGTCCCCCGAGACGATCCGCCCAGATCTTGCCTTCACGGCCAGGGAAAGTTTTTGAGAGAACTTCCCCTGCCGGCGCGTGGGATTGAACCCCCGACACCAGAGCTAGCGCTCCCAATACAGAGTACTAAGCCAAGGCCACCTAGAGTACCTCTAGGTGGCCTTGACTAAGCGCGCTCGGCCACCGTGTGTGTGTGTGTGTGTGTGTGTGTGTGTGTGTGTGTGTGTGTGTGTGTGTGTGTGTGTGTGTGTGTGTGTGTGTGTGTGTGTGTGTGTGTGTGTGTGTGTGTGTGTGTGTGTGTGTGTGTGTGTGTGTGTGTGTGTGTGTGTGTGTGGTGTGGGTGTGTGTGTGTGTGTGTGTGTGTGTGTGTGTGTGTGTGTGTGTAAGGGAGAGAGAGGCGATGGGGGGGGGATGGAAAACAAACTTGAAGTATGATTTAAAGGGAGAGAGATTACGTGAAGTGAAATAAACATCGAAGAGAGAGAGAGAGAGAGAGAGAGAGAGAGAGAGAGAGAGAGCGAGAGAGAGAGAGAGAGAGCGAGAGAGAGAGAGAGAGAGAGAGAGATAGATAGAGAGCGAGAGAGAGAGATAGAGAGCGAGAGAGAGAGAGAGAGAGCGAGAGAGAGAGAGAGAGAGCGAGAGAGAGAGGGGCGGGGGGGTTGTAGATTTGAGCTCTATGTAAGTTTGATTATGTGTGTGTGTGTGTGTGTCTTATGTATCTGTCAGGCCGCCACTCGTCCCATTGTTGAACCTTGTCAAGTTTGTTTCCATACGAGTCGGGGGTAACGAAAACCAAATTAGTCGCAAGGCAGCTTCAAAATCCGGAGCAGGTACAGGCACACTAAAAAAACATGGTCATTCACCCACGGATATAAGCGGTGCCCCATTTTCAGTTCAATTACGGTTTCCTCTATTAGTTTCATACAAACATATACCGGTTTACTGTTTCCTCTATTAGTTTCATACAAACATATACCGGTATGTAGGCCTACAGTATATCACTGAACAAACCTTGCTAATGTTTGCTAAGGATATGTTTTTCACTTAATACGATACCCGGTAGTCCGTTTTCAGCTGCCAGTATGTTATCATGTCTTCATGTAGTATGATTGTTTTATAGTGAAATATGTTTATTATGAATAGTTGGCATTAACATGACACAGAAACATAATTATGTCGTATTTACCATCAGCGTTAGAAAACAAACAATAGAAAGATAACCAAAGTTGAAATTATGGATATAGGGCACGAGCTTTGACAGTGACTGTACCTCCATATATTTTAATAACATAAGAACATAAGAAAATGGGAGTCTGCAGAAAGCCGATTGGCCCACACAAGGAATATCCCTATCACACCCAACCCCAATTACAAGACCTAATTATAGGCTCAGCTCACTAATACCATGAGGACCGACCTCACCAAAATGGTCAGAGGTCAATAAACGGGAGTCTGCAGAGCGCCGATTAGCCCAAATCCGGCAGATCCTCCTCACACCCAACCCACCTCGTCCATATGCCTATCTATTTTTTTCTTAAAGCTCTCTATCGTTCTTGATCCCACTATATATATAGCACTTGGTAGTGTGGGGGATTTGTATGAATAATTATGTCCCTTACCACACTAATCAAAATTAAATAAAGAAAATGGAAGGAATAAACTTAAATAAATAGATAGGTTACCTGGATGTTATATAAAGATGGTATTGCCTATCTTCTCAGAAACCCCTAGCTAGACATTGTATAAATGGCCATATACATCAATCGACTTAGCTATCACTGGGGTCCTGGCGTTGTTCAGAGGATCCCGACTATGGTAGGTAGGTAGGCAGGGAGTTAAAAGGTCCTAAACTCCGGGCCGGACACTGGGAGCGAAGCGAGAGGTCACGAGACCCTTGTTGGTAGTTCCAGGTTTTAACCCATTGGCTGCGGCTATGTTTGGGCTATGTTTGGGCTATTTAGGGCATATTCAGGCACTCCTGAATGATAAATCAAGCATCTGCATTAAATGAAGTGTATTCTGCCGAAAACTAGGCAAAAATAGCTTCAAAATGAGACCAGAACGGGCCCCGTACGTGGTCTGGTTCACCCACAGTGGTGCCAGTGAAACGCGGGAAACCCGCTATTTGGTAGCACTCGCTCGCTTGGCTACACTGTTGTGAGACACAGAGAGAGAACCGCGCGAGACACAGTCAACCTCAGTGAGCCGCTCGCTGCTCTGAGGGTCGGAGGTGGGCCCCTCACACTCCCGCCCACTGACACTCGATTTTTACGTTTTTTACAGGCTTTTAAAGCCTGGAAGTTGCTGTAACTTGCCAGGACGTTCCAGAATGTCACCCGCAACGAAAGGGTTAAAGAGATCTGGTCGGGATTTTAATTCCGACCCT
Organism: Paralithodes platypus; assembly: GCA_032716605.1. Taxonomy (NCBI): domain Eukaryota; kingdom Metazoa; phylum Arthropoda; class Malacostraca; order Decapoda; family Lithodidae; genus Paralithodes; species Paralithodes platypus. Next base: position 53,228,805 of record CM064518.1, read on the forward strand.
TAATTAACCTGACAAGCGCGATATAGACCTAATAGGTGCTAGGGTAGTTATTTGTGCATTTCTAGCCCTGGATTCTGACAGAATTCGTTATATTTACAATATAGAGCATTATTTGTTTTCGGTATGCTTTTATTTTACATATATGATGTATATATGAACCTTCAAGAGTGCTAAAATAAGTGGGAAAAGCATTTGGGTGGTGAAAAACGAAGATATTGGCCACCCGGTCATAATCTCAGGCGAGAGAGAGCCACAGGCAGCCCTCCCCTCTCGCTGTCTGGGAGTCAACTGAGACGAGCGGGGCGGTGTGCCGGTGTCTGGGTGTTGCATAACGATCTTTTATGCAACCCACTTGTGCTACATTATCGCGGGAGAGAAAAATAACCGATAAATGATGATAATAAGAGGATAAATAGGTGATAATTGAGGAGGGGGGGAGGGGGGAATAAGGTGGGGAAGGAGGGGAGGGGTGAGAAACACATGGATGAGTACTAGAGGAGAATTATCTCACCTAGAGACAAAATCCTTTGTTTTGATAGGCCCTTTTTTTTTTTGGAAGGCTTTTTTTATGGTCTTGCTTCCGTGAGGCCTATCGCGTTCCCTATAGGAAGCCTTCCGTGAGGCCTATCGCGCTTGCCGGGTTAACTATATACAAATTTGTTACCGAGGGTTCATTCCCTCTTCACGAAATCATATAAATAATAATCAGCATTTAAATTATATAATTATCATAGTAACATCGTTTCACAACGATTTAGTAAACATATAAAGAAATTAATGACCCTAAAGCAAACGGTGGATCGCGTATGCGGTCGCGGGAATATTTAAACTGATCCCCTATACAGTTCTTCTAAACTTATTTCTACAGGGTTTTATAACTAAATTAACTTGGCCAAGGTAATCTTAGACAGTACTAAATTACTTAATATTAATTACTCTTTACAATATATACAATCACCAGGTTCTGGTAGGAAATTGTTCACTCTAGTGAGGTTACCCTATCAAAAGGTTGTTGCCAACAGTCCCCAGATACCGGTGTAGTCAATTTATTTCTCACAGGTAGCCTATTCCACCTATCTACATCTGTTACCAAACCAATATTTGCCTATATCTTTTCTGAAACTAAATTTATCTAATTTGAAACCATTCGTTCGAGTTCTTTCGCAATCACTGAGCTTTAGTACATCTTTCATGTCCCCTTTAATCCCACTAACCCACTTGAACACTATCATATCCCCTCTAACTCCGCGTCTCTCTAACGAATGTTAGCCTAATTTATTCAACCTTTCTTCATATGGAAGATTTCTAATATTATGGATTTTTTTTTGTCATTCTACGTTGTACTTTACTTTACTTTGATTATCTCAAGTAAACACACACACACAGGTGGAAACTGAGCGAGAAACAGTCCAGGTGGAGACAAGAGAAGAGGAGACAAGCTAGGAAATAAATTGGGAGGGGTACGTACAAAAAAGAAAGGAACGGGCAGGGACGAAAAAAATAGGGAAAATACTGGAAACGCTAAGTTCATGTATACAAATATTGATGGGTTAATTTCCAAAAAGATTGAGTTTGACGAATATGTAAAGAGAGAGAGGCCCGAGGTAGTATGTTTGACTGAAACTAAGCTTAACCAGGAGGTAGACACGAATATAATTAGTTGTGCGGGATACAGTACATGGAGAAGAGACAGGTTAGGAAAGCTAGGAGGAGGAGTGTTGGTCATGGTAGATAATAAAATTACTGCTAAAGAATTAAAACTTGGTGATAGCATTGCTGAAGTGGTAGCAGTTGAAATTGAGGATAATGATAGGTCAAAATTGGACATTGTATCAATGTATTTACCTCCTAAGACTAAATCTTGGAGCAACGATGAATATAATGAATACATTTTGGAAACCTTGCGTATGTTAGAAATTATTTGTAAAAGGAAAAATAGGCTTATTCTTGCAGGGGACTTTAATTGCGGGGAGGTGGATTGGGAATGTTTGGATGCGGGTTCAAATGAAAATACTTGGGGTAGCAAATTTCTTGAACTAACAATGGGGTATCTACTAACACAACACGTTATGGAAAATACAAGATTTAGAGGAGGTGATGAACCATCAAGACTTGACTTAATATTCACCAAAGACCCCCAAGAAATAAAGAACCTAACATATTTGAGTCCCATGGGAAAAAGCGATCATGCTGTGATTGAATTTGAATTGACAGTGGAATTTCTGGAAGGCAGAGAGGAGGAGCATAGGGAATATAGACTAAATTATAGTAAGGCGGATTATGAATCATTACGAGGATACTTTGCAAATATAGATTGGTCATTTATTGAGCAAGAACAGAATATTCAGGTAAAATACACCATGTTACTAGACATTTACAGGGAGGGGGTAGATAAATATGTACCAACATTTAAGGATAGAAAGCTGGCTAAGGAGAAAGAGTGGTTTAACCCCTAACTGTCGGCGCGCAACATAAGTAGAGTATAATAAATCTGGATTATCTGGCGGCGCGCGACATAGGTCGTGTGGCAATTTCAGCACGTAATGTTGCTGAGAGAGAGAGACAAGTGGTGGCAGGAGAGTAGCGAGCGTATGACTGCTCCAGACCACCGCGGCGAACCTACTGACACGAATCCCACCTCCTCCCTCCCTCTCTCACTCGCTACATACTGAATTGTATGGGGAAAGTACCGAATGACATGCTTTTTGCACTCGTGTTGCGCGGTTGTTGCAAGAAAACTAGCCGTCATAAAAGGATCGTTATGGTGTCATTGGAAAGCTCTGTTTATGCCCTTTCAGGGATAGATATTTGTTTTACGCTCTGGGTCTTATTTAGGCATGAAAATGATCACGTAAACAGCCCTATTTTGGCTAAAAACACCCCGCTGGTGGCTACATATTTTATACCGCCTAGGCCGCTCTTTAGGTGTTAACATGTGATGTCACATTGCCCAGAACAAAAAGGACTCTGCATGGAATAAAGTGAGGAGACACACTGAGGAAAAATGGAATGAGTATAAGAATGCTAGAAACAACTATGTCAAGACTATAAGAGAGGAGAAAAAGAACTTTGAAAAAGATATAGTAAACAAATGTAATAAAGAACCCAAATTGTTCTAGTTATATCAACGGCAAAACAAAAATAAATGACAAAATAACAAAGCTTAGGGTAGAGGGTCAATTATATGAAGACACAGAGGGTATGTGTGAAATTATGAATGACACATTAACATCCGTGTTTGTGGAGGAGGATGACTATGTAGAACCTGTGGTGGAATTGAACGAGATACAGGGACTAGAGTTGATAGAAGTCAACAAGGATTAACTAAAATCATTGTTGGAAGAATTGGACGTGAGAAAATCTATGGGCCCAGATAACATTGCTGGATGGGTATTAAGAGAATGTTCTGAACAACTAGTGAGACCTATTTTTAATATTGTTCAACACTCATTAAACAAGGGGGAACTTCCCTTAGAATGGAAACATATAACACCAATATATAAAAATGGAAATAAAGAAGACCCGCTAAATTATCGACCGGTATCCTTAACGAGTGTTATATGCAAGCTTTGTGAAAAGATTATTAGAAAAAGATGGGTGGGTATGTTGGAGGAGAGGGAAATAATTTCAAGCAAGCAGTTCGGGTTCAGAAAAGGTCATTCGTGTACCACAAATTTGTTGAGTTACTATGATAGGGTAATTGACATTGTACAAGGGAGGGAGGGGTGGGTAGATTGTATTTACTTAGATTTCAAGAAGGCATTTGATAAGGTGCCTCATAAGAGATTGTTGTGGAAGCTCAGGACTGTGGGGCGGGTTGAGGGAGTATTATTAAAGTGGATGGAAAACTATTTAATTGGGAGGGAAATGCGAACAGTAATAAAAGGAAAGTTCTCCTCGTGGAAAAGGGTAAAAAGCGGAGTGCCTCAAGGATCGGTGTTGGCCCCAATCATGTTTTTGGTTTTCATCAACGACCTTCAAATGGGAATAGGCTCATATATATCTATGTTTGCTGATGATGCAAAATAAATGAAGCATATTACAAGTAGGAGTAGTTGTGAAGAATTACAGAGACCTAGATAAATTATATGAGTGGAGTCAAACTTGGAAAATGGAATTCAACACGAGTAAGTGTCAGGTTCTTGAGATGGGAAAAAGTAAATATAGACCTTCTTGGGGATATAAAATAGGAGATGAAATAATTAGTAAAGCTGTGAAAGCAAAAGACCTAGGGGTAGTTATGGCAGACAGCTTGTCACCTGAACAGCATATAAATAAAATAACTGGTGAAACCTATGCAGTATTGACTAACATGAGAATAGCTCTGAATTATTTAGATGAAGAGATGTTAGCAAAAATAATAGGGACAATAATACGACCAAGACTGGAGTATGCAGCAGTGGTGTGGTCTCCACACCTTATAAAACATAATAAAAAACTGGAAAGAGTTCAGAGAGTTACCACTAAGATGATAGCTAGCCTTAGAGACCTGCCTTATGAGGAGAGATTGGAGAGGCTAAAGCTGCCAACGTTGAGGAAGAGGAGAGAGAGGTGACATGATCATGATGTTTAAGTGTGTGAAAGGTTTTGAGAAGATCGACAAGGGAGATTTTGTGGTGAGGGACGAGGGAAGAACCAGGGGTCATGAATGTAAGTTGAGGAAAGTTGTATGTAAGTCTGATGTAAGAAAGTTCAGCTTCCCGTATAGAAGCATTGAGTGTTGGAATAAGTTGGATGGGGAGGTGGTGGGAGCAAGAAATATCCAAACTTTTAAAGCAAAATTGGATAAATGTAGAGAGAGAGACAGGACAACACGAGCTTAGGCTCAAATCCTGTATACTACAATTAGGTGAGTACACACACACACACACACACACACACACACACACACACACACACACTCACTCTCTCTCTCTCTCTCTCCCACCCATTCGATTTATCTATTGTGAATGTTTCCTTCTTCAGCCTTTACTATAAACTTCCCTATTGGCTGCTGGGGTACCTTTTATTTATTTGTTCCTCTAATTTTCAATTCCATGCTAAACTTGTAGTCAGAGGAATTAGTGGGTCGGGAGAAGGCCATCTTTATCACTGTGCTACTATTCAGTTGTGTTTACTAATTTTATTATTTAGTCTGGACTGCCTTGCAAGGACCATAGGGTTTGTTGAAGTCTGTTGGATATGTATGCAATGTTTCCTGGCTAAAATTCAAGTGAAGTTAACCCTTCCATTATACTGTCAAGCCATTCTTCATTTTCTTTACCTATCATTAGACAATTGTACTAAGCTTAACACTTAAACTGCGGGCATATTTCCGCCATATTAGGGCTCATTCAGGCACTCCTGATTGATTAAGCAAGTGTCTGAATGAAATGAAATTTATTCAGCCAAAAACTAGAAGAAAATAGCTTCAAAATGACACCAAAACGAGCTTCACCTGCAGTGCTACCATGGACATTCGCTAATACTGAGCAATTAACACTAATGACGAGCTACATTTGCCTTTGGCAGCGCTGTATATCTAGCGAGAGTATGGCTCATACTCCTCAGTGCCATGGCTGGCTGGCTGGAGAGAGGATGGGTGGCCTGTCGTGCTCCCGCTCCCTTGCACTCAATTCTACAGGCTTTAACCCAGGGACTGTGGCCAGACTCTTAACCCGGGAACTGCGGGGAGACTCTTAAAGAGTTCCCCCGGCGGACTGCGGGAAGACTCTTAAGAGTAAGGGAGAAAAAAATCCATTTAAAACACCCAAAAAAAAAAAAAAAAATATTAATTTTTTTTGTTTTTTGCCCCTGGGCCATGCCAAATATCACTCCTCCACCTCCCCTCCTTCAGTTATCACCTCTTTTCCCTGTTATTCCCTTATTCTGTGGTCTATTTTCGTGCTAACATTAGCGAGTTGGTAGCAGGGCGTTGTCATCACTGTTACCAAGCGTGGGAAAGAGCGAGAGAGAGACTATTGCGTAACAGTGTCTCTCCAGACAAGGGGAGGGGAGGAGGGCAGGGAGGTTGCCTCATCCATACATTATGTAACTCCCGGCCTGTATCGCCGATTTTGACCATCCAAACACTGTTTCCACTTGTTTTATTGTTGTAACAGGTTAATACCTTTATAATCAACCTATAATAGGCGCATATGGATAAGTCTATCTATCTATCTATCACCTGACGCCGTGATCCCCGAAGGGGTGGCCACGAACGAACCGCCCCCATGCACCTCTGTCCCCAGTCAGTCGACGCCCCTCCCCCCAACCAGCACCGCCTTCGTTCATGTACTTCCTCACTCCATCCTTCCACCTCTCATTCGGTCTACCTCTCCCTCTCTGTCCCTCCACCTCGCTCTCGTACACCCTCTTAGTCATTCTCTCGCTTTCCATACGTTCCATATGGCCGAACCATCTCAAGTTGTTCCTTTTCACACTTTCCAGCACATTAATGCTATTTATGGTAAAATAACGATGTTAGTGATGGGAACAGCTCAAATACGTCAGCACAGGAGTGTGGTGTCTCATACCCCCCATGCGCACTTCTTAGGTTAAGAGGTTCTACTGGGCAAATGCGGCCAGACTCCAAGCATAAAAAACAAAACTTTAAAAAAATCCCAGTGGCACTCTAAATACATGTACAGCAATTTGTGATTAGGCGAGATATTTCCCCTCCAATACTTTCTACCACTCCTACACATGTGTCCCAACCCCCTCCTCAATTATCCGGTATATTCCCTATTATTCATGATATTTATTGAGTAATTTTTGTGCGAGAACAGCTGGGAGAGAGGGAGGACGATGGAGGAGTGTATCTCCGACCCTCTAAGCCAGTCTGAGAGCTCCCTTTGTCTCTCAGTACCATGCCAGACATGAGAGAGGGAGGGTGTCTTACTCTCGCCGGTCAATGTCAGATTACGACCGTGGGACTAAAATATAAGATTTTCACCAGCCAATTTCTGTTACCACTTGTTTTATTGCTTTCCAATGTTCATATGTCTATATTAAAAGTAAAATAGGCGCATAGGCCTATGGATAAGTGTTAATTATATATATAATAAATTTACAATTTTAGTCAGGAATGAATCAAATACCTTCGCATGGTGGGCACTTTTAAATAGCATAGCTGTGCAGCTTATGAGTTAAGAGGCATTAAAAGCCTGTAAATTGCTGTAAATTGCCATGCGTGGAACGTCTCACGCAGTCAATGGGTTAAGAAGCTTTGACTCTTGGAGTGTAACTTATTGAGATTCTTAAAATGGGAACTAACATCACAGATAAGCTACTTAATGGGTTAATCGAACTGATCGGTCGGTTCGATATGTTAGTGCTCTATGGCTGATCTGGGCAAAGTCGAGCCATCGAATTTGTCTGATCGGTATTTTTCAGCCTGTAGCTGATAATCCCTTCATGGCCAGAAAAATGAATTACGTGATTGATAGTGGGATCCCAAACAGCCATAATAATTACAAGACCTCACATTCACATAGGCCTAGTCATAACACCTCAACAGACAAGCTAAACACATTACCGTACCATTTTGTATGTAGTGTACAGTATATTCACATGTACTGCTGAGTTTCCAAACATACCATAAATCATGTGTAGCTTACACCAATCAACAGTTCGACCGGTTATTGTTAGTTGTATTTATGCTATTTTAGTCCTTTTAAAAATATAAATGGCTAACAAAATATGCAAATTTAACCCTGCCTGTAACATGACGCTATTTCCGTTTTATACTTGCTAACATTAAATGATGGTATCTAACTATCTATTGTAAAGTTTGCCATGCCTGATAAGCGCGTCGCACTTTTGTGTGTGCGTGGGGGGGGGGGGGGGGCATGCGAAATATTATTGTAGTGTTGGAGAGGCAGAGTTGCTGCTGGTCTGCGGTCACGTACAGACAACCCGGTGCCCGGCAGCATATTTCCGAAGTCGAGACTAGTATATATCATAGGGGAAATTAGGACCAATCAGGGGCCGCAGTGGCAGTGACGTCACCCACAAGGGGAGGAGCCAGTCTGTCTGTCACTCTGTCACTCTCTCTCTCTCTCTCTCTCTCTCTGGGTGAGGAGCCTGCCTGCCTCTCTTTGGTTTCTCTCTCTCTCTGGTAAATAGAAGAAGTAAGTCACCTAGTATAACAAGTTATTTCAAATATTAACTACATTAAGGATACATTATGATTGTGTTATGTTATGGTTATGAGTAAATAAGAGTAGCCTACCGTATTACGCGTATTGCACAGCCATGGACAGAAATTCCTTGACAATTTTAGAAGGCACAATATTATTTCACTGGCGAACTATATTGATTCCTGTGACACTTAAGCAGTTAACCTGTACTGATAATTTCAAGAAGGAACTTAAGTCACTCATATATCTAAAGGGTTATATATACAGTATATACATAGCCTATACATTACTTTATTTTAAATGTCATTAACACATTAACATTATCAGATAGTACAAAATATATTAAGCATCAAATGTTATGAAATAGTTAATGGTTTAAGTGCATAAGGTAGAGCCAAAGGCTAATTAGTAGGCTATATAATTATACGATACGTGTTAGTGAGTTGGGCCTAGGCCTATAGGCTACTTAGGCCTTATAATTAGGGTTGGGTGTGAAGGGGATCTGCCTTGTGTGAGCCAATCGACTTTCTGTAGACTCCCATTTTCTTTTATTCTTATGTATGACAGCTATTTCTATATTTTGCTAAATATTACTTTTATTGTAGTCGATATGTTATGATGTGACAATGTTAATGAATATTTATATAAGTACAGTAGTGGTTAGGGCTACTTGAACACCTCTTAACCCCATTATATCCAGGGCGGTACAATATTGTACCGCCCTCGGTACTTTAAGCCAATATAATATGTCATTTTTAAATAAAGCACAATGTTACAAATAATCCTGATCAAGACACTGGGAACACAACAAATAATGATTTTAAGCAAAAAAACAATGAGTTCAATCAGCCTGTTCTCTAATATTAACGATTTTTATCGTGAAAGGCGCTGAACATAAAGAAACCATACGATATGAAGTGAGACATTTGGCATAAAGGTTACACTCACCTGTAAGGTTGGACTGTGATTCCAGATGTACGATGAGATATAATTGTGAATTTTGTTATTCCCTTCATATCAATCTATCACTTTCTCTCCTATCATTGATCTTTACTTATTCCCTTAGTCTATGTCTCGATTCAGCCACCCCCAGCTATGGGGTATGTGCCTGAGTGTATACATACATACTGTACATACATCCATACATACAGACATACATCTGTAGGCCTACATACATAATATTATGGAATGAGATCATTACATATGCGGAGAGAGAGAGTGAAAAGTGACCATTTATAGTTTATTTACGTTGTGCATGAATGTAAATTTAAATGATAATGATAAATAAAACAGGAACTATTTGAAACAATTTAACTGTCTAAGGAGAACTGGCAACACCCTCCTCCTCAAATCTTGGGACGAAAGATGCCAGAATCGCAAAATTTTCATTGTTTACTCATTGCTTTTCAAGTAAAACCATAATTAATGGGAATAACATATTGTACTCTGGATGCTTATTTAATCTAGACAGATACTATGCGAATAAATATTGATAACTTGTTATACTAGGTGACTTACTTCTTCTATTTACCAGAGAGAGAGATAAACAAATGAGAGGCAGGCAGGCTCCTCACCCAGAGAGAGAGAGAGAGACAGACAGACTGGCTCCTCCCCTTGTGGGTGACGTCACTGCCACTGCGGCCTCTGATTGGTCCTAATTTCCCCTATGATATATACTAGTCTCGACTTCGGAAATATGCTGCCCGGCACAATCTTTGGCTTTATTTGGGGGAACTTTAGTCAGTCCCGGTTATTGTCTGCTGCATCGGCGGTTCTGGCCCACAGGCCTAAGCGTTCAAAATAATGCAACCAGTATTGGTCAAGTAACTATTGTGATCCATGGCCGTTATGATCCACAGCTGGTATGGGCTGAGTGGTCTATTTTAATGAAACAGTATTGTCTGCAACCATTTTAGTCAACAGCTGTATTTGTCCGCAACCAATCTGGCATGCAGCCTATATGGGCCGGGCTGAGCTGTCAAATGAATCTGCTCGATAAAGACAGTGATTTTTTGTGTCATGGCCACTTTGATTCATGGACTTAATGGTTCAAGTGGGTGAACATGAGGGGCTGACTTTGTCTGCATTAGTTTTGGTAAGGTTCTAGGTCAACCTGGTTTGCATCCAATTTGAGACATTGGTATCCATTGAATGGAGAATTCAAATTTCACTAAATTCTGTTAATGCATTTTAGAGAGCACATCACTTTAAATATTAAGAGTAATATCCCAAATCCCCCAGTTTGGGTCACTTGAATCATCCTTAAATTATGTTGTGAAGTTCTTAGGTTACTAGCATTCCTCACAGTGAGTATTGTGAAGATCGTGCAAAATATTTATCATGAATGGTACATTTATAGGAAGGGATTTCAGGTAGGGTAGGGGCGGGATGTCATTTGATGTTGACCAAAATTGTATAGTTTCTATTCCGGTACCAAATGGAGTTACTGACGTAAGTTTAATTTAAATTCGCTCATTAGTGTTACAAAATCCTGCTTACAAACTGACAGTAACGATCACATAAACTCCGCAAATTTCGTTCGGCGGAGATAATAAATCAAACTGTACACAATCAACACAATCACTTACCCCAATTCCCAATATACCCCGAGACGTGTCATGTGAAAAGACCCACCCCTCAACACTGACCACGAGGGTCATTGATCTACTGCCTTTTATTATTAGTGAGAGAAAGAGAGAGAGTTACAAGGAATAGTTAGTATCTCAGAGACCTTGCGGTCCATTCCGAGGAGATACTCGAAGAGGAAGGAGAGACTGTTTAGTGCACTATACTCTTTACAGAGTGTTCAAAATATGATCTACTCTCTTCTTGAACTGCTCTACTGAAGAACTATTTACAACTTTGGAGGGAAGTTTGTTCCAGGTAGAACAGATCTTATATGTGAAAAAGTTTCCACACATACTAGTGCTGAACCTTTTCTAATTTCCAGCCATGGTTGTGTTGTATTCATATTGAGGCTAAACATTTTGCTATAATCCACATTGTCAAACACATAAGTATTTTAAAACCTTAAATGAGCTGACCTCGTAGTCTGCATGTCTCCAACGGGAAGAGATCAAGAGCTCTCAACCGGTCCTCGTAGGTCATTCTTCTAAGCGATGGAATAAGCTTTGTAGCCCTAGCTTGTACTCTTACCAGTCGCTCTATATCTTTCCTGAGTGCTGGAGACCAGAATTGAATAGCATACTCCAGAAGAGGCCGTATCAGAGTCATTGTAAAGTGTGAGGACTATTTCCTGGTTTCTATACTTAAATTGACTTTTAATATACAGTAGCCCAATAATTTCTGAGCTTTCTTCTCTACTTCAATGCACTGCTTGGAAAACTTTAGGTCACTGCTAATTAGAACACCCAAATCCTTTTCCAAGTCAGTCACTTCCAGAGGCATTCCCAATAGTGAATAGCCTGAATTGGGGTTTGCTTGGCCGATATGCATCACCTTGCACTTTTCCAAGTTTAGAGGCATCTGCCATGTCTCCGACCATTCACCCAGTCTGTTGAGGTCCATCCTGAGCTGTTCAACCACTTTGGGGTCTTTCACATTCATTCCAAGCTTTATGTCATCTGCAAACTTGGAAATCACACTCAACAGACCAATATCGATGTCATTGACATATATGATAAACAGTAGTGGGCCAAGGACAGATCCCTGTGGAACTCCAGAAGTGACTGGAGTCCACTCAGAAGAAACACCATTGATTACCACTCGTTGTTTTCTACCTGTTAGCCAACTTTCTATTCAATTTGTGACCTCTGTATTGATACTTAGTGTACTCACTTTTGACATTAGCCTTCAAAGAGGCACTTTGTCAAAAGCTTTTTGAAAATCTAAGTAAACGATGTCTATGGCTCTACTTTTGTCATACTCACTCAGCATTTCATGGACAAATTCCAGCAAATTGGTAAGACATGATCGGTGTCGCCTGAATCCATGTTGGGAATCTGTAATTTAATTGTGGATTTCTAAGTAGTCAACTATCTTGTCTACAAGTATCCCTTCTAAGTGTTTTACTCTGATAGAAGTCAAGCTAATTGGCCTATAATTCTTGGGACACTCGTGATCCCCTTTCTTAAAGATTGGGGTCACATTGGCCAGTTTCCAGCCTTCAGAGACTTCTCCATTTTCTAGTGATTTATTGAAGATGTCTTCCAAGAAAGGTGCGATTTCATCTTGCACTTCTCGTACAACTCGGGGAAGAAAGCTATCTGGGCCGGATGACTTGAACCTATTTAACTTATCTATTCTTTTGCTACCTCCTCAGGGGTACATCTAATTCTGTTAAGAACTTCACCCTCGTGCACTAGTCCTGGACTTGGCATGTCACTGGTATTTTCCCTTGTAAATACCGAGGCAAAATAGTCATTTAGGGATTTAGCTACAGTATATCAGTGTCAGAAGTTGACCTGTTGGGTCCTTTAAAGGTTCAATTCTACTTTTGAATGGCTTCCTGCTGTTCACATAGCTGAAGAACTCTTTAGGACTCTCTTTGCAGAGGGCTGCAACCCTTAGTTCTTCATTCTGCTTTACATATTTTTGAAGGAATCTAAATCTCTTTGGTCTTGACTTCTTTTGGCCTTTCTGTATGCAACCTTTCTCTTTCTAATTGCTGAAGCTATGTCACTTGTGAATCATTTTGGTTGGGTTGAGCCTGATTTGGTAAGTTTAGTAGGAACGAATGCAGCTCGTTGATCCATAAACTCCTGTTTGAATAAGCACCAAATCGCATTAACATTTTCACCCTCAAGTCTGATCTGAGGTAAGCTTCCCCGAAGGCCTTCAAAATTAGCAGAATGGAAATCTAGTTTTGCAGTCTAACTAAATTGTGGTCACTACCTCCAAGTGATTCCCCAACAGATAGGCTGGTCACACTTTCATATTCAGTGGTGAACACAAGATCTAGTATATTGTTCCCTCTAGTTGGCTCGTTCACCCACTGGATCAAAAAGTTATCGTTAGTAAAGTCCACAAGACGCCTACCTTCAGCAACAGCAGTTCTTGCTTCCCAGTTTACTAGGCAATTGAAGTCACCTAAGATCACACTGGTTTTACCCTCGATAACAGCACTCAGTCTTGTGTACAGAAGTTCATCCTTTTCAACATTTTGATGTGGAGGCCTGTACACCAGAACAATCATATAGATAGAGTTACCTAGATTGAGGTCTACTCTAAGCAGTTCATGTTCTGACCTGATCTTGCAGTCAATTGGGTTTAGAAAATCTCTGAAGTACAAAAGAATTCCACCCCCTTCCTGCATGGTTCGGTCTACTGTACTGTATGTGGAACATTCAATATCCATATATTTCAAATTCCCCAACATAATCTCTGGTATCAATGTTAATCCAGGATTCAGTGATAGCCACTACAGTACATCGAAGCATTCTGTAGACAAGAATGCCCTAATTGACCTGGCATTAAATAATACTAGCCTACCTTAAGGGGATTCAGGTTTGTCTTAGAACCCCCTAGTATATCCCGTTTCCCGAAAAGAAAGAAAGAGAGAGAGAGAGAGAGAGAGAGAGAGAGAGAGAGAGAGAGAGAGAGAGAGGAGAGAGGAGAGTGTAGAGAGGAGAGTGTAGAGAGGAGAGTGTAGAGAGTAGAGAGAGGAGAGAGGAGAGTAGAGAGAGGAGAGAGGAGAGTAGAAAGAGTAGAGAGAGTAGAGAGAGGAGAGAGTAGAGAGAGTAGGTAGAGAGAGAGAGTAGAGAGGTAGAGAGAGAGAGAAAGAGAGAGGATTAAACAAAAGAATTGCGAAGGTAACTTGGCATGGAATATCAGTTTCATGAATTAAACAGGAACAAGGTAAAACAGAGACAAATTTAAAAGATACAAAATAATTAACACAAATTACGGTACTGTAGCCGCAGCGTACCGATAGTAATAAAACCAATATTTGTCAACATGAAAGAATAGAGGAGGGAAATAAAATGCAACGGAATTAAAACCTATGCACCTAATGATGTGCTATATTCGTACGGTTGTGGATTGAAAGTTATTACCAAGAGGTGAAGACCATAGAGATGTGGTTCGGGATATCCAGTATGATATTAAGAGGCGGAAGAGTGATTGTAAAATTATGGACGTTAACAGTCGCCCTGGCAAATTACATTAATATAATAATCCCGATGGTTGTATTTGCATAAAGAAAATAAAAAGGGTCTAAGATTTTTAAGAATTACTGTAAGCTACACCCCTTGGCTACAATAGCAGACCAAAGTCGTGCCCAAACTACATAACTTCTAAAAAGTTTTCTTTTATTGGTTTAATAAAAATAACAATAATTATAATAAAATCCAGAATCACAATGAACAATCCTTGAATATAAAACTTTGGCTATGTCTGCTATGACAAGGAAATGTTTGTTTGTTTGCTTGTTTTACTTACTTACAGCAAGACTGTAACCACCATAGTAACCCCAGTCAAAATCATAAGAGATAGGGCACAGCTTTTGACCATGATAATACGTTGGCAACTTGGCACCATAAACAAATTCATTAAGCTACCTGACATAGACTGAAGTTGCTAATTATACCGTAATAAAAAATGACATCACTATACCCGTCAGTTCATATTAAACTTGTTGGCAAGACTTTGACAGGTCTTCTTAATGGGTCATGCAGCCATACAATACTACAGGTAAAGTAATGACAATAAAATATCCAATATGGTTGGTTATATATACAGTATTTGTAGTCTCCCTGCTTACGCAAGGTGGTGTGTGTTATTCACTTCACTTGCTTGTTCGTCAAGGGGAATCCACGCAATGCTAGCTAAGCTCATTATTATCGCGCCTCCTTAACTGGGAATGTATTGCGTGAAATGCATGTTAAGTGTTTATGTATCGTTGGATTGGCTGTGGATGTGTGTGTAGTCTGTATTTTAGCCAATTGGCGACGTCTGGAAACGAAGGCTTAGGGTTAATCTGTACGGTACCATTCTCACTACGGTACCAGTCTCACCCGAAGGCTTAGGTTGACCAGTAGCTTAGGTTGACCAGTAGCTTAGGTTGACCAGTACGATACCCATCTCACCTAGTAACCGATCACCAACCCCAGATGGGACGTCACAACTTCGTCCACTTATACCAGGTTCCTATTTATACTGCTAGGTGAACAGAGGCTACACCGTTAGGAGACTTGCCCAAATGTCTCTTCCCCGCCCGGGTCTCGAACCCGGGACCTTCTGGTTGTGAGCCAGACGCGCTATCAGTTACGCCACGGGGAGGTGTAGATGTGTGTGTGTGTGTGTGTGTGTGTGTGTTACTCAGTTACTTGTTCGTCAAGGGGAATCCACGCAATGCGAGCTAAGCTCATTATTATCGCGCCTCCTTAACTGGGAATGTATTGCGTGAAATGCATGTTAAGTGTTTTATGTACTGTTGGAATGGCTGTGGATGTGTGTGTAGTCTGTATTTTAGCCAATTGGCGACATTGGAAACGAAGGCTTAGGGTGGATCTGTATGGTACCATTCTCACTATAGACGGTACCGTCTCGCCCGAAGGCTTAGGTAGCCATCAGCTTAGGTGAACCATATGATACCCATCTCGCCTTGTACCATTTTTGCCAACCCCAGATGGGACGTCACAACGTCGTCCACTTATTCCAGGTACCTATTTACAGCTAGGTGAACTGAGGCTAACACATGAAAGGAGACAAGCCCAATTTGTCTCTGCCCGGCCGGGGATTGAACCCCCGACCCCTCGTGTGTGAGACGAGAGCTCTACCTACTAGGCTACGGGCTGTACTTACACTAGTTGTATGTGTGTGTGTGTGTGTGTGTGTGTGTGTGTGTGTACTTACACTAGTTGTACTTACACTAGTTGTATTTGCGGGAGTGAGCATGCTCGTTAATTCCCGCCTCCTTAGATATGTTTGTCATACCGTGCTTTGAAACTATGCACTGATGGTGCAGACACTACTTCGGCTGGCAATTTGTTCCACCCACTAATCGAGTTGGTAGGAAATCTTTTACTTTTCAGATCAGATTTACTATTTAGCACTTTTAGTTTGTAGCTGTGACCTCTTGTCCTCTCACCTCCATCCCTCTCTATGAAGTTTTCTTGGTCGATTTTGTCAATACCTCTAACACATTTATATATCTGAATTTGCTGTCCTCGTTTCCTTCTCTGTTCCAGTGTAGGTAGATTCAATCTCTCGAGCCTCTCTTGGTACTCCAAATTTTCCAAACCTGGGATCATCCTCGTAGCTGCTCTCTGTACCCTCTCAATTTTGTGTATATGTTTCTTCAAGTGAGGGGACCACACTACAGATGCATATTCCATCCTGGGTCTTATTATTGCCGTTATTATTTGTTTCATGGTGTTTTCATTAAGATAATTGAAAGACATCCTGATATTTGCCAATAGTGCTAGTGATTCTCTCACTATCTTATTTACGTGGCTTTCTGGAGACATGTTATCCTTAAATTCTATCCCCAAGTCTTTTTCTTTTTCTGCTTTGGGAATCACTTCTTTTCCTAGTTTATAATCTTTTCTAGGTCTGTACTTGCTTTTACCCATTCAAGAGTCTTACATTTCCCTGCATTGAACTCCATATTCCATTTGATGCTCCATTCATGGATCTTTTGCAAATCTGCTTGGAGCTCAAGGCAATCCTCCTGGGTTCTGATCGTTTTAAGCAGCTTAGCATCGTCCGCAAACATGCTCATGTAGCTTGTTAGTCCCTCAGGTAAGTCATTTACAAATATTAGAAACATGATTGGGGCTAGGACAGATCCTTGTGGTACCTAAAGAACAAACCATACGAAGAGCGTCTTAGAGAATTAAATCTATTTCCTTTAACCCAGCGCAGATTAAGAGGTGACTTAATTCAAGTGTTCAAAATCATCAAAGGCATCGACAATATGAACTGTAGTAAGTACTTTACTATCGACCAATCTAATTACACGCGGGGAAACGGTTGCAAAATTATTGGTAAATCTTTTAACTCACACGAATCTAAGAATTTCTTCTTCAATCGAGTTGTCAACTTGTGGAATGGGCTTCCCCGAAACGTTATAGACTGCATCACCGTTGATTCATTTAAACTCCGCCTAGACAAATATCTCGCCCATCAAACCCGCGACTGACTGGGTTTGTAAATGAATAACTTTATTTTATCCCCCCCTCAGTTACTAACCCATCTGTCCCCTACTAACTTCCTAATCCTGCCACGGACATTAGTTCCAGGGCAGTATTTCCCTTTCCAATGTTCCCTTACCCACTCTAAACCACTGTTTGGACACTTGATCCTCAGTGTTTTGGAGGACAAGCAACCTAGAAGGGTCACTAGATCTGTTGTTGCTTGATTTCCTTTGTACTCCTTTGTACCCCACTCATAATTTGAGTCCAGTTTGACGATTTCCCCCTTACTGTTGTTCTCATCTGTCTTCCGCTAAGGTAGCTCTCCATCCATTTCAGCAGTTTGTCTCCTACTTTTCCCTCATGTGTGTGTGTGTGTGTGTGTGTGTGTGTGTGTGTGTGTGTGTGTGTGTGTGTGTGTGTGTGTGTGTGTGTGTGTGTGTGTGTGTTCACTACAGAGAGTTGTTCATATCAGTGGGTATAATTGAGGCCTTTGTATTCGTCATTTCTCACGACCCATGCACCCCATTTGTACAAACTACAGTTGCAAGGATCCGTCCTGTCGCCCGCACTCTTCAATCTGTACATGCATGATATAAATACACCAAATTCACCCCAAATAACCATAGCCTCCTACGAAGACGACATAACACTCACAAGCACGCACCAAAACCCAGACACAGCAACAAGACTCCTTCAAGACTATCTCGACACATTACATGAATGGTGCACTACAAACAGACTCCATTTAGCCCCAGCTAAATCCACTGCAACCCTCCTCACAAGCTGTACAGGAGAGCACGATTACGTCCCGGGACTCAACATAAACAACACACCCCTAACACACACACACACACACAAAATCCTAGGAGTAACATACGACACCCAAATGACATTCAAACAGCACACCACAAACACGAAAAAGAAATTGACACCCAGACTTAACGCCCTCAGATCACTTGCCCACACAAAATTTGGACACAACAAAGAAACCACCACCACAGTCTACAAACAATACATAAGATCAGTTATGAAATACGCAAGCCCGGCCTGGGCTTCTAACCTAGCTGAAACACATCATAAGACCTTACAAACTATTCAAAATAAAGCCCTGAAAATCATCACAGGATGCACAGCTACTACACCCACAGATCACCTACATCAAGAAACCAAAGTCCTCAAAGTCAAAGATCATCTAGACATGAGAGGCACACAATTCCTGGCAGCAGCCTCCACGAATCAACACCACCCACTACACTACATGGCAACACACCCACAGACACCAAGAAATATCAAAACAACACCCAGCACACGCTATCACACACAAATACTGTCTTCTCTCCCTCCCTGCCCACCCCAAACCAACTTCCGGAAGCACATCCATACTCATATCACTCGCCATTCCATCCACTCACTCATAGACAACACGCAGCTGCAAGCACGACCTCCCGAAATCCATCCTTCTGAATCCTCCCTTCCTCGCGAGGACAGAGTCCACCTGGCCAGGCTGAGATGCGGACACCATCCAGCTCTTCTGAGCTATCAGAAGAGACTGGATGACTCCGTCGTCGACACCTGCCCGGGTTGTAACACAGCACCCCATACTATTAAACACATCATAGAAGACTGCATTTCACACAACCACTTACGCCAACAACACAATTTACACTCTTTGAGAGCTGTGTGGGAAAGCCCGACCGTGGCCATAGCCTTCCTTAAGGACTCGGGGCTGTTCGGCCAGGCAGCTTAGGGAACAACAACTATAGTATGCCCTATGAAGGTGGCATCACACAGCCTTTTTTCCCGGTGTTTTTGTAACGTCTTGCCTTTCTGACTATAGTTTTCATCACATTTTTATGGATTTTGCCTTCAATTACCTGTACCTGATTTATGTACAGTACGTACATCATTAAGTTCAGATACAGTACTAATAATTTAATAATTCAGTCATTTTATCTGGTGTTTGGGTGAAATAGATGGATATTGATTATATACAGTACACATTAATGTATAATTATACTGTAGTATGGTCTTCCCCAAACCATATTTGTTATTATCCTTGGAGTCCACCTTTAAGGAAAAGAATAGCCAACTGTAACTTCAAAATTAAACAGGTTATGAGGAAGATTATCGGCGAACAATTGATTTTGACTGTACAATATATACTGGTTACTGGTATGCTAGGGTATGAAATAAAAAAAAAAAAATCCCCACAGCCCCCTTCTTATTTGAAAAGTACAGTACTGTACTGTACTACGGTAGTAATGGTACCATAGGCCCAAAGAAGCAAAATTATGAAATCACAAAAATAAAGAAGGTCAATCATGAAAAGGATCTTGGGAGTAACAACAGATACCGGTAGTTATCTAACAAAGAGTACCGGTACTCTTTGTTTGAATCTGTTGTCACTTCATATTTTGCAATTATTTGTCTTTATATTATAATATTATGTATTCATTGTCGATAGTATCAATTGCTTGCTTTTGCGATTTCCTTAGTTTATTTGTGCGATAAATGTACGTTATTTGTAGGGTAGTTATTGATAGGGGCCACTTGAGGCATGCTATGCTTACAGGTACCTACCCGATAGCACTATCGTTAGTGAGTGCTGTACTGTATTTTATATATTATTTTGTAATAGTATAGATATCTTATCAATATTTGTATTTTGTACTATTGTTAATGTCTTGTCATGTTGCAAATTTGATTTTAAATAATATTTTGACATTTAACATGTAGTTTCTTTATTCATGCAGAGTTTAGTAAAATTTACCAGAACGTCCCGGACTTCCCAAACTTGACTAATTCCTTTAACGTGACGATAGTGCGTTGTTATATGTGCGATTAGTTTGCTTGGGAAACAGATTAACTTGCTCATGTAGTATGTACACCCTATGTGGTGGATTGTGTTCTTTTATTTAATAATTTTCATTTTAGTAAGCGTTGTTTCCACATAGCGATTTTGATAATTTAATTTGACTTTATATTGTCCTTGTCCCAATTTTGGTTTGTTTAGTTTGCAAGTTTTACATTTTAATTTGAGGTGCATATACACAAGAAAGTGAAAAAAATATACAATAAAAATAATGTTGGGAATGATAAGAAGATCCTTTGTATCTTTAGATGTGCCTATATTACGAAACCTTTTCAAAATTAATAGTCAGACCACACTTGGAGTATGTCCAGTCAGTTTGGTAACTGTACAAGATGAAAGACATAAGGTTAGTTGATAATGTCCTCCGAAGTGTCTTGAAGTTGGTATCGGGAATGAAGTCTCTCAGTTACCCAGAACGATTAACAGCATTAGATATGCCTTCAATGGATTATTGGCATGTAAGGGGGGACATGATTGAGGTACTGTATATAAGATAATGAGTGGCATGTATGACGCAGGAGTGAATTTCAATCTGCGAAGAAATAAAGAACCAAACCAAGAAATTGGCTAAAGAACGGAGTAGGACAAAGCTGCTGCAAATGTCTTTTACCTCAAGAATTGTGGATGTGTGGAACAGCTTACCTAATGAAGTGATTGAAGCAACATACCGGTATGTGATATCGCATTAAAAGCTATTTGAACATTTTTGGAAAAATCAAGTTAGGCCTATTAAATATAAACTTTGAGGAAAAAATAACAACTACCCCAGGCCGGCGGGTGCCCAACCCGAAAGGAGTTGAAATAGGGTAGCTATCCCCCAGCCAAAGGCGGCTTTCTAGGGCCTTTCCTAGCTGATGCCGAGAGGATTGGGTTCTAGTCATGTGGTGATGAGCTGGTCTATCAGAGTGAGAGCTGAGCGATCTCAGCCATACCCATAGCTTACTCTGACTTTTCCTTTTACTTATATATTTTCTAGATCTCAAGTGACGGCGTCTCTTCCGTGGATTGGCCTCCCTACTGCCAACCTAGAGGTTGGGAGCCAAAGCGTCACATTTTTCCTTTGCCCCTCAACTTTCCCTTCGTAATTTCTGAGGGGCACAGGGCCTTGGATGGGGCTTTGGTTTCCCGGGCATTTCCGCACCCTCCTCAGCTCCCAGCCTTGGAGTGGCTACGATCACCCGGGCTTTATTAGTGGTAAGCAGGAAGGGTTTTGTGGGGGCGCTCGTTTATGGCCTTGGCCTTGCTCGGGACCTTGAGCCTGTTCGGCCATGCAGCCTGGGGAACAGCAACAACAATAACAAACTACCCCAGGCCACCACATTAGTTTGAACTCAGGAGATGATGAAGATCTGGACATAGAGGACTAAAAAGAGGAAGGATGTAATTTCCGGGTGTACGATCCGACGGTCGTCATGTTTACATAGGTCAATCGCTTGCGGTTAAATTCCTGTCTATTGTTTCTGTTATTTGCCCCCTGGTAGCAATAACAAATGAGGTGTATGCCTCATGTATTAGAAGTGCAATGACGGATGCCTCAGAAAAATGGGCCGTTAAAGTAGAGGATGTCAACAGAATGGAGCGTAATGAGATGAGAATGGTGAGATGGATGTGTGGGGCCAGGCTACAGGATAGAATAACATGTTGAGCTGAAGAGACGTTTAGGTATAAAGAGTATTAGCGAGGTGATGCGTACAAGTAGACTGGGATGGTATGGACATGTGGAGAGAATGGATGAATGCAGGTCTGTGATTGTGGAGGGAGCTGCACCAAGGGGTGGACCGAGGAAGACCTGGGATCGGACTAAACGTGCCGATCTCAAATTCAAGAACCTGACAAGTGAAGCAGGGTTGCCTGGAACGCCGCCATTAGGACAAGAGACTGAAACTGCACTTATGTGTGGAACACTCAGTCATAAAATTTTATGTATGTATGTATGTATGATGACAATAAGTCATGGGGGGGGGGGTGAGGAGGGATTATTGTATCCCACGGCAGTCAAAATAGACGGGAACCTGATCACAAGTGTCCGCATAGTGTAAACAAGGCGGGCGGTACACCCGCATACTACATCCTTGGGTTAAAATTGAAGACAACCCGGATACGAGCCACATCGATAATTATCAGTGTTCTAGAAGTTTCATGGACGATACTATGTTGGTGTACATGTAATTACCGTCGCAAATTCACTATAAGTGAAATACGAGAAACTGTTGGATTGTTCACCGATAAACAGGGAACGTGAGCTGGGTTTAGACCGTCGCGTACCCATAAACAGGGAATGTGAGCTGGGTTTAGACCGTCGCGCACCCATATACAGGGAACGTGAGCTGGGTTTAGACCGTCGGTTAGTTTTCGGTTAGGTTAGGTTAGGTTAGGCTAATGTTGAAAATACTAAAATGCGACGGTCCTCGGTATTAAACAACACTGTATATCAAATAAAACTAAAAAAAAAAAACTAAAATTAACTAGTAAAAAGGCTGTCCGGAGTCTCTTCAATTTTTACCCATCCTTGCCCTAAAAAGACCTGCATCCAGTATCGCTGTAAGGTACTCACCAGAAGTAAGTCATGGTGCCATCATCAAAGAACTCTGTAGTGCGCTCTTCCTCCCAGTTGTGTACTGGACCACTGGTGATGGGAGAGTACTCGGGAGAGGACAGGTCATTGGACGACACATCCCGGGAAATTTCCCCTCCTGGACCTCCAGCACCATCACCTTCACCCGCTCTCTCCTGCTCTTTCTCATTCATGGTTCTGGAAAAAATTGGGTACCGGTATATATTATCATTTGGACCGATAGTAGCACTAGCCCTATCAATTTTGATGTGCCTAATTGGTCTGCTATAGATAGTATAGCATATCCATCATTGCTATACAGTACATGTCATTAAGAGCTGAAATGTATTATGAGGGAGACTATATAAGCTACCGGGTACCGTATAATAAAAAATAAAATAATAGGCTACCGGTACTCTTAAGATACGCCTAGGCACCAGAGGTCCCCAAGATCATATTACCGGTACTTATCCAAATGAGCGAGAGTCCTTAATTGAGCTGGGAGACTAAGATTAGAACATAAACATGAGCTTCCGTGTACTGTATAAGGTTTATTGGCAAGAATGTAGGTACCGGGTGTGGCTGTGCTGCCCGCCTTGTTTACACTACGCGGACACTCACCATCATGTTCCCGTCTATTTTGACTGCCTTTGGATACAAAAATACATTACCCTAACCAAACAACCTAACCTAGTGTGATGATGGGCTGGTCTATCAGAGTGAGAGCTGAGCAATCTCTGCCATACCCATAGCTTACTCTGACTGTTCCTTTAACTTATATATTTTCTAGATCTCAAGTGACGGCGTCTCTTCCGTAGGCTTCCAATCTACCAAGATTGGAAGCCAAAGCGTCACATTTTTCCCTTGCCCCTCAACTTTCTCTTCATAATTGCTGAGGGGCACAGGGCCCTGGGTGGGGCTTTGGTTTCCCGGGCGTTTCCGCACCCTCCTCAGCTCCCCGCCATGGAGTGGCTTCGGTCACCCAGGCTTTATTGTGGTCGGCGGGGAGGGTTCTGTGGGGGCACTCGGTTATGGCCTTGGAATTGCTCGGGGCCTTGGGGCTGTTCGGCCAGGCAGCTTGGGGAACAACAACAACCTAACCTAGTATTATAGATTTATAAGTATTTATAGATGATTTATGTTGTATGTCGGTAGTGGTACACCCGGTAACTACATCCTTCCCGGTTTATTTAACATAAATAGTGGTTAGAATACAGAGGTGTAATATATATATATTGCCCCCTGCTGGGAATATATATGATAATGAAAATTAGTAATGGGGGGGTGAGGGATGGCAACAAAAAAAAACCCTAATCCTATTATTGTATCCCACGGCAGTCAAAATAGACAGGAAAATGATCGCGAGCGCGCAGGTAGTGTAAACAAGGGCGGTACGCCCGAATACTACATCCTCCTACCCTGTCTTTTTCGACTCTAATAAATTGCAAAACCAGAGCCTACTTTTGCCAAAACTTGGCTCGGGTTTTTGAAATCTTGGGTTTTATGGCATTCCAAAACCTTAAAACCTGAGCCAAGTTTAGCTAAAATACGCGATTACCTGTATCGCCGTTTTACGCATTTAACCCCTTATTTTCCCTGATCTTCATATCCCTCCCCAGTCCCCACTATCGGGCGGCGTGTCTTAAGATCCTTGGATAATGAGGAAAACGGTACAGTATTTCCGAGGTTTGTAATTAAATCCAAACACTACTCCAAACTGCCTGGCTCCAGTGGAAATAGTAAGATCCTGTGTAGCGGGTAACTGTTTTTCAGATGCCTACTTTAACCTAACCTAACCTAACCTAGTACCGTATATTAGTGTACTATTTATGAATGTAAAATGTAAAAATATAGTTACATAACCAAATTATTGAGGAATTGCATGGAGGAATTTCGTCATTGACAACCCGAATGTAAACAAAGCATTCCGTCGACTAGACCTCCTTCTCCTTCTTGTTTTGTAGGTGGCGCGCGATTCACCCAATATAGCCTATGGCTCGAGCGTTAGGCGTACTCCTCAAAACAAAGTACCGGCAACCTGTGTTTGCCCCCTTACAGATCTGAGATCAACATATAATAACATAAGGAACATGAGGATGACAATAAGTCAAGGGGGCCTCAACCCATCATGTATCCAATTTAGGATTACCCCACAATTTCCCTTGCCCACTGGAATAGCGGGATTCAGTACTTATTACCGAAACTACCACTATTTATGGTATAATCAAGTGTAGCGGGATGACCTGTACATATATCTCAATAATTTGGGTAGCCTAATGTTGCAATATATTTTTACATTTTACATTCATAAATAGTCCACTAATATACTAGGTTAGGTTATAATAATAATAATAATAATAATAATAATAATAATAATAATATTTATTCAGTTAGCAATTTACAGATTTGGTACCACATAGTTTGTTACAAATATGACATGTACCAGCCTTGCATAATTCCAACTAAGGATAGCCCAATAAGGCCGTTAGGCGTATTTCCATTGGGGTCCTTGTTCTTGGGGTTAGGTTCTGGTTAGGTTAAAAGATATTCTTCAATGTTTCTTAGTAAATAGGCATCTGAAAAACAGTTCCTCCCGCTACACAGGATCTTGCCCTATTTATTTCTCAATATTTGAAGGCTATTATAGAATAAGGATGTTGCAAAGATCATATTAAGAACTGTAAGACTGTAAGAAAAAGAATATTAAAATGTGTTTCAACCTCCGGATATACATTTTATGTGCACTACCTATTGGGGAGGTGTGGTGGAGTGGTCTTGCCACTGGCCTGGTAATCCAAAGGTCCCGGGTTCAAATCCCGATGTATCAATGGGAAGATATTATTGGGATGGAATTTGTGATGTACCTTGTATCAGTGCATTACCACAAGCCCACCGAAACGTCAATAAAATACCCTCATTGTTCCCTGATTAAATAGCACTGTATGAATATTCCCATATTCAAAATATAGGGGTGCAATGCCTGGTGAGTTATCTGCTCAACAGGTGGCGTTGTGTGTGTGTAAGTGTGAGAGTCCGAGTGTAGGGGGTGAGACAGTGAAGCACGGGAACGAGGTGGCTTCAGAGATGGGGTCATTTCGGGCCATGAGTGAGCACCGTGCCTCATGTGAAGGCAAGATGGCAGGTGCTCGTTGTACTCTACGTGCTTCACATGTCTCACTCCCTAGACTGGAACAAGACCTCACGGGCTTCACTGTTCATTGTAAAGCGGTGAATGTTAAGGCTCTCAGCCTATGCCCGAGAGGAAGTAAGTTGGAATATAGAAAAAAAAAAAAAAAAAAAAAAAAATATAAAGTAGGCCTATCGTTCATGGAAGTGATAACACACTAATAATCATCGATGGGGCCCGTCACTGGTTGGTCGGTAACTTAAACCAATAGATGCTGATTTCAACAATTCATGGGGGGATGAGGGGGGGCTTTGCTCCTCAATCCATCCTGCATCCAAAGCAGGGTGATAATCGAAAGCCAAGTTCATTATTTTCATTCTATATTATTGTATATGCATAGATAAGATTATGGTTTATAGTTCAAATTACGTTCTTAGAAGTGATAACATGGCCAAAACGATGCTATTTGATGTTAATTTTCTTGTATTCCTTCTCATATTCATTCAAGTCTATAAACAAAATTGGGTTCAATGTTATTTTAATACAGTACCACAAATTTTGTTGATATATTTGAGGATAAATATTGAATCTATATGCACTAAAGATCATAAGAAAATTTGTTTTAACCCTCGGCAAAACCTAATAACAAAATATGGTACTAAAATGTCTTTTTCGTAACAAGGTTGTCAATACGGTACTTCCAGTTATCGATAGCTCTAAAGAAAGTAAAGATCATATGAAAATGTGTTAAACCCTCGGAAAAAACTAATATAAAAGTAGGCCTATGCTACTAAAATTAAATTTTCGTAACAAGGTTGTCAATAGGTACTTTCCCGTTAACAATGTACAATCAATGCTAAAGATTGCAGAGTAAACACCGTAGACTTCATCGACTTTTCTTTCACCTTCGTATAATCGAAAGTATTTTTTTTTTTTTTTTTTTACTAAGGGATTAATACTCGACCAGCGGGGGTGTGGGGAATACAGTAGGGGCAGCAGCCCCCACCCATAATACTAGGTTAGGTTAAGTAAGGTTGTTAGGTTAGGCTAATGTCTTTTCAAATCACTATCGGGGGCGTGACTCAACATCGATCGATAGGCCTAATGGGGAAAATAGGTTTTCCCGAGATTTCTAATTAATTACAAACACTATAGGCTATATTGATGCAAATGAAAACATTTTTTTTATAAAATACACTCGGAAAATGTGTGGTATTAAAATAAAAACATTCCCAAAATTGCTCCGGTTTGACACCCTGATTTATTCCAAAGGCAAATTTTTGGGTAGGATGTACGGTAGTGACCGGGCGTACCGCCATCTTTGTTTACATTACGCGTATTGGCGTCGGGCCTTTCCCATCATGTTCTCGTCTATTTTAACTTAACCTAACCTAACCTAACCGGAAAATATCAAGGAAACCAACCAACTTTTATTTCGTTAATATTTGTTTTGGTTTTAGCTAGTTTTCATCATTATACAGTGATTGTCATTAATTAGAATCTCCGGAAAAAACGTTTTCCCCATTAGGCCCTATCCAACAATCTTAAGATACGGACCCCGATAGTGGGGAGGGCTATGAAGTACAGGGAAATTGAGGGGTAAAAGAAAAAAATAAGGGGTAATATTAGCCTAACCTAACAACCTTACCTAACCTAACCTAGTATATTAGGTGGGGGCTGCCGCCCCCACACCCCCGCTGGTTTGGTATTTGATTAATAAATGGTTGACGGTCGCCAAAAAAAAACTGAATGAAGTCTACGGTATTTACTCCGCAATCTTCAGCTTTGGCTGTGGATAACAGGAGGTAAATATTAACTTTTTCAAAGTAATTGAAAATGGTTTTTCCGGAGATTCTAATTAATGACAACCACTGTATAATGATGAAAACTAGCTAAAACCAAAACAAAAAATCACGAAATACTCCCGAGGCCACATAAAAATGGCTGAAAAAAACCCAGCGCCGTCTATAGGAGTCTTGACAACATTTTAAAGGTAGGAAGACATGTTGTTACCGCTTTTTAAATAGGTTTTACCGACGGTTGAAACATATATTAATATGAAGTATAGGTTATGTTCATTCGATGGGTGACTTCCAAATTTCCAGGAAAATTTGTGGCCGGTTTGCTTGATAAATACCACCTAACCTAACCTAGTAGCCTATTCATGTAGTAATGACAGGGGGCAAATAGCAGAAAATATAGCGTCGAAATAGACGGGAACATAAGTGCGAGCGCGGCGGCGGCGATCGCCCTATGTAAACAATGACGACCGTAGCCTACGCCCGAACTCTACATCCATCCCAAAAAAAAAATATATTTAGGCCCTAGTCCTACTCTGAAAATGAAGGTCAATATTTACGAGTCACACCACAGCTGGAATCTCATTTCTAAGGGTAGTTTTGGGTTCCTATCATTCTATGCTTCATTGCTATATACTTTTTATCCACCGGATTTTTTTTTTTTTTTTTTTTTTTTTGTTTTTTAGCATTAACCTAACCTAACCTAACCTAAATGTATTTGGGGGCTATTAGGTTAGGTTAGGTTAATGCTAAAAAAAAAAAAAAAAAAACAAAAAAAAAAAAAAATTCCGGTGGATAAAAAGTATATAGCAATGAAGCATAGAATGATAGGAACCCAAAACTACCGTTAAAAATGAGATCCCAGCTGCGGTGTGACTCGTAAATATTGACCAAAATGAATTACATCTGAGTGTCAGAGTGTTTTAAGATCGTTGGATAATGAGAAATAAAAATAATCGGGGATTGTAACTAATTTCAACTACTGTATAGGCCTAGCCTAGGCCTAATGATGAAAACTAGGCCTACCTAGGCTAAAACCAAAAAGAAAAACCGGAAAAATGTTATTTTAATACCACAAATTTTCCGAGTGCTTTTTATAAACAAAATTGATCATTTGCATCAATATATAGTGTTTGTAATTAATTAGAAATCTCGGGAAAACCTATTTTCCCCATTAGGCCTATCGATCGATGTTGAGACAGCCCCTCGATAGTGATTTGAAAAGACATTAGCCTAACCTAACAACCTTACCTAACCTAACCTAGTATTATGAGTGGGGGCTGCCGCCCCCACACCCCCGCTGGTTGAGTACTAATCCCTTAATAAAAAAAAAAAAAAAAAAATTGGCTGTCGATTATACGAAGGTGAAAGAAAGTCGATGAAGTCTATGGTGTTTACTCTGCAATCTTCAGCTTGATTGTACATTGATAACGGGAAAGTACCGTATTGACAACCTTGTTACGAAAATTAAATTTTAGTACCATACTTTTATATTAGGTTTTTCCGAGGGTTTAACACATTTTCATATGATCTTTAGAGCTATCGATGACTGAAAGTACCGTATTGACAACCTTTGTTACGAAAAAGAAATGTTAGTACCATACTTTTTTATTAGGTTTTGCCGAGGGTTAAAACAAATTTTCTTATGATCTTTAGAGCATATAGATTCAATATTTATCTTCAAATATATCAACAAAATTTGTGGTATTAAAATAACATTGAACCGAAAAACCATGGGAAAATTAGTGGTACGGTTACGGTACGGTACCGTAGCCTAGTTTCGGTTATATTTTCCCGGGATTTACCCAATAAATGGCGCCATTTGACGCTGTATCTTCAGATTAATGAATAATAGGTAGGTTAGCCTAGCCTAATGCAAATACTCCGCTCAAACACTATAGGCCTAGGCCTATTCCTTGGCTGCTCCAGCTGTCTTGAATGCTACCTAATTGTGTAGGGCCTAGGCTAGAATCTAGATTCTGACATTTAGACGATCGCGAGATTGGACGTTTCAAACTGGCACACCGTCGAATCGTCCAGTTTCCGCTAGGCCTAGCCTAATTCATAGCAACAGCCTATAGGCCTAGGCCTACATGAGAATATGCAGATGGCATTCATCATCAGCCTATCAGTCTAGACTGCCAACTAGGCTAGCCTACATAATCTCGGGTGTTCTTCCTAATTTAGCCTAGAGCCTGAAATACAAAAGCCGAAAGGACTGTCTAGGTTTTAACAAGAAACACAACTGTCAACAGTAAAAAAATTATATTTTTACAGATTAGGCTAGGCCTACAAACTATAAAATAAAAAAAATATTAGTTGCTAACCTATCTTGACGACTGAGGACAGTCCATGTAATTGGGTGGACTCGTTGTTTTAGGATCTAGGCTATCTTGTCAAACACAAATTCAGAAAAAAATAATCCACAAAACGGCCGTAGTACACACCCCGACTGTTAAAACATTACTGGCCGGCCTCCATGTAAATACTGTGTCCCGAATTCTTTTCCCAGTGTCTCGACCCCTGCATTATTATTTACCATCATTCTTAGCATTATAAACCGTATATACTTCTATTTCACACATAAAAATAAACGATTAAATTAACAGTGTAACTGGAAATAATTTGTGTTCAGTAAGGTGAGCGTTTTTTCAGTTTCAGCTGAAATTATATACGACTGCAGTATTCTAATAATAATGATTTACAGTATTATATTAATCTTTTCTCCATAGTAATGTTTGCTTTGTTCAATTAAGTGTAAATTGCACACATTTGCAGCGAAATATATTTTGGCACAAGAACCATTGGTATTCCGAGCAGAAAGCAAAACAATCGGTGGGGAGAAATACTGCGCTACTAAATGACGTTTTCATAGCAGTTACGTAGTTTAAGCTTTAATTGTAAGTCAATAGACAAGATATATTCACTATGATTAAGTTATTTTCTATGAAAAATCAGAAAAAGGATGGCAGTGATGCTGCAAAACAGGGAACTCAAAAACGAGCATCTGCAGCCCAGTTGAGAATCACGAAAGGTGAGAAATTGTGTTCTCTTTTGTGTTTTACAAGGCCTTGGTATAAATCATGATTAGCCTAATTATGAGTAAAATAAATTTACATAATGCTTATATTGAAAGTAAAATAACATTTGCTGTTCATAGCCTAGGCTAAATTTTTGTGATTAGCCTAACCTAGGCCTCTTCTCTTCTTGGAGTCGCTGTCCTCGTTTTCGTGAGAACAGCTCGCCTAATTACCGGCTTTCTCCAGAAAAAGCTAGAGCTAGATTAAGATATAGTTTAGAAAATTAGTAGTCATAGAAGGGATAGGCCCTAGTTCATGAAAAGTAATGAAGGAAAAAGCTTAAGGCGGATCATATAATTATAGGCTAGCCTACTTTAATTAATTTCATTGGGGGTGTTTGGTGTTGTGGTGAAATTAATAAAATAGGCCTATAGATTTTCCTTTGTTGTAGGCTAATCTCCTATTTGCCTCCTTCTCCACCCTTTCAATATATTTGTTCTCTCCTTTCTTTTTTTCGGTAATTTACCCCTGCTGGCAATATATATGATGATGACAATAATATTGTCATCATGGGGGGGGGGTTTGAGGGGGGGGGGGGGGGGCAAAGGCCCCTTGGGTGTCAAACGACGCTGTTTTTTTGAGTGATAATGTAAATGAACTTTTTGTATAGCCTAATGATAACAGAAACTCCCCCAACCCTTTTTTTTCTTCTATATTCCAACTACTCCCTCTCGGGCATAGGCTGATAGCGGCAGGGTGTCAAACGAAAGCCGAGTCCTTTCTTTTTTGGCTATATTATTGTATATGCATAGCTAATATTATGTTTATAGTTCTAATTCTGTCTTTGGGAGTGATAAAATAGTCAAAACAATGCTATTTCATTTCATTTTATTTTATTCCTTCTCATAATCATTCAAGCCTTCAAAGAAAATTGCTCTGGTTTGACACCCTGTCAGATAGCCTTTACACTCTACCGCTGAACACGGTGAGGCCCGTGAGGTCTTGCTCCAGTCTAGGGAGTGAGACATGCGAAGCTTCACGGCTCGAAGCAACTCCATCTCTAAAGCCGCCTTGCCTCCTTGCTTCACAGTCTATTAACCCGGGAACTGCGGGGAGACTCTTAAGAGTTCCCCCGGCGGACTGCGGGGAGACTCTTAAGAGTCAGAGAAAAAAAAAAATCAACTTTTGACATCGAAAAAAAAAAAAAAAAAAATTGTTTTGGCCCCTGGGCCATGCAAAATCTCAGTCCTCTACCTCCCCTCCTTCCCCACTTTCCTCCTCTCCTTCAGTTATCACCTATTTTCCCTGTTATTCCCTTATTCTGAGGTATATTTTCGTGCTAACATTAGAAATCCGGTTGCAGGGTGTGGTCATCACTGATAGCAAGCGAATGGAAGAGAGAGAGAGAGAGAGTATCGATCGACTGTGTCTCAGTGGCCTTGGGGGAAATTGGCGGGAAAGCAGCTTGCCTCACCCATACATTATACAACTCGCGGGCTATATCTCCGATTTTGACCATCCAAACGCTGTTTTCACTCGTTTTATTGTTGTTTCAGGTTAATACCTTTATAATCAACCCATAATAGGTGCATATGGATAAGTATTAATGCTATTAATGGTACAATGAATATTTTAGTGACGGAAACACCTCAAATACATGCGCACAGGGAGAGGTGTTTAATTACCCCCATGCGCACTTCAGAGGTTTAAAAAAAAAAAAAAAAAAAAAAAAAAAAAAAAAAAAAAAAAAAAAAAAAGGGTAGGCTAGGCCTATCCTAAATTGACACAATTTTGGTCTCCATATTTTCCATCTTGATTGCTTTTAGATTGCAGGAAATGCTGTTTTAGACACCTAAATTCTCAAAAATTTACCGGGGGGGGGCATGCCCCCGGACCCCCATAGAGCTCGCGCCTTTGGTGCTCGCCTCTCCGTCGCGCTATAATGATAACAAAATAATAAACCATAATGATAACACAATTCATATTTTGTGGATTGACACCCTGCGGGCGGCCTTGCCCCCTCAACATATTATTGTATCCAAAGGCAGGCAAAATAGTCGGGAACATGATGGCAAAAGGTCCGACGCCACTACGCGTAGTGTAAACAAGGCTGGCAGTACGCCCGCACTTAACATTCTTGCCGATAATGACAATATGTCATGGGGGGGGGGGGGTGACTCGGGTGAGGCCCTCAACATATAATTGTATCCAAAGGCAGTCAATATAGACGGGAACATGATGGCAAGCATCCGCCGCCGCTCCGTGTAGTGTAAACAAGGCTGGCGGTACGCCCGAACTCTACATTCTACCCTATCGCTGTAATAGTTTCCTTTGATATTATATTATCTCTTTATTTTTTTGGTTTAGGCCTATTTAGGTACAGTATATGTTATAATACCGGTATATCTACCCAGCCGGAAATGTGTAAGTACAGTACAGTACAGTACTTTAAAACACAATATTTATTGATTCTAAAGCACTGCCCCCACTAGTGGGGACTGGGGAGGGCTTTGAAGTTCAGGGAAATAGTAGAGTAAAGGAGGCAAGGTAAGGATGGTGTTAGTGAGTGTACCGTCTGGCGTCCACTTTGTTTACATAAGTCTCACGCTCTTACGATCGCGTCTAATTTGACTGCTTTGTTATACAAAATTTTCCCTTGGCCAGCTGTTATTTGCCCCTTGCTGGTAATATAATATACATGTATTATATTATATGATGATGACAATAAGTCATGGGGGGTGAGGTGGGCAAAGCCCCCTTCAACCTATTAATGTATCCCACGCCCGGTAACAAAACAATTTACCCAACAGCTGAGGAAGAGAGCTGGAGGAGGAGGAGATGAAGAAACTGGAGCTTAATCCAACATGTGTGAGCTGTATTCTTTTCAGGAATTAAGACTGATAGAACAACATGACAATGAACAGGAAAGAGAAAAGCAATAAAATTTACCCCAGAATGCTGCTGACCCATAGAGATTTACATCACAGGTCCTCATTAACATCCAAGTGGGACAGAACACCACAGGGAAAGAGCTTGTTTAGTACCGAACACTCCAGGGGCTTTATCACTGAAGTCTTGTCAGGACCTTGCACCACCTGTGTGTGGGCATGTGTTGGCAACATCTCGGATTTTCTTTTCTTTGAAGACCTCCAATAGCCAATTACAATTATATACCGTACTGCATTTTTTTTTTTTTTTTTACGGTAATGTTTTTAACTGTTTTAACGTATGCATTTCTTTTACAGATATAAATGAGCTGACTTTGCCCAAAACGTGTGACACTGAATTCCCAGATCCAGATGATCTTCTGACCTTCAAATTAATCATTTGCCCAGATGAGGTAAATCTTAATTCAAATGTACTGTAAATATTTGATAGGCCTAGCTACCTTGATTAGTTATAGTTACTGTATTAAAATTATATTGGTATTAAATTCTAGTAATTTACTACATGTTACAGTTCTGATATTTTACTGTCATCCAAATTGTTTTGCTACTGTACTGTACTAGTATAAAATTAATCTTGGTATCTTGTATAATTTCTGTTATTCCTTCTTGTTACCGGTATATTTAATGTAGAAAAAGTTATAATTAGTATTTGCAATTTAGTATATGCATTGAATGTATTTGTAGTATACATTTTTGGCATTACTGACCATGAAAGGGCTCTACCTATGACTAAAAGAGAGGTTATATACAGTAGTACTCTACTTGTGTTAGAAGTGTGATGGTGTATGCTAGCGAAAACTTGCCAATCAAGATGGATGATATAAATAGGATAGAACAAAATGTAATGTGGATGGAGAGGTGGATATGTGTTGAAGACTATGTTAATATATATTTTATTACATTCCAGGGCTTCTACAGAGGAGGGCGTTTTGTGTTCAGTTTCAAAGTGGGCCCCAATTACCCCCATGAGCCACCCAAGGTCAAGTGTGAGACTATGGTATGTATGCTTCAGTCTGTTCAACTTCTAGATCTACATACAAATTGACTAATTCCTTGAACATGACGATAGTGCATTATTATATGTGCGATTAGTTTGCTTGGGAAACGGATTAACTTGCTTATGTAGTAATGTACACCCTATGTGGTGGATTGTGTTCTTTTATTCTTGCTAAATTATTAAGTAATAATAGTAGATATATTGATGATATTTTTGTTTGCAATTTGTTCAATTTTAATCAAGTTGCAAAACTTATTTATCCCATCTATTCCCCTCACACATTGTAACGTAAATGATGAAGTTGAAAATTTTCTTGATATAAATATAGAGATTGTTAATGAACAGTGCATACTTAAAGTACCGGTATATCACAAAGTTGATGATTTTAATTTTAACGTAATAAACTTTCCTTTCCCTAGTAGTAATATCGATAGTAAAATAACTTATAATTGTTTTTATTCTCAGTTAATAAGATTTTGTAAAATTTGCACTAAAGTAGATTACTTTTGGGCTAGAGCTAGGTTAGTAGACAGAGGTTTTGAGGCAAGTAAATTGTTACATAAATTTAATATTTTTAGGGTCAATTATTGTGACTACTTGTATTCTAAAATTTGACATCAATAATTTTAATCAAGCATTTTTAACTTGAAGTTTCTTGTATAACCTCTACTTACTTTTTGTCAGTTTGTATTTATTGTTTTTCTTTTTCTATTATTATTATTGATGATTTTTAAAAATTAATTGTTCTTGTTAACCCGGGAACTGCGGGCAGACTCTTAAGAGTTCCCCCGGCGGACTGCGGGAAGGCTCTTAAGAGTCCGAAGAAAAAAATTAACTTTTGACATCGAAAAAAACAAAAAAACAATGTTTTTTATTTTGTTATGGCCCCTGGGCCATGTAAAATCTCAGTCCTCTACCTCCCCTCCTCTCCTTCAGTTATCACCTATTTTCCCTGTTATTCCCTTATTCTGAGGTATATTTTCGTGCTAACATTAGAAAGCCGGTTGCAGGGTGTGGTCATCACTGATAGAGCGAATGCAAGAGAGAGAGAGAGAGTATCGATCGACTGTGTCTCAGTGGCCTTGGGGGAAATTGGCGGGAAAGCAGCTTGCCTCACCCATACATTATACAACTCGCGGGCTATATCTCCGATTTTGACCATCCAAACGCTGTTTTCACTCGTTTTACTGTTGTTTCAGGTTATTACTTTTATAATCAACCCATAACAGGCGCATATGGATAAGTATTAATGCTATTAATGGTACAATGAATATTTTAGTGACGGAAACACCTCAAATACATGCGCACAGGGAGAGCTGTCTAATTACCCCCATGCGCACTTGTTAGGTTAACCCACTGAACCCCAGCGACGACAACGTGTCGTACTTTGTTTAAATCTGTTGTTGCTTCTTCATATTTTGCAATTATTTGTCTTTATATTACAGTACTGTATATCTATTCATTGTCGATAGTATCAATTACTTGCTAAGCGATTTCCTTAGTTTATTTGTACAATAAATGTAGGTTATTTGTAGTGTACCGTAGCTATTGATAGGGGTCACTTGAGGCATGCTATGATTACAGGTACCTACCCGATAGCACTATCGTTAGTGAGTGTTGAAATTTGTTGTAATATTATAGATATCTTATCAATATTTGTATTTTGTACTATTGTTAATGTCTTGTCATGTTGCAAATTTGATTTTAAATGAACATTTTGACATTTGACATGTAGTTTCTTTATTAATGCAGAGTTTAGTAAAATTTACCAGAACGTCCCGGACTTCTCAAATTGACTAATTCCTTGAACGTGACGATAGTGCGTTGTTATGTGTGTGATTAGTTTGCTTGGGACCCAGATTAACTTGCTCATGTAGTAATGTACACCCATGTGGTGGATTGTGTTCTTTTATTTCATAAATTTTTATTTTAGTAAGCGTTGTTTCCACATAGCGATTTTGATAAGTTAAATTTGACTTTATATTGTCTTTGTCCCAGTTTTGGTTTGTTTAGTTTGCAAGTTTTACATTTTAATTTATAAAGAAATATTATTTTGCTTAAGCGTTGTTTCCACATAGCGATTTTGATTTGTTTTGTCTTTTTACTGTGTTCGTCAAAGTTTTGGTTTGTTTATTTTGTAAGTTTTACATTATAATTATCTAAGTAAGATACCTGTACACTACTGTAGTTAGGATGGAGCTCAGTGGTCTGGTTAATCTGCTCTACATAACTAACTGTAGTTAGGTTCATTTTTACTGCTAGGTAAACAGAAGCATTGAGGACGACAAGTTTGAGTTTTGGAAGCATTGCAAGTAACAAGGTTTTCTCTGCCCCTATTAGAGATAGTAGAGCGATCAGAAGATAGGTGCTTTATGGCCTTATGTGAGTTTTACAAATTAATACAAAGATAGTTTTGACGGTTGTTTGCCTACGTGTCAATTTTCGTTTCAACGTTCGGCTGGCACACAACTTCAGCTTGTAAGCACTCTTGCAACTATTGATTATTGACTATGAATTATCATTGATTATTGATTTATTTCACCATTACTGTATAACCATTCTTATGTCATTGAACACTGCTTGTGTGCATCGATTCGGACTATCAATCGATTAACCTGGGCTGTGCTTGCAATGGAGTGCGTTCCTGGTTCTGGTGGGGTGCACCGGGACCACTGGATCCTATCTCTGTAACCCTTGGGTTAAGGTGGTGAGAATGGCCTCTATGGCAGTCTGGTGCCAGTGTCCTGAGGACGGTAATATTTCCTTGCCAACTCCTCCTCCAGATGTTAGCAGTTTTGGTTGAAATACAATTCCATGTTTTGCGTGTATTAGCCATGGTTACCTGATGATTGACGTTATTGCATATTATTTGCTACCACCAGACAATTGGCTGATCACATTGTATTTCATACCTCTAGGCTTATTTATTTAGCGTAGGATTTTTTTTACTCTTCCTAACTTATTACCATTATCTAGTATTAGCCAAATTTTATTTACAAAATTTATATTTTATTGATATAGTTATATACGGGTAGGTATGTATGATTACCATATAATCGTCTTGCCTATACGTATCCAATTATTTAATGTACCGGTATATTTTTAATGCAAATAAACCCCCCCCCCTCTTTTAGCCCAATTGTAGTACAGTGGTTAGAGGGCTGAGCCAATGAATTCATGTGTGTAATAATGGTGTTGCTTTTACAGGTGTACCATCCCAACATTGACCTGGAAGGAAACGTCTGCCTTAACATCCTACGAGAGGACTGGAAGCCAGTCCTCACTATCAACTCTATAGTCTATGGTCTCCAGTACCTCTTTCTGGTTAGTTTAAAATGTTCTCATTGTTTATGGTTAGGATCTTTTGTTTTATTATAAATGGACAGCTGCGGGCATGCCAATAAGGACCTGGAATTATGTCGTCAAGACCAAGAGTGATCACATGTTTAATATAATTA
This sequence comes from Paralithodes platypus, assembly GCA_032716605.1. Classification (NCBI taxonomy): domain Eukaryota; kingdom Metazoa; phylum Arthropoda; class Malacostraca; order Decapoda; family Lithodidae; genus Paralithodes; species Paralithodes platypus. The sequence goes on from CM064518.1 coordinate 53,266,798, forward strand.
CTGGATTTTTTGGCCTATTAGACGCACCATTGGTTTAGACACACTCCAACTTTATCAATTATATTCTTTATCTAGCCTATATCTACAGTATATGCTCAGGCCCAATCCCCACTTTTCCTATTTTTTTTATTTTATTTTCCTCTATTTTTCTTTTTTCTTGGGGGTGGCTGACTCAAGACAGAGCAAGAACAGGAAAACACAAGACAAAACAGCGAACAAACATTGGAACTTTTTTTTTCTCGATCAACTTCTGTATTTTCTGGAAAAAAGTTTATCATCAGACTACCTCATTCTCAATACAGTATTGTTTTTCGGACATATCTCCCCACATTTCTAATTTCATCCTTATTTCTTGATATTAATTATCCTGGGAATCATGGTCCTTGATCTCTGGGTTACGGTACTAAGATGTGTGCGTTTTTTTTTTTCTTCTTCTGTTCGGGCTCTGTCTCGAGTTGGCCACCCCCAGCTATGGGTTATGTGCCTGAGTATATACATACATATGATTTTTACATGCATTTTTACATGCATTTTTACATGCATTCTGTTAAATATACAACTATGTATTACGGATCAACGTATAGGGCAATGCATGATCAAGAGAATACTATTATAACCAACTTGTTTGTACAGTATGTATATTTTGAGTGAGGTTTGACATCCTTTACACAACCTTAGCCGCCATTTCTGTTTTTCTCTTTTCTTATACCAGTACTGTACTGCTTTTCCTACTTCGGGGGCGGGAGGCTAGGAATCCTCCTCCCCTTGTAAACTTCACCTACTAGACAAGACAAAGAAAGGGCTGAGGGAAGACGAAAGTGGTCCAAGATCCTAATATACTGCATGCATTAATGTATATACTCAGGCACATACCCAATAGCTGGGGGTGGCCGACTCGAGACAGAGCTCGAACAGAAACAACATTTAAAGTTCCAATTCTTAGAGACCACTTTCCTAGCCTCCCGCCCCCGAAGTAGGAAAAGTAGCGTAAGAAATGATACAGACTGAAATGGCTAAGGTTGGGTAGAGGATACCAAACCTCACTCTGGACAGGACCAGCCCTCACCCTAAATATACATACTGTACATACAAGTTCGTTATAATAATATTCTCTTGATCATGCATTGCCCTATACGTTGATCTGTAATACATGGTTGTATAATTCACAGGATACGTGTAAAATTGCGTACAGTTTAAGGTAAGCCAAATTTTATTGATCAATACATATTTTGTTTTCAATATTTATTTAAACAAAATATTGACGATATAATATTCTGATTAGATTTTTGGAAAGAGCATGACAAATACTTATTTTATAAAAAAAAATAAGTTATCACTCAAAATTTTGAAATACAGTACTGTACTGTACTGTCATGTCATGGCGGGTGCCCAACTCTGAAGGCGGGTGCCCAACTCTGAAAGGAGTTGAAGTAGGGGAGCTATCCCCCCGCCAAAGGCGGCTTTCTAGGGCCTTTTCTAGCTGATGCTGAGAGGATTGGGTTCTAGTCATGTGGTGATGGGCTGGTCTATCAGAGTGAGAGCTGAGCGATCTCTGCCATACCCATAGCTTACTCTGACTGTTCCTTTTACTTATATATCTTCTAGATCTCAAGTGACGGCGTCTTTTCCGTGGATCGACCTCCCTACTGCCAACCTAAAAGTTGGCAGATTGGGAGCCAAAGCGTCACATTTTTTCCCTTGCCCCTCAACTTTCCCTTCTAATTGCTGAGGGGCACAGGGCCTTGGGTGGGGCTTTGGTTTCCCGGGCGTTTCCGCGCCCTCCTCAGCTCCCTGCCTTAGAGTGGCTTCGGTCACCTGGGTTTTGTTAGTGGTAAGCAGGGAGGGTTTTGTGGGGGCGCTCTATGGCCTTGGCCGTGCTCGGGACCTTGGGGCTGTTCGGCCAGGCAGCCTGGGGAACAACAGCAACAACAACAACTGTCATGCCAAGTCGGATGATTTCCAAAAAGCAAGACATTCATTTGTTTGGCCTAATTTTTTACTATTATCGCTCGATGTTTTGTTGGTTTTCGTATGGCAGTATTCTAGATTAGTCTTTCCTCTATCTTATGAGATATAATACACTGCAATATGCGCAATTATTGTACGTGAAAACCGTTTATGAATTTAATTTTTCTTTTATCCTGGCGCCATACTCAAAGTCGTGAGTATTAGCTTTACATGTACTATTATATTCATATGAAGAAACTATTGAGTATTAATGATAAATTAATTCTGATATTACCTTTGGATAGCGCGTGAACAATTCTTCGTACAGTATTTAAAAGAATATTTATTGCTCAGCATATAACAAAATTACGACTAATTGAACGCCGAAGAACAATTAAATTTTGTTATTATCTAACAAATTTAATTTTGAAATATCAATTATTTTCCCAGTTTTATTCAGTCATATTGTAGTGTGGGGCTTTCCTCTTGTTTCTTTGCGTGCCATCCATTAGTAGCATGATGAAACGAGGAAGCTGAGATGTAACTCACTGTAAGTTTCTTTGCAGCTCAGAGGGTCGATAAAAAATATATACAGTAGTAATAATTTCTAAATACAATAACTTTTAGTGTAAAAGCTGCTTGTGTGATGCTGGCATAATGCAGCTGATATTTCCTATTTTTCTGTTATGGCCTCATTCCTTCTCTGTCCCCAGGAGCCTAACCCAGAAGACCCCCTAAACAAGGAGGCGGCAGAGGTCCTACAAAACAACCGGCGGTTATTTGAGCAAAACGTGGTGAAGAGTATGAAGGGCGGCTACATCGGCAACGTTTACTTCGACCGCTGCCTCAAATGATCCTCGCCCTCCACTGCGTAGTTCCCACCTCTCACCATAAGTCTTAAAGGTCGTATTCTTAAAACATAGTACCCTTCCAACGCTTTTCAGAGAAAGAAATTAGTTAAATGGAGCAAAGGGAAATGTAATCCTAGAAAGTGTGTAACAGCTCTACCAATGTCATCTTATAGTATCATTCAGCTTGCAAAGATATTGCTAAGACCTATATTTATATATATAATTCGGTAATGAATATATGAAGAAGGGGCACAGGTTTAAGGCAATATAGATTATATTTATGATCAAAATTGCAGTTAACATGCTAACCATAAGCAACCTTGATAAATTATGGGCATTGACTATTTTGAGAGGCATAAAGGAAGTGACGAGAGGCTGCTACATTTAGAGATGCTGACTGTTCTATTCTCTTTTCCATTAGGCGACAAATGCTTCCTAAATCTATAGCCCTTTGAATCAGATGTTGCCTTTTTAGTTTTATTCTATCTACCACTAGATGATATTATGCAGCTTATGAATAGCCACTCGTAATCAAATGGGTGAAACGAATGATTTCCATTAACTTATTTTTAGAGACATCCTTCCTAGGCTAAATAAAAAAAAATTCAAGTACATAGAATAAAGTAAGTAAAGGTGTCATCTGATTAAATGAGAATTACTAGAAAATTACCATAAAATGGACTTACTTTGGACAGGAAGGTATAACTTTGGATATTTCTGGATAAAATGTAAAGAACCACAGATATGGGCAAAATGCTTGATATTAGGGAAATGCATTGCATACATATTTGTTTGTCATGATATCAAGCCATTTTCCCATTAACTGACTCATTACATATCATCCACAAATGTTGGAAGTTACTCCATTTTAGCGCTACAATCCTTTTTAGCAAGTTTTAAGAATACAGTCCTTTATGTTGAGGTCTGTTATGTTTGTGGCTTTTACATGGTAAGTCGGCTTAAGGAGAGTTTCCCCAATTCAGTCCAACCCATTAATCTGTAATGATTAAAACGGTTATTTGTCAAATGAGACTAATAATAAAAGGCTTTAATTACATATTTTTATTGTTTATTACCCATTGTTCACAAGCAAGTATAATGTTCAATTTAAAATATTCATCCAGCATCAAAGGTTCTGCAACAACTCTGATAAAAAGTCATGTAAATTCCAGAGAGCAACATATATATCTGACAATCTTACAAACATAAATATAGTTCCACAGTTAGAGGATAATTGGAAACATTTGGAGACTGTCTAGATTAGTTCTTCATCTACAAATTACAGAGTTTCTCATCTAGGTTGTTGTGAACTATAGAACACGACTATACTGTCAAATCATACATTCACAGACAATTTTGCTCATGAGCTATGTTATTATAAGTTACTATTGCTTTTTAACAGTCCTCATGTGTTTCTAATAGCCCAAGACTAATACTATTTGTTTCACATTGTAAAAGAGATGAGTTAATGTTGTCCTCTCTAGCTTTTACACAAATTATCATTAAGGTTTTGGATGAACTATTGGCTTTGGGTGTCTATCACACTCACTGTTTAGCTCGACTGCATAGCTTTAAGTGACAAGGTAACCACTCATTTGCCAATGTACAATTTGAAGCAATATTAAGTGTGTGAGGCCATTTTATTTTCCAATATATTAAGTATAGAAATGATTTGTGATAGGTATTTCATTTTAGTGCTACATTACTTATAAGAACACCTTGGTATATCCTTTTCTAAATTTTGTTTTGGAGTTTTCCTTGCTGAATTAGAAACTTGAAATCCAAATTCTGACATAATGATTTTATCTTGTTTGGGTTCAATACAGATTCCAGTGAGTACTTGGCTATTTCTGTACTCAAGTTTTCAGGTAGCTCTGTCTCGAATTGGCCACTCCCAGCTATGGGGTATGTGCCTGAGTATATACATACAGTACATACATACTGGTAATTTATGATGTTGAAATAATTACTGTGTATTCAAATATTTGTTGTCAAATATGTCTTAATGGATGATAGATGTATGTACTGTAGGTATGTATGTACAGTATGTACTCGGGCCCAATCCTTACTTTTCCTTTTTTTGGGGGGGGACCGACTCAAGACAGAGGCCGAATAGGGACAACATAACAGAAAACAATGAACACACAAAAACAAAATACAAATTTAAATTCTTTGTAGTTGTTACAGTAGATTACGGTCACTAACACTGTGTCAAGAGAATCAGTATACTGTATCTATAGAGATGATTTCATTAAATGATATGGCTAAGAAAAATATACATGGGTCCCATAATTTATATATAATTATTGTATATCAGCTACAAGTTGAGACCCCCAAGAAACTACAGTATTATTTTTATATCCCAGTTATTCATGGCAGCATTAATATAAAGGCCCACTCACTAATAACCTTAAAACCCCCAAATAAACAAGTACTGTATGTGGTTACTTTGTGACTTTAAGTTTAAAGTTATTGTTGCAAGCAGGAAGCACATAGGTAATTTTACAGTATTTACTTATTCAGGACCTATAATAATCGAAATATTTATTTTTATTACCTATCCATAATTGATTAATTGAAGAAAATTTATAATTTCTCGTTCTTCATATTGCAAAATTAGAGGAAGCAGTAAGAGAACTACTATAATCCTGATATTCTACTCTAGAGAGATTTAAGGCTAATGAGCATGTAATTTAAGAGTTAGTCTATTTTTTATATGCAGGTGCATCTGTCTCCAAGGTATATAAGGTTAAATATTTATCCACAATTAAGGTAGAGTAGCCAATTAATATGTGGGGTTCCATTTAGTACGGTACACAAAATCTATAACAAAAAATCTACCCAATATCAAATAGTCTAGCCTTATGAGGGCTTCTGCCCAGTAGGCTGTTGAGAAATAGTTTTATTATTATTATAGATTAATAAAGTTTGTGTCAAAATGAACCTTGAATATCATACATTTTGATATTAAATTTTAGAATCTATTCTACTTTATAGTGGATAGTATTTTTTGGCTCATTAACTCAAATAATTTTCGCACGCAGTATATTTCCCCAGTGACTTTCCGGTAGCGGACATTTTCACGGAGCGGACAGGCTTCCCCAACATTTAGTCCGCTGTATATCGATATCGCATACTAATTGGATTACTGCATTCAAATTGGCTAGTCTACCCTATATAATGTTGACTGATAACATCTGAGTTTGGCTGGCAAGACAGTAAAGACTTGGCAAATTTTAGAATACAGTGGACCTTAAAATAGGTTTATTCGGACAGGTAGGACACATATAGACATTTCTTTATAAAATGTAATAAGCCACAGTTATGGAGAAATGGCTAAATATTATGGACAAATATTGCATACGTACAGTATTTGGTATCCATAATATTGAGCCATTTTCCCATAACTGTGGCTCATTGCGTTTTATTCAGAAATATACATAGTTGTGTCTCTGTGCAAAGTTAGCCCATTTTATTGGTAGCTAATTATTTGTTCAACCATGAACTTTGTACCGGTAACTTGTATAATCTTGTATTATGTAAGTAAAAATTCATTGTTACATTTCAAACATAATTTCAATATTTTTTTAACGAAGGCAGAGATCATAATTATGCGGTGATTTAATTGTGACTTATTGTCTTGGGAATCATTATTGTCACATTTTCTTTTTATAATGATTTACTTGCAAGCTTTTTCAGTTAAAGAAATTTCAATGACGATTCATGAATAAATTGTTTCCATCTGGCTCATTTCAAGAATATCAAGGTGGATTTACTTTTTCTTAATCTTTTCCTGCAACTCTTGTCTGGCAACTTCTGAATTAAACATTTATAGGAAAGCTGTAACCCATCATAATCTACCTTTAGTATAGTTGCCAATATCTGTGCAGAATAGTCTCTAAATGTTGCCAGAAAACAGCTGCGGATCAGTAGTTGCTGGAAAGAGTCCCTGTGTAAAGCTACCTTAGTGGTGTTTGTCTTTTTTCAACCAGTTCTATGAGAGTTTTGTTCTAAAGGGGATAGGACATGTTTTATCCTCAACTCTATTCTGGCATCATTTTGAGAATATTTTGCACTGGTATTGACCGCTAGACTGAAAATAGATTAATATAAGAGACAAAATTCTTATAAAAGTATATTTCAGGAGATTCCAGATCAGAGTTGGGGGAAAAAGCACTTGTGTGATACCACCTTAAGCTCAGTCGACTGGTTTAACTATTTTACAATAATATATATTGTTTTCATCAACATATTTATAAAGCGATGGTATACAGTTTACTTTCACGCCGGCCTTCTAGTAAGCTCATGTTGCTTGCATGTGGAATATTGCATTGTCAAAAGCCTTTATATAAATTTTAAGTTGTAAAAAACTGAAGATATATGGTAGTTATGTAAATGTACAAACGTTGGAATGTACAGTATCATTTTGTATTTCAGTACTATATGTTGTAGTTGGCTGTTTTTTTATGACACTCCTAAATGTAATCGATTTTGAAACTTTATTTTTGCTGAAGTACTCTGATGCAGCTACTTATAAATCAGTATCATCGTGATCACTAAAGAATGTGACGTGCTTTGGCAAAGGAACCTAATATAAATACATAATTTTCTGTTCAAGTGTAATTTTATTCTCCAAGTTAAACTACTGGCTATATATTCCCAAATAATAGATTATAAAAAAGACTGCTCAACCCTGGTCCCGAATATTCAAAATATTGATTACTTGGAATCTCCCTTCGATGGTGGTATCTTTACAGCTGACACAATTTTCATGCCAGTAATACATAAACCAAGATAGGCTATAGCTGTATACTGTATAAGTCTTATAAGGACTTTTGCCCAGTAGGCTGTTGTATGTATGTATGTGTGTATGTACTCGGGCACATACCCCATAGCTGGGGGTGGCCGACTCAAGACAGAGCCCGAACAGGGACAACACAACATAAAAAACAAAATACAAATTCACACATATCTATAGTTTTTTAAATATTTCTATGCTGTATACACTGTACTGATTTAAGACTACCTAATTATTCTAATTATGAGACATTAACCCCCCTGCATCCTGTGGAAAGTCCTAGGACGTTTAGGCATTTTTTTATGCCTTGAATGGGGCAGGCCTAGTATACAGCCCAATTCCACTGATATGTGCAACGATTTTGATTTTTCTTTTATGGTTGTTGTTGTTGTTGTCGTTCCCTAGGCTGCCTGGCCGAACAGCTCCGAGTCCCTAAGCAAGGCCATGGCCGTGATCGGGCTTTCCCACTGGGCTCTCAAGGAGTGTAAATTATGTTGTGGGTGTCGGTAATTGTGTGTAATGCAGTCTTCTATGATGTGTTACATCCTGGACAGGCATCACCGACGGAGTCATCCAGTCTCTTCTGATAGCTCGGAAGAGGTGGATGGTGCCCACATCTCAGCTTGGCCAGGTGGACTCTATCCTTGCGAGGGAGGACTCAGAAGGATGGATTTTGGGAGGTCGTGCATGCAGCTGAGTGTTGTCTTTGAATGATTGGATGGAACGGCGTGAGATACGAGTATGGATGTGCTTCTGGTAGCTGGTTTAGGGGTAGGCAGGGAGGGAGAGATGACAGTATTTGTGTGTGATATCGTGTTAGGGGTCACTTGAAGCATGCTATGCTTATAAGTACCTACCCGATAGCACTATCGTTAGTGAGTGCAGTATGTTTTTTGTACTTTTGTGGATATCTTGTCAAATTGCAAATTTAGCTTAATATAAAATTTGATATAAAGTGTAGTTTCTTTATTCATACAGAATTTAGTAAAATTTACCAGAACGTCCCAGACTTCCCAAATTGACTAATTCCTTGAACATGACGATGGTGCATTGTTATACAGTATGTGTGATCAGTTTGCTTGGGAACCAAATTGATTTGTTCATGTAGTTGTGTAACCCTATGTGGTGGATTGTGTTCTTTTATTTTTATTTATTTTATTTTATTAAGCGTTATTTCCACATAGCGATTTTGATTAGTTCTTTTGCATTTATCTTGTATCGTCCCAGTTTTGGTTTGTTTATTTTGCAAGCTTTACATTATAATTCCTTGGTGTCTGTGGGTGTGTTGCCATGTAGTGTACACCCTGAGAGAAAAGCAGACGTTGGGGTCACGTCCTGGCGGTTTCCGACAAACTGGAATCCCGGCAGTCCCCTGCAGTATTGAGCAGGAGCTGGTCGTCTTGGGTCACCCCCTTGCCATCAGCAACCCCTGTTCAGTACCAAGATAGTGAAGTTGGAACTGCGCACCTCCCTCGGCACTCTAAACTCTTCTATGCGCAGGTTTTCTCTTCCTGCTTTGCAGGAAGGGAACGTCATCATCGGACTACGATGGACTACCATAAGCAAGAATGGTGTTGGTTTGTGGAGGCTGCAGAGCTAGGAATTGAGTGCCTCTCATGCCCAGGTGGTCTTTGACTTTGAGGACTGGTTTCTTGATGTAGGTGTGTAGTAGCTGTGCAGCCTGTGATGATTTTTAGGGTTTTGTTTTGAATAGTCTGCAAGGTCTTGTGAAGTGTTTCAGCTAGGTTAGAAGCATAGGCAGGGCTTGCATATTCCATCACTGATCTTATGTATTGTTTGTATACTGTGGTGGTAGTTTCTTTGTTGTGTCCAAATTTTGTATGGGCAAGTGACCTGAGGGCGAGTAAGTCTGGGTGTCGGTATATTTTTTATGTTTGTGATAAGTTGTTTGAATGTCATTAGAGTATCATATGTTACTCCTAGGATTTTGTGTGTGTGTGTTAAGGGGGTGTTGTTTATGATGAGGAGTGGGGCGTTTCTGTGTTCGGCTGTCCAGCTTGTGAGGAGTGTTGCTGTGGATTTGACTGGGGATAATTTGAGTCTATTTGCAGTGCACTAGTCTAGTAGTGTGTTGAAATTGGGTTGAAGGTGGTGTGTTGCTATGTCTGAGTCTTAGTGTGTACACATGAGTGTTATGTCATCTGCGTAGGAAGCTATATTTATTTTGGGTGCGTGGGGTGTGGGTATATCATGCATGTATAGATTGAAGAGTGCGGGCGACAAGACGGATCCTTGTGGGACTCCGTTTGTGAAGTTTCTGATGTTAGATGACTGACTGGCAAATGATACATGTGCATATCTGCCTGCTAGATAGTTGGCCAGACATTTTTGTATTGATGTGCATGTTTGTGTTGTAGATTTTGTTTGTTAGGTTGTGGCGGGGGATGGCATCGAAGGCTTTACTAATGTCGAGTGTGGCAAGTATTGATCGGTGTGGTGGTCTAGCTTAGTTGATGCCGTCAAAAGCTCTTTGTGTTAGGTCTGTAAAAAGAGTGTTTGTGAAGTGTAGCAGCCTGAAGCCATGTTATGTTGGAGCTAGGGGTAGAGCGTGTGTGGTCAGTTGTAGTACGAGGTGTTCTGAGACTTTGGATGGGGTGCAAAGGAGTGTGATGGGGTGGTGTGAGGAGGATAGCGTGGCGTCTTTGTTGGGTTTGGGGAATGCTTCCAGATGTCTGGTATTGTGTTGAGTGAATAACTGAAGTTTGATATGTTGGTGAGTGCTTGTATGCCTTGTGGTCCTAGGTGTATGTTAATTATGTTGTCTGGACCACAGGTGGGTGAATGCTTGAGATTGTTGATGTGCGGCATGTGCCTTGTCTGGCTGTAGGTGAAAGGTGCATAGTCAGGGTCTGTGGGAAATTGTCTCTTATGTCGGATGACACGTCGGTCGTCATGATGGGGGTGCATAGTCAGGGTCTGTGGGAAATTGTTTCTTTATGTCGGATGACACGTCGGTCGTCATGATGGGGGTTCAGGTGGCTGACATGAGATAAGTGATTAATGAGAGTGCTTGTTTGTATGAAGGTATAGAGTCTGTTGTTGTGATTGCGACAAGTGCTTGTGTTGTGTTGCTGTTGGAAAGTAATGCCGTTTAGTGTTTTGTACATTTTGGGGGGATCTGTTTTGTGATCAAGTGTGTGGAGGTAACTGTTCCAATTTAGGTGTTTGTTGTTCTAATATTTGTTGTTAATCTGTATGTTGAGAGCTTGGATTTGTTGTGCGGTGTCCTGTGTGTGGGGAGCTGGGAGTGTTTTAGTGTGTCGTGTTGTCTGATGAGGTTTTGAATTTCTGGTGTGAAGTTGGGGTTGTGTCTTTTTCTGCTACCTCTTGGAATGTGTTTCTTGTCTGCATTTTGGATAATTGTCTTGAAAGTGTGAACAGCATTGTTGATGTTAGTGATGGGTGTGCTGTTTAGGGTTTCAAGGTGTTGTTCTGTCTCATTTATGAAAGCTTCCCAGTTGGCTCTTTTATAGTTAGTTTATGTGCATCTGTGGCCAGCCGAGGTGAATCAGAGTGAATGATCGGGAGGTGGTCAGAACCTAAGGCTTTGACCATCCTCCAGGATGTTGTGGGGCGAGTTCTGGGGAGCAAAAGGTGATATCTGGAGATGATGGGAGGAAGAGGGCTGTGGGGAATATGGGTATTTTGATGGATGTCGTTAAGGATGTAAAGGTTATCTGATTGGCGTTCTAGGATCAGCCCTCTGTTTGTGTCAGGGTTATCAACAAACCAGGCCAACATCTTGGCATTGAAGTCACCACCCAGGATGATGTGTGGAGTGTTTGTGATCTGTTATTGTATGGTTATATTATATTATTATGTTCTCTCCACCAACCAACTTTACTCCTAAACTCGATTAATGAAATTAACATACAGTATTTTTATTAGACTAACCTATCCCATCTTTTCCTAACCTAACCTAATTTTATATAATAAAATAAAAAAAAAATATATAATACAAAAACATTATCCACGGGTGGAATCGAACGATAGACCTACTGGTTATGAGACCTAATCAATACCTCAGCTACGAGGTGACATGCTGATGACAGTTTTGAGATATGTATTTAAACTCAGTGAGGACTGCGGTGTGACTATTCTTTAACGGTTCCATCACAATGGGGAGGCGGGCAACAAAATAGTCACAGAATCTGGCTCTATGCATGGCCTTCCCTTTAGGAGCATCTGCAGGGGAAGAGACTCGCTCAAACAGCTTTAGTGTAAGTGTTCAAAGTCGACGGAGGTATTCCCTGATGCTTTCTCATGACTTTCACCCCCAATCAGGCATCCATGCTTTGTTGATCATAAAATACTCGCAAAATAACAGAAAACCACATATTCGACTCATCCCCACGGAAATATGAAAAAAGCTACAGAGGAATGTTTTGATAGCTTTAACTCAACATTTAGATCAAAGAACTCACTCTGTTCATTCTCCACACACACTGCCGCCTTTGCACCCTTACACATGCTATTCACTGATTTCAGCAACTTACCAGTTACTCCGTATATTTTAGATAATTTCCGCAGAATCTCTTATCACTACTCTACTGTACATCTTCCCTACTATGCTTAGCAGACATATGCCCCTCTGATTGCCACACACTCCTCTCTCCCATTTACCCTTATACAGGGGGACTATTATTCCTGTAACCGTCCCTCGGCACGGTCGTTAGAACAACCAACCTTAACAATGTGAAGTTCAAGGGAAATCTGGACTTTACTTTGGTCCTAGTAAGAAAATATTCTAAAGCCACATACCCACAAGTGTTTTCAACATTGCTGAGAATTCTTCTTAAAAAGTTGTTGGCAGCCAAGACCTCCTCTGCACAGCAACACATCAGCGCTGTACAATGTGTGCCAAACTAGCCGCATCACCAGTACAACAATGACAACTGGAGAAATAAGAAACGGGACAATTGGAGAAACAAAGAAGAAGGTAGGCCAATGTATACGAAGATCCCTCCCTCAGCCAAGACCTTAAAGCCAGGGATAGCAAGTTGGTGTTAATTGATCCCTTTGATTTTACAACTTTTAACTCTAGATGTTGCATTCACGACATCAGGTGAAAGCTCGGAGGTCAGGAAATAATCCAAAGCACCCTAACCAAGGAGTTAATAAGCTAATCCCAAATAAGCCCACACTAGTGCATTCCCAGAAGATCCAGAAAGCAGACAAGAAGAGGAGATAGTCACGTATGTTGATGATGAAAATATTTCTGAAACCCCGCAGGATTCTTTGAAAGACCCCGTCACTACTTGTGGCGGCGATGAGTTATTAAGCCTCCTGTTCTTCTGTATACGCCATAATTAAGATTAACGGCATCAAGGTACAACTCCTGGTCGATGATAGAGCTGCCCGTTCTTGCATCTACACAAGGTTTTACAGGAAACATAGGAGCAAGTTGGGGGAATTAGGAGTTTCCTCCACAGACCTGATAGGGCAGTTGTGGAACCCTTATCTTTACAGGGCGAGACCCCCCTAGTACAGGTAACCACCCCCTGAGCCAATGGTCCACAACACACACACCTTCATCGTGTTCAACTCACAGTGTCAAGCATACAACGTCCTGAGGTGGGAGTTGGTAAACATGGCGAAAGATCAGTTTGGGTCAAGCGCTATTAATGAACAAAATAAGATGTCTAGTGAGGAAAACCGAGTCCTGAGAGATAGAGGAGCAAAGAAGAAAGCGTGTAGAAGATGTGCGTTCAGCGGTAGAGTGAACGAAGACTTCCTATGCAAGAATTGTGAGGATGAAGTGAAGGGCAGGAGGGAGGTATGCAGCACAGCCATTGTGCGCAATGGGTGGAGGATGGAGCCTTGTGTGACGCATGCGGAAATTGGATACACCGAACGTGTGAAGGCATGGAGCAGAGACTTTTACATCGTAAAAGGTATGAAAGTCTGGTTTTGTAAACTCTGCAGCCCAACGGTAAAGCTCGGTTCACACATGCACGAATTAACGTCACGTCCGTCCCCGACCAAGAAAATAGGCAGGACGGCATCAATCTGGAGGCCCCATGTGGCCACAATGGCCACTAGGGCCGTTCCAAAGTTTTTTTGCCGGGACACCCACGGACACACACGGAAGCAGTCGTCGTCTAGACGACGACTGCTCCCGTGTGTGTCCTGTGGGTGTCCCCGACATAACACGTTTTCTGGCAGTTGCCCCGACCCACACGGACCATTTTATGCTGCACAAAAAGGATGCCGCCTAGGCACGGCGAATTAAGGGGTCGGGGACGGACGGGACGTTAATTCGTGCATGTGTGAACCGAGCTTAAAGAAGAGTATGGAGGAACAATAAAATTTGAAGAGGGAAAATGCTAGGATGAAGGATGAGCTCAAGATAGTGGAGAAGAAAAACGCAGATGTCCACAAGAGGATGGAGGAGCTGGAAAGTAAGTGGACACAGAAAGAGTCCAATAGGCCTAACTCAAACAGCTGGGCAGTATTAACGAATGAGGATGAAAGAGAGGGAAATAAAGAGTTGAGAGAGGAACTGAGAAAACTTAGGGCAGAAAATGACGAGATAAAAACTATGATTAAGCAACTAGACAAGAAATGGATGGAAAGAGAGAATGAAATGATTGAAAGGATAACTGAGAAAGTGGTGGAGAATCTAGAGGAAATGAAAGACAGAAAGTAGGAAGAAAAATGTAATTATGTTCAATGTTCAAGAAAGCACAACAAATGAGTGATGAGAGAGAGAATGAGGACAGAAAAGTCTGTGAGCATGTGTTCCAGGAAGTCTTAGGGGTGAGAGATGCAAAAGTTGAAAAGGTGTTCAGAATGGGCAAATTCGTGAGGGACAAAGATAGGCCAATGATTGTTACTATGAATGAAGTCGGAGTGAAATGGGCATTAGTTAAAAAAAGTAAGGACTTACAGGATGCCGAAGAGCCAGAGATAAATAGGATAATAATTAGTGTTGATCAGACAAAGAAGGAAAGAGAAGAAGGTGCTAGACTCAGACAAGAGTTAAAGGACAGAAGGAGTCAAGGGGGACAATGGATAATAAGGAAGGGTAAAGTGAGAAATGATCAACGTAAGGATGAGAATGAGGCCAATGAGGCGTGACGACGAATAGAAATAAAGGATGGTAAGGGAAATAATTTTATATTTAGGATATTGAATATACAAGGTCTTTCCAATGTTAAAGCTAAGGAAATGGAAGAATTAGTCAACACTAATTGTGTACTATGTCTAACAGAAACACAAAAGAAAATACGGGATGTAAGCTTTAAAGGCAAAATTAACATACTAGAAGGAATGAGGGATATAAATGATAGGAAGGGAGGGGGATTAATGGTGTTATACCGGGAGGAACTAAATATTTATTGTAGTAAAGTAGAAACCATAAATAAGGACATACTGTATGTGAAAGGGATTATAAGGGGATGGAAATTTAGAATGGTTGTGGTATATCTTAGTGTCAATAACAAAGAGAGAAATAAGTCTATGAGAGAAGAAATAGAAAGAATCATAGAGGATATAAATGAAGATGTTCCATTAATAATAACAGGTGACTTTAATGGGCACGTAGGGTTTAAGGGAGAGCAAAACCTAGATCAAAATGGTAAAATGATTATAGAATGGATGGAAAAGTACAAATTAATCATGTTGAATGATGATATAAAATGTGAAGGTGAATATACATGGAGGAGGGAGAATCAGAAAAGTGTGATAGACTATGCGCTCGTATCGGACGGATTCTATGGTAATTTTGTGGGGATGAAGATAGATGAGGACCAGGAACAAGTAGATATAACAGATCATAACCTAATAGAAATTCAAATAAGGGTTAATAAAGGAAACATGAGTCATAACAGGCGGGAATGGGTGGAAAGAGAATATTACAAGACCGATAAAGAGGCCTTAAAAATGTATAGGGAGGAGTTAGTGAGAAATGTAAATACCAAAAAGGTAGAGAATATAAAAGAACTTGAGGACGCCATAAAGAAGGCTGCTGATAAAACACTTAAAACTAAATATAGGAGGAAGAAGATGGGAGAACAGGAAAGAGAAGAGGAGCAACCATGGTTCACAGAGGAAATAAGGACAGAAATAAAGGAAAGGAGAAGACTTAATAGGAACAGGAGGAAGGCAGTTAGCGATGAAGAGAAGAGTAGATGGAAAAATGTGTATGATGAGCAGAAGTTAAAAGTACAATTATTAATTAGGAGAGAGATGTACACACATGAGGAAAAAACAGCAAAATAAATTAGGAGAGATAAAAGTAACGGGAAAAACACATGGAAGTACATACAAATGCTGAAGGGAGAAAAGGAAAAAGAAAGGAGAAGTCTGATGGATGGTGTGTTCAAGGAAAATGGAGATAAAATAGGTAAGGGAGATGTAAAGGGAGAAGTTATGAACTTTTGGGGTAAAATTTATGGAAAACATGTTAATGAGATAAATGAGGTTTGGAATGCAGACATTGTGGAGGAGTACGGGAGAGAGAGAGAGAGAGAAAAAATATAAAAATGAAAATACAGGGCAACCAGGGAGACAGAACAGTGGAGGAAGAGCTAGGGGAGAATGGCACAGAATATAGTGATATATGTCCTAATGAAATAAGAGAACACTTAGATATGGCATTGGTAGTGAAGAATAGAATTACATACATGGAAGATGAAATAATAAATAAAGACAGAGTACACAAATGTCTGAAAAAGATGAAAGTTAAGAAAGCTGCAGGTCCTGATGAAATAAAGCCAGAGTTCTTTAAAGTATTCTTAGAGAGTGATGTATTACTGCAATTGTTGGTAAAACTGATAAAGGAAGTAATAGCGACAGGGAATATACCGGAGGGCTGGAAGGAATCTAATACGGTAATGATACCTAAGACGAGGAAACCCAAAGTTAACGAGTTTAGACATATAGCGCTAACAAATATAGGGTATACACTAATAATGGCAGTGATAAGAATGAGTACTGAAGAGCATATAGAGAGACACGGGTGGGAAAAAGATACTCAGGCGGGTTTTACGAGGGGAGGAAGAGTAGAGAATAATATCTTCATAAAAAGGTAATGTATAGAAAAATAATTTGAAATGAGGAAACCATTGATTGTGATATCAATAGATTACGCAAAGGCGTTTGATAGAATCAAAAGAGACAAGATGATAGAGGTAATGAAAAACTACTGGATAAATCCACAAACAATAGAGGTGATAACAAAAATGTATGAAGGAGATAGTACAACTGTGAGACTAGGGGAGGGAGAAGAAATAAAAATACCAGTAACTAGTGGAATAAGGCAGGGGTGCACAGGTTCTACCACATTGTTCAAGTTAGTAACCTACAGAATAATGCAGGAACTAGAAAAGTTAGATATAGGATATAAGGATGATGCACTCAAAATTGCATCCCTATTCTACGCTGACGACGGAATGTTGTTGGCACAGAGTATAGAAGATGCAGAGAGAGTTATAAGGACAGTAACAAATACCAGTAGAGAATGTGGGTTAGAAATAAATCTGCAGAAGAGTAGTATAATAGTATTTAATAAAAAGGAAAAGCCTCAGGCAATAGCAGGAATAACGGTCACTGATAAAATAAAATATTTTGGGATTACGATAAATTATAGCAAGAACTGTTTTAAGGTACAGAAAGAACAAATGATAGAGAAGGCAATAAGATTGGCAAATATGACATACTCAATAGTTGCAAGGAGTTGTTCAAGATTGTTAATAGGCAAGATATACTGGAAAAGTGTAGCTCTCCCAGCGATTCTATATGGTGCTAATGTCATAAGCTTCACAAAGCAGGAGGTAGAACGATTGCAAAGGATAGAGAATAGTGTTAGTAGGCAAATAATGGGAGCACCGAGGTATGCACAGGAGGCGGCTCTTAGAGGGGAGATAGACATATCAAGTATGAGGGCAAGAATAATGGAAGGGCAACTGAAATATCTGCAATATATTCTGAGAGGGTAAGGGCATGCATTACTTGAAAGAATATTAGAGGAGATGAGAGAGAAAAAGAAAAATAAGTGGATAAGGGGTTTAATAGAAGATAGGAGAATGGTTGGGATAAAAGGAGAGAACATGACAAATGAAGAAATAAAGAAAAAGGCTAGAGTGTGGGATACGAATGAGTGGAGAACAAAGCTGGAAGAAAAATCAAGTCTGAAACTGTATAAAGCATGGCGAAAAGAACCGGGAGGACAGGAGCAAGTGTACGACAACAGAGAGGCCTCCGAGATCCTGTTCAAATGTAGAAGCAATAATCTGAACTTGGGGAATAGAAAGAGATTTTGTAACCAATCAACGGAGTGTCTGATGTGCGGAGCTGCCATGGAGGACTTGAACCACTACCTACTACAATGCCCAACATACAACGAGGAGCGAAGAAGAAGTACAGTACTGCAACAACCCTACCAAGAGGATGAAGAAATAGTAGTTGGAAATCTGCTCTTCAACAGAAATACAATAGAAGAGAGCAAATTAGTAATATATCAATTTTGGAAAATAAGAACCAAGAAAGTGAAAGAATTAGACAAATAAATATAAGACCCAGACCGCAAGAAATAGATACATCAGGAAGTGCCGGTTTGAAGGCATTACTTCCGCCATGCAACTGAACTGAACTGAACTGGGAGGGGGTAATAAATCGTTTTGAGGGGGAGGTCAGGCAGGGATGTTCCATTAGTAATCCCATTGTAATATATTATATAAACCTATATTTGAGTATTATTAGTATTATTCTCTCTCTCTCTCTCTCTCTCTCTCTCTCTCTCTCTCTCTCTCTCTCTCTCTCTCTCTCTCTCTCTGTATATATATATATATATATATATATATATATATATATATATATTATATATATAAGTATAGGTATAACAGGTAACAGTAGCTTACCAAGGCAGGGTCACTATAGACCCTGAGGAGGTCAACAAGTGATCCCCCACTAACACCAGTTTTTTATTGGAACTATTACTTTCTGTCACCTACTTATTATGGCTGACCGTTTTCCTTTTCAGTGACCATACACCAATAATTGGTGAACTTTGTCATCGGATAGATAATATTTAATTAGTTTCTGTCAATGTTTTTGCTCGTGCCCATATTGACCTGGCTGAAATTTGATGACTGGTGTAATTAGATGTTTATTATTGGTTTCTGGCCATGTTAGTCATTGGTTATTTTTGTCTGCAGGCATTCTGGTCTGTGGACATTTTGGTCAGAGGCCAATTTGGTGTGTGGCCTATATGAGCAGAACCAAAGTCATATTATTCCGATCTGGATAAGCTGAATGACCCTTTTGGTCTGCAGCCATTGTGGTTTGTAGCCGTTCTTATCCGGAGCCGATTTGGTCTGCAGCTCTTTTGATCTATGGCTGGTTGGAGGCATTGGCATCCACTGAATACAGCATTCAAATTGCATTAATTTCCATTAAGGCGTCTTAGAGATAGTTATTTTAAGTTTTAGGGGTTAAGTCCCTAAACCCCCAGTTGGGGTTAGTCTATGCAATCGTCACAATTTTTTATGAGAAGTCCATATGTATCCAGTATGTCACAAAGTACAATTCGAGAGGATCGGTAAAAAACTGTTCATGCATGGTCACTTTTGAGGGGGTATATTTTGCAGCGTGGGGGGTGGGGCTGGTGAGGGGGGGTAGTAGATTTTGTACAATAATTAATAATTTATATCATGATACCAAATAATGGTACATACCAAGTTCCATGTATATCGACCCATTCATCTTTTAGGAATCCTGTTTATCAACATAGAGACAGAAATACAAACAGACAGACAGCGACGATCACAAAATTGTTTGGCGCAGACAGAGAACAATAATGCCTTTACATCGTGTTGTCAATTGTCATTGTTATATTTATTATGTACATTCCACTGCCCTTCTTTGAACAATATAACCATATTTCGTAAGTAGAGTGAGTGGAACATATTGTAGTTATGTTTTCATTTTGTACCATAATCTCTGGCAAAGAAATAAGTCACATAATGTGTAGTTGAACCTTGAATTCAGGAAAACATGAAGAAAAAGTTGTTCTCTTTACTATCCCCCTTGACGGTCATTCATTACAACACTAAATGATTGATCCATGACTTACTTCGGCCCCACGGTACACTCCTTATTCTCGAGGTTCTTTTAATATGTTTATTAACCTATAGGCCTACATGCGCACGAGCCACCCTCCATATATATATATTTTGTTTTCTTCTTTTCTACTCGTAAGCTAATTAACCTAGGAGAGGGGAACCTCCGATAACAACTTTGAGATGTTCCCAGTTGGCAAAATGGCGAATATTTCATAGATATGTGCACCACCGTCATTGACGGCGTAGATCATAGGACGCCTTATATATAAATAAAGTCCCACCAAATAGACCGAATAGGGTGGCACAATAATGAATATCTCACCTGAAACGATGTGGCAAGGAAGTGAGATCATATTGCCACAACCCCCTCAATTAACCCCGACAATCACAATCAATAATAAAACGGTCGTTCCTGATGGATCAATTAAACGTCAATTAAAGTTCAATCTACATTGGCACCCGTGCTTGCGGGCAATGTGCGCCAAACAGCAAATAAGCACAACTAATTCACATGTCAGCCACCTAAAACCTCACAAAGACGACCGACGTGTCATCCGACGTAAGAGACAATTCCCCACAGACCCTGACTATACACCCTTCACCAATCACCAGACAAAGCATATCATCAACAATCTCAAGCACTCACCCGCCTGTGGCCTAGACAACATAAGCAACATACACCTCAGACACCTGGGACCACAAGGCATACAAGCACTCACTAACATATCAAACTACAGCTATTCACACAACACAATACCAGACATTTGGAAGCATGGTATCATCATCAACTTTCCCCAAACCCAACAAAGACCCCACGCTACCCTCCTCGCACCGCCCCATCACACTCCTTTGCTCCCCCTCCAAAGTCATGGAACGCCTAGTATTACAACTAATTACACCTGACCTACCCCTAGCTCCAACACAACATGGCTTTAGGCCACTGCACGTCCACAAACACTCTTCTCACAGACCTTACACAAAGAGCTTTTCGATGGCATCAATTCAGCTAGACCACCACACAGATCACTATTAGCCACACTCGACATTAGTAAAAGCCTTCGATGCCATCCCCCGCCACAACCTAACAAACAAAATCTACAACACAAACATGCACAACAACACAAAACGGTGGCTGGCCAACTTCCTAGCAGGCAGATGTGCACACGTATCTTTTGCCGGTCATCATCTAAAATCAGAAACTTTCCAAACGGAGTCCCACAAGGATCCGTCCTATCGCCCGCACTCTTCAATCTGTACATGCACGATATAACTACACCCAATACGCCCCAAATAAACTTAGCCTCCTATGCAGATGACATAACACTCACATGCACACACCATGACCCAAAAAGAGCAACAGATCTCCTTCAACCCTATCTCAACACACTACATGGCTGGTGCACTACAAACAGACTTAATCTAGCCCAGCCAAATCCACCGCAACCCTGCTCACAAGTTGGACAGGAGAACACGAATACATCCCTCAACTCACCATAAACAACACACCCCTAACACATACACACACACCCAAAATCCTAGGAGTAACATATGATACTCATATGACATTCAAACAGCACACCACAAACATTAAAAAGAAACTGACACCCAGACTTAACGCCCTCAGGTCACTTGCTCACACAAAATTTGGACACAACAAAGAAACTACCACCACAGTATATAAACAATACATAAGATCAGTGATGGAATACGCAAGCCCAGCCTGGGCTTCTAACCTAGCTGAAACACATCATAAGACCTTACAGACTATTCAAAACAAAGCCCTGAAGATCATTACAGGCTGCACAGCTACTGCACCCACAGATCACCTACATCAAGAAACCAAAATCCTCAAAGTCAAAGACCATCTGGACATGAGAGGCACTCAATTCCTGGCAGCAGCCTCCACGAACCAAGACCACCCACTAAACTACATGGCACACACCCACAGACACCAAGAAATATCAAAACAACACCCAGCACACGGTATCACACACAATTATTGTCCTCTCTCCCTCCCTGCCCACCCCGAACCAACTTCCAGAAGCACATCCATACTCATATCTCTCACCGATCCATCCACTCACTCACAGACAACACACAGCTGCATGCACGACCTCCCGAAATCCATCCTTCCGAATCCTCCCTTCCTCGCGAGGACAGAGTCCACCTGGCCAGGCTGAGATGCGGACACCATCCAGCTCTCCTGAGCTATCAGAAGAGACTGGATGACTCCGTTGTCGACGCCTGCCCGGGATGTAACACAGCACCCCATACCATTAAACACATCATAGAAGACTGCATTTCACACAACCACTTACGCCAACAACACAATCTACACTCAATGAGAGCTCTGTGGGAAAGCCCGATCGTGGCCATGGCCTTTCTCAGGGACTCGGGGCTGTTCGGCCAGGCAGCTTAGGGAACAACAACAACAACAACTAATCCGAAAAGAACAACCAAATTAAGAATAACAACCAAGAGAAGAAAAACATCCAAGACAAGGTCAACAACAATAAAGAAGACAAGAAGAACAACTTACAATGCCAGAACACTTGCAGAAAATCATAAATTAGAACTAGTAGAAGACCTAAATAACATTAGCTGGGATATTATGGGGCTAACTGAGGTTCGTAGAAAAAAAAATCTCATTAAACTCAAAGACAGTCATCATAAACCAATATTTCAACATCATGCCATTGAAACTACAAACAATATCAAACAAGTAAGGCATCCAAGCTTAACCCTTTCATAATACATGTTCCTTTTTAACTAGGTATTAGTTGAAGGAATCGTGGGAGTCATAAAAGATGATTGAGGCAGTGTTTACTATTCTATATAGAGCCTTCTAAAAGTGAATAACATCGTCTAGTGTTAGCCAGAATACACTGTTAAGGGGACAGTGGTTATTTTGGGGGGTATATTTATTTATATATTAATTTATTTTTTAGTTTCCTCCCTAGACCTCCAACAAACATAATAAAAAAATCCATTAGATTCCCCTACGAGATTAATTTGTAAATTTTTCGGTAGACAAATTTCACGGCATAAGGCCGGTTCCTCCACAATTACAGGCTCGCTATCGCTCGCCAGGAAACAAATCGAGACCTAAAGGGTACGAAAGGTTTTGATATTATCAAAGAAATGGGGTGAAAGGTATTAAAATCAACATACTAATGGGGCAAACGTCTTAAAATCTCAAAACTAATGGGGATAAGCATGAGGAAGAAAGGGGTACCAGAAAAATGGTCCACCTCCCCTTAAAACCCGTTATAATCCTCAAAGGGGGGGGGGGGGGGAGGGTCAGAATAAAAGTCCGACCTACAGAGACTTGACCTTTTGCAAGATGGGGGGGGGGGTAAGAGAGAGAGAGAGAGAGAGAGAGAGAGAGAGAGAGAGAGAGAGAGAGAGGAGAGAGAGAGAGAGAGAGAGAGATAGAGAGAGAGAGAGAGAGAGAGAGAGAGAGAGAGAGAGATAGAGAGAGAGAGAGAGAGAGAGAGAGAGAGAGGAGAGAGAGAGAGAGAGAGAGAGAGAGAGAGAGAGAGAGAGAGAGAGAGAGAGAGAGAGAGAGAGAGAGAGAGAGAGAGAGAGAGAGAGAGAAGAGAGAGAGAGAGAGAGAGAGAGAGAGAGAGAGAGAGAGAGAGAGAGAGAGAGAGAGAGAGAGAGAGAGGGGGGGGGGGCCTGCGAACTGGACATGCGGATCATTTTGTTATTCCGGCCACCCAGCTCCTTAACCTTCCACTGGACTGACCGGCCCCACGCGCTAACGAACCCAATCCACCCAGACCACCCGACTGGAACGACTCTGGAAACCCGCCCATCTCTCCATCGCTCTTTCTTTCTTTCTCTCCCTCCCTCTCTCCCCTTCCTTCCCTCTCTCTCTCTCTCTCTCTCTCTCTCTCTCTCCCTACTTCCCTCCCTCCCTCCCTCTCTCCCCTCCCTTCCCCTCTCTCTCTCTCTCTCTCTCTCCTTCCCTCTCCCTCTCCCTCTCCCCCCTCTCTCTCTCTATCTGCCAGTAGGTCTGTTGCAGAACTCCGGTTTCTTGTGTCCTTACTGTTATATTCGGTCTATGTCATTCATTCTCTCCCTCTCTGTGTGTTGTTATCTTTTTGGATTTATGGTAATCATGTGAACCAAAATCGTTCCCAATATATATATAGCTTCGGCAATTTGAAAGAGAAAGATTGCATATAATAAGGCAACAAAAGAGAAAACAAAAATGAAAAAGATGTAGACCCATTCCAAAATATAGAGTAAAATCTCTTATAAAGGATGCACAGTGAAATAGAGAACTAAGAGTTGCAGCCCTCTGCAAAGAGTCCCAATCAGTTTTTCAGCTTCTTCCAAAATTACAGGCTCACTATCGTTCGCCAGGAATAAAATCGACACCTAAATATCACGAAAGGTCTTAATATTGACAAAGAAATGGGGCGAAAGATCTTAAAATTGACAAACTAATGGGGCAAACATCTTAACATCTGAAAATTGATGGAGCTAAACATGAGGGAGAAGGGGGTCTAGAAAACAACCCATCCCCCCTTAAGCCCTTCACCTTTGTTCCTTTCCTTTGTATATTTTCCTTAATTTATTCCCAGTTTATCTACTTCTCGTGTTTTTTTATCACCCGTTTCCGTTCGCTTCTCTCCTTCTCCTATCTCCCTTTATTCGTTTTATCTTTCTGTTTTCTTTCTTCATCTATTCCGATTACTCTCTCTCTCTCTTCCCTTTCTCCATTCTATTGCCTTTCTCCTTGTATTTCCTTTTTTCTCCCCCAATTCTCCATCTATTATCTCTATCCATCTATTCCGATTTTTTTCTCTCTCTCTCTCTCTTCCCTTTCTCCATTCTATTGCCTTTATCCTTGTATTCCCTTCTTTCTCCCTCTACTATATTTCTCCCTCTATTCCGATTTCTCTCTCTCTCTTCCCTTTCTCCATTCTATTGCCTTTATTATTGTATTCACTTCTTTCTCCCTCTACTATCTTGCTCCCTCTATTCTGATTTTTCTCTCTCTTCCCTTTCTCCATTCTATTGCCTTTCTCCTTCCATTCCGTTTCCCCTCCCTCCACTCCCTCGCCCCGGCCCGGCATCAGTCCCCTCCACTCTGTCAATACTGAAACTATTTTACCAGGGACTTTTCTTGGGTGGCCCTCCCTGCAGACAGTTCCTTTGGTTCACTCTCTCGGCCAGTTTGTTAGAGGTGGCTCACTCGTTTTAGGAAGCTACCCAAGACGCTCACAATTCTGTAGCAAAAAGGCGACTGGTTCGCTTAATTTGACAAATACGATTTGAGCTGTGCTGTATATTAGTTCGTGTTCTCTTTCTATAATTATTGTACTATGGATGAGTGTTGCAAGTATTTAGCTCAACAAGAGTTTTGGTTGCTGGTACAGTAGGCCCTATGTTAGTAGCTTACACAAGGCTGATAGTAATATGAAAGTTATCTCCGCCAAACTGAACATGCAGAGATTATTATCATACTCGTCATTTGTGTCAATCTTCACGATACTGTGATTTCATACGGTACTGATTATCCAAGGTCTTAACAAACAAAAACGTTCTCTTAAATAACTATACGAAGGTTCTGCTCGGTTTTCCTGATATTCTCTCCGCTTCTTGCTTGTCTGACCACTAATGTTATTGTTAAGTAACCTGGTACTTTTGAAAACCCTGCATTTTTTGTTTGGCTACCGACCTAACTTATGGCTGCCCAACCAAAGGTGTTACCACTTGTCCAAAATTTTGCCGATTGGCTAACTGTTTTGCTGCCCAGCTAAACTTTTGGCTTTCAAGCTGCCATGACTAATTTTTGACCTCTCAGCCAATCCTTTCATTGCCCTGACGGATGTTCGGCCGGTTGGCTGGATCTTTGGCTGCCTGGCCAAACTGCTGCCCAACTCTATATTTGGCCGCCCCACTGACATTCTTTGCTGTTCAGACAAACTGTTGGTTACCTAGCCAAACTTTCACCAGCCATGTCAGATTTTTAGCTGCCCAGCCAAAATTATAAATGCCTGGCCAAATGTTTGGCCACGGGAACGCCACACCGAAGTTTTGGCTGCCAAGCTTAACATATGGCTGTCCAGGCGAACTCTTGGTTGCCCCGTTAAACGTTTTAATAACTTCATAATTGTTCTTCTGCCAGCCTGACAATTTTGCGTTCCAACACATACTTTGGCCTTGGCTGCTTGGCCGAAATGTTTGCCAACAGTTCGAATTTTTGGCTATTCGACAAACCTTTATACATCCCTGTTGAACCTTTAGCCTCTCTGCCAAATCCAGGGAAGGAGGGAGGAATATTGATATTATGTTTATTGAGAAGAAACATATGGTTACCGGAGGATACATTGGTGCTCGCACAACAAACGGTTTGCGTCTAGTTGCCATTTATTATTATATATGACTATGATTTATTAAGTTGGTTTCTCTAAGAACAACATATTTTGTGTTAAACCTATTTATTTGTAATTCACTATTTACCTTTCAGTATAAGCCCCAACACTTAAGGGAAACATTGTGGTAAAGACCATGCAGTTACACAAATATATTAAACCGTAAATAATAAAATTATTTATGGTTTAAGATAAAGACATCGAGGGAAAAATTGGTAATGTGAAAATAACCGCGAAATGACAGAACCATTGAAAATTATATATACATTAATTACAGTATATATAAAGGGATTAATGATACGATAACACATAATTAAACTACTAAAATTTAACTCGAGGTTCCTGGTGCTAGGAACATGGAGAACGAGAATGTATTTTATCTATTATTTTTCTTATTAAGTAGATTGAAACACAAGACGCACAAAATAAAACGGGACACAAGAATATATTGAGTTGGTAAACTTACAAGGGCTACCCCAATACTCTGCAGAGGGTAAACTTGAGTACACGGGAGAAGTAGAGGTAGTTGAATTAATGATGATTGCTTCCAAGGTCTCCACTCATCAAGGAAACATGTACTTTATTTAATTATCTTATTGCCATCTAAAATAATATTGTTTCATTTTTGTATCCCATTCAGTATACTATAACGCTTTATTCACTTGATTCCGGTTTCTATTAGACAACTTAAGTAAGTTTAGGAGGAATTAATGTGAGCAAAATTACCATTGTCTCACCAATAATTCTGTAGATGGTTAACTTAGAGAGAGAGAGAGAGAGAGAGAGAGAGAGAGAGAGAGAGAGAGAGAGAGAGAGAGAGAGAGAGAGAGGGAGAGGGAGAGGGAGAGGGAGAGAGAGAGAGAGAGAGAGAGAGAGAGAAAAAAAAGTAGAGGTAGTTGAATTAATGATGATTGCAGCAGCTATACCTCGGCGTGGGACCTGGTGAAAAACAGCGGGACATTAAGGAGAGCGAAGTTGGGGAGGGAAGAACTCCTTTTGATGCAATAATAATAATATGAGATGCTGTTAGTACGTGCACGACGAGGAGGAGGAGTAGGAGGATAAAAACAGATGGAGAAAGGAAAAAATAAGAAGTTGGAGGAGGATAAATGTGCAAGAACGAATATGAGATGGAGAAGGATGAGAGAGAGAGAAATAGGATAAGGATAAGGATGATAATATAAACTAAGGATGGGAGAATAACAAGAGTGGTGCGAAGGAGGAAATGTGTAAGAACAATAAATAAATAGTTACATGTAAAATTAGTAAAAAAAAAAAAAAAAAAAAAAAAAAAATATATATATATATATATATAGAGAGAGAGAGGGGGGGGAAGAGTGAGAGTGAATGTATGGGGAAAGAGAGAAAGTCAAACGTAGAGGAAAAGGAACGGTTCCATAATTATCGTTACGAGGCTATAGGCTGAGGTATATAAATATATCTCAAAACGAAAGATAAACAACATCAAAGGCAGAAGAAGACAAATTAATAAGAAAATGCACGACAATATACGCACAGGAAGCACACTACACGGTAAAACAACAAGAATAAATACAACAATTACAAATTATACAAGCTGAAAATAAAACTAATATAAAACCTGGTAAGTGAAGAGATAACGAATGACAACTGATTAAGACGATAGTAATAATACAATATAACAAAGACAAAATTAAATACAAGTAGAATACGATAATAACAAGTGGAAGGAGCAAGAGAGAAGAGAAGATAAGAGATGGTGCTAGTTATTACTATACATTCTTCCCTAGCAAAAAAACCGAACCTAAGCCAATTTATTGTGATCTAGAAAAAAAAAAAAAAAAGGAAAACACACACACACACACGCAGACTATGGGTATTGTACAAAATGCTGCTATCAGCTGTTGAGGGTTCCATCTGTTACTAGGGGCCTTAAACAAAGAACCTTTACTTTAGTTTCAACTTATATATTATTTGATTCATATTAATTAATACTGTATTTCATATTATATATATACACTGTCCGTATACTTATCGAGCTACTAAAGTACTCACATGTTATTAAAGCACGTTTCGAAAATAAACAAATATTGTACAAAGCATTAATTAAAAGCGAACTGAGATTCTTAAAAATATACCTTTACTATACTACTGACATAATTTCTTTGTACATACAGTACATGTATGGAGTACAAGTGCTATTGATTAATGGAATTAATATATGTAGGCCTAACTCTTTCTGTTCGTTTCTTCAGGCTATCATTAGACTATTGCACTTATTTTTGGAAGGACCTGTGCGAGTTGATGGGGTCAGGAACAAGGGGACAGGAGATGTCAAAAGTCTCTCGGCGTTGGCTACTGCTTCAGGAACAAGTCGTGGGGTCATGATCAAGTAACCAGGGACGGTGGATGAAGTCGTGGAACCTCACGGCGTCAACAATATGAACACAATAATTACTCCTTTCATACCTTTTTAAAACTCATTGTTATATAGTACAAACAAGCTCCCATCTAGGGCCACAGAAAGGTAAAGGTGAAAGCATAAGCCAGCGCAGGATAGGACTGGATAATACAGGACGGGAGTGGGAAGGATAGGGGAAGAGAAGAAAAGAGAAGGGAGGGAAGGGGGTTGGGGTTGGGGGTGGAGAGGAATGTAGGAACGAGGAAGAAGATTCTGAATTAATTATATTTAAGTGTACCAGATAAGAGTGGAGACGAGTAAGCGGACTATATTACGTGGGCTTGCAAATAAACTCTGACTCAAAGTCCCTCAACGGTAGAGATGAAAGCACAAGACAGGAGAGAATAGGAGTGGACAGGACAGGAGGGCGAAGGATAGGGGAGAGAAAGTGAAGAGAAGTGGGGGAGGGGGATGAGAAAGAGGAGAAAAACTAAAGGAGGAGCAGTCTAGTTGATGAAAGAGAAGAAGGTGAAATAGGAGGAGGAGGAGGAGGAAAGAAGAAAAAGTTATATACCTTTAGAATTGTTTCCCTCAAAGACATCCCCACAAAAAAAACGTGAGCTGCAAAAATACAATACACTAAGAGATAATGGTATATTACATTTCGAATATTCCCCATAGATGTTGGGGAAGTATACCTTGAACCCCAATCCCCGTGGACCCCGCACACCACAACAAAGCTGCTCCATGCGAAAAGACTCCTCCGCCGCTCTCTACCGAGTTTCGCGTATGCCCATACTCCCCCGAACATGGCTCACACAAATAGTTGACTATGCTTCACAGAAAGTTACATTCAGTAGGCAAGTACCACCCACTGCCAAACATATTTATAGGACTCTGAACAAGAACGCCAGGCCAGTGGCAGCAGCAGTTAGGCCTACACATAAAGTGTGTCAGAACACCACCACCAGAAGCATAGCTATGATTGAATTGAGCTATAAAGCCAAATCCTAAGCTATGCATGAAGTGATTTACACCACTACCTGCAGCAGGTCTATACATGAAGTGAACCCCAATTATACAAACCCCAGAGCTACTCATGAAGTGAATTGTACCAGCCGTGCTATACATAAAGAGAGCCATGGGAGATCACTCAAGAACTATTGCTGCACATAAAGAGAGCAATCTTGTCACACTAGAAGTCCAGAACGATATCCAGCAGCTCTTTCCCTTGATGAAGGTAGTGAAGTGAATTATTATTATATTGAATACTAATATTTATATTTATATTAGAAGAGACCATGAGGTCAGGACCATCTACGTCCTCTTCGAAAGCCTCATTGAACGAGTTCGTTAAACCACCGCCTTCATCAGAAGTACAGCAAAAGCTCGAACCCTCATCTTCTCCACCGAGGAGACAACCAAGTTTCAAGGGTGCCACCCTCAGTGACCTGTGATGGGCCTTCCTACCCCAGACTGTAGAAACCATAACTTGTTTTCTATTTCGAATATATTATATCTGCTTTGACCAGTGTAATCAATGAACCCTGTGAATGATACTTATATCACGAAGAAGAAGAGGAGGAGGAGAAAATGGGTAATCTAGCTGCTCTAGCAAACAAAATGCAACTTAAGACCCCTGAAAGGTAGAGGTGAAAGCACAAGACAGGACAGGAGTGGTAAGGACAGGGGAGAAGACCAGAAGGGGGGATAGTTGAAAGAAGAGGAGGGAGAAGATGAGGAAGACTCGAGGAAGAAAAGGGAGAACGATGAAGAGGAAGAGAACGAGGATAAAGATGAGAAGTGAGATGGAGAAGAAGAGACAAGAGGATTAAGAGAGAGGAGAATAAAGATGAAGAGAAGAAAGAGAAAGGAGGACAAAGAGGAGCAGAAGAAAGTTAAGGAAGAGGGGTTACAAGGGAAGGTGCGGGCGAACGAACAAGATGGCCTCCAGTCCGAATCCTCAACCCTGACTTCTATTGTTAGCGGGAGAAAGAGGACGAGGAGGCGAAGGAAGAAGAGCAGAAGAGAAAGGGGAGCAGAAGAAGAAGCTAATAGAACAAGCAAGATAAATACAACAAGACAGAGGAGGGACAGGAGGTGCGGACGGACAAACAAGATGGCCAGTCCCTCTCCTTAACTCTGACTTCCATTGGTAGGTGGAGGAAGAATAGGGAGGAGGAGGAGAAAAAGAAGAAAGGAGAAAATTAAGGAAGAAGAGCGGAAGAGAGAAGGAGGAAGAGAAAGAGAGAATTGGAAGATCAAGAACATAATTAGACAGAGAAGAGGGATAAGAGAAGGATGCGGTGGACAAACAAGATAGTCAGTCCCTCATCACAAAACATTCGTGGACCTCACCTATTTCTATTTATGGAAGTATATATCTGGAACCAATTTATTTATATGATGTTCTGTACATCAACTACAAAACATTATATACTATTTATTGAAAAGCAAGATCCATCCACAAATTAATCCAGATAGTTATAATCGCATAAATAAATACATATGAGGTCCACAAATTTATATAAGTGACTGTACAGTTGGCCAAATAAGTGATGTAACGGTACCAAGTATATTTCGATCAATAATTAGAATCAGCAATATCTAAACAATAATTCATCGTTTCGAGTGAGATATACAAACATGTTCCTATCTTTACACACTCTATTCAACATCTGGCAGACATTAATACAGCACACAGCGAGCAAAACGTAATGACAGCGGAGACACGACCTATTTGGCCAACCGTACATGCTCTATAGTTCATGGGCCAGGGTGAACATGGTCATAGCACAGAAGGTTTTTAGCTCCAACTATTATCTTTAAGTCAATCTTTTTATTATTGTGAAGATGTTATTTCGATATGATAACCTTGACCATTGCGTTCCCATATAAAATAATAGCCGATTTCTTAATACTAACCTGGAAGTTTGACCCCCTTCGATGGGAGCGATTTGTGTGATATGGGGATCTGGTCCATCGCTTCTACACTTATTTATATGTTCATTTAGTGAAGGAATGGTTAATAACAAATTTATTAATACACATTAATGCAAATCTTGATGACGAGAATACAAAAATACAAGAGATGTGGTATTTATCTTCGTACTGGCACTGTTGACAAATATTGGTTAAATGATAAATAATAATAACAAATACTTGATAAACACAATATAAATTTAAACTAAAAAAAATGTAGTGCTGCATTTACCGGTACATTGATTATGCAATATTGTAAATTTTCAATATACCGGTACTTTCATAAGAAAATTAAATTAAAATTTAGGAAAAGGGTGCAACTTACCCTTTATCTCTTGAGAACTTGTTGTATGAATATTGAAGAAGATAATGGTCGTGTCAAGGTACTGGGTCCTGCAAAGAAATATGTTCCCGATAAGTACAAATGATATGATTACATAGTTATACAGTACATGCGTTTTGTCAATATTAACCTTTTCAGTGTGGCGAGGACTTTTCCGCTATTTTCACTCGATATACTGTACATCGCCCTAGCGTCATATTCGTAGCCCTATCTATCTATCTATCTATCTATCTATGTGCTCAGGCCCAATCCCCATTTTGGGGGTAGCCGACTCAAGACAGAGCAAGAACAGGGAAAACACAAAAACAACAACATAAAACAACAAATAAACACAGATAAAAAGCACAAACTCACACACATCCAGGTCACCCAGGAGAAGACCCAGAGACCAGGGTCACCAAGGTCGCTCCAGCACTCCCCCGGCCACCGACCACCCGGAGAGATTCCGATCTCGGCAGGCAGACATGCAGCGGAGCCAAAGCCACAAGCCCTCCCACCACACTTCCAGGCGCACCCTTCATATTAATCGTAGCCCTGACCAAATTAAAAAAAAAATAATGGAAAGATCAGGTCGAAATTCCCCGATAATAGTCTACTTCATTTATTCACATATCACATGGCCTTGACAATATTGAGCAGAACTTTCCTTGTCTATAGCGAGCGGCTGGGCCCAAAGCAGGCACATTCTCACTCTCACTCTCTCTCTCTTTCATAATTTTATGCTCACCGAACCTCAACGAAATAAACGGTTATTTTACCAAGTTTTATGTTTATAAGACAGTAGGAGTTATGGCCTGTAACATGAAGTGAACCTCACATTCCTACCTGGTATATAACTCACAAATACCTGTAGAAGTTTTGCGGCTTTGCTTTAACTCAGCTTCTAAAACATCTCTTGCTTGGACCCTGATTCTCTCACAATCGATGCTTGAGACAGACTGATATTAGTATGGGAGGGGAGCTCAGAAGCTTATGGAAGCATACAGCAACAAGTGGAGGGGCTCGGTGTTACTAACTCAGCCGGTAATACCAAAACATATTTTTTTTTTTTCTATGTGATTGAGGGAGGCAAAAGGCATAACTGCCTATAGCGAGTGCCTCCCCCATAGTTGAAAGAGTGACAGGGCCAAAATCAAGGGACGTTCGAGCCAAAATGCCTGGACACACGGAGTTTGAAGCAATTTAAGTCATAGGAAGAGGGAAAGACTGATTCTGGGAGAGAGTTCCAGAGCTCAGATGTTGAGTAGAAGAAAGTTTGAGAGTAACGTTTCACTCTTGGGTTGGAGAGTTGCACAGAGTAGGGGTGGGATTGAGTTGCAAGACGGGTACCACGTGGTACAGCATACAACATATGGGTATAACATATGGGTATGTTGGCCTCAGTGTGGGCCTTTTTTTACATAGGATGTATGAGAAAGTTTCCCGCAGTGAATGGGTTAAAATGATTGATAGCATAAATAACAATGAAGAGTTATTGCACGTCTACCAATTATATTAAGCATCATATACAAATGTTGGAGTGAAAATTTGAAGATAATTAAAAACTTAAGTAAGTGCCCAAATCAAGATACTGGGAGTACCCTTACATTGACATTAGGTGATGGTATTTGTCAACAGAAGAGAGATAATAAAGAGATAATTTATTTGAGCTCCTTTATTCAGAAAAATATTTGAACAAATGCCAAACATATATTTTTGCTGCAAATTAACAATATGTCATGCACGTATTGTGGAATGGATTATCTGTATTCTAAAGGGAGTTCATTACCATGTTTCCAAAAACTTCGAAAGTTATATGAGATTATATTTATTTTTAGAAATTAAAAAAAAACGCACCAGTTTTAGGATATGTAATCAGTATCATATATGCATACTGTATAAGTAGTCATAATTTAATTGAAGTAAGACCAGTATTGTATAACTTTAGAGGCAAAATTCTTCTAATGATAATTTAAGATTTGTTATAAGCTGTTCAGTATATGGTAAGTTTGGCATTTTTCAAGGGACCTTGTTATTCCCTCATTGAAAATAACAAAGGGAAGGGAAATCCGACACCCTTGAACCTAGCTTACCAGTATATGACCCAGAGGTACACCATACCCTCCCACTGGTCTCCCCTAGTATACAATGGCTCTCGTCCCAGCGAACCTTATGTTAGCATCGGATCAGGTATTTCTCTCCTGTGGCACTACTTGAACCTCCTCCTCCCACTAACCCCTCTCGCTCTCTCTTACACCTACACACACACACACACATACACACACACCCACACACCCACATTGACCTTCTTTCCTTACAATGGCTCTCGTTTCAGGCAATCTTGGAATTTGATCCTGAATTTCTCTCTTGTGGTGCTATACTCGAACCTCCTCCCTCTATCTCACCCTCCCACCCCCACCACACCCACACCTGCACCCATTCACACACAAAATACATTCCAACAGTCACACCTGTATATATTCACACACACACACTATCTCTCTCTCTCTCTCTCACCCACCCATCCACACACAAACATACCTGTACATATTTACACACATACACACACACACACAAAGGAGTACAAAGGAAATCAAGCAACAACAGGTCTAGTGACCCTTCTAGGCTGCTTGTCCTCCAAAACACTGAGGATCAAGTGCCCAAACAGTGGTTTAGAGTGGGTAAGGGAACATTGGAAAGGGAACTAATGTCCGTGGCAGGATTAGGAAGTTAGTAGGGGACAGATGGGTTAGTAACTGAGGGGAGGATAAAAATAAGTTATTCATTTACAAACGCAGTCAGTCGCGGGTTTGATGCGAGATATTTGTCTAGGCGGAGTTTAAATGAATCAACGGTGCTGCAATCTATAACGTCTCGGGGAAGCCCATTCCACAAGTTGACAACTCGATTGAAGAAGAAATTCTTAGATTCGTGTGAGTTAAAAGATTTACCAATAATTTTGCAACCGTTTCCCCGCGTGTAATTAGATTGGTCGATAGTGAAGTACTACTACAGTTCATATTGTCGATGCCTTTGATGATTTTTAACACTTGAATTAAGTCACCTCTTAATCTGCGCTGGGTTAAAGGAAATAGATTTAATTCTCTAAGACGCTCTTCGTATGGTTTGTTCTTTAGGCTAGGTATCATTTTGGTAACTCTACGTTGAACTCGTTCTAGCTTGTTTATATCTTTTTGGTAATAAGGGCACCAGGATTGAACGCAGTATTCCAGAAGAGGGCGGACTAAGGAATTGTAAAGGGTTAGGATAACTTCTTTGGATTTATGCTCAAATGTCCTGCCTATAAAGCCAATTATTTTGTTTGCCTTCTTAACAACTTCTGAACATTGTTGACTCGGTTTTTAGGTTACTCGATATTGTTACTCCCAGATCGGTTTCTCTGTTTACATTCTTAAGCTGAGTGCCATTCATTGAATAGTTTGCTTTCTCATTTACACACACTCTCTCTCACACACCCACCTGTTTTATAGCATGGCCAGTAAAGGCTCCAGTATCAAGATCTCAGGGGAAACAATGGGTGAATGGAGAATAGAGTTACGTCAAATTACACCGACACACAGACTTTGTATTGATGGTTATTGTTCCTCATTACGAACCTACAGTATATAGTTTCAGGTTCAATTCATGCCCTGGTCAGCTGGCATACATATATCTACGCTGTAAAAATTAATTGCCAATGAAAAGGGAATATAAAGTATGCATAATTTTCAACCATTTTATAGGTATATACTGTATATTTGAAGTGATATGCTCATTTAATGTACAGATAAAAAGATAAATCACTATCAATATACCCAATTTTGTATATACATTTTCTTATTTTTGTTTTTTTTACTTTTGATTCGTGCGGATGGGACTCGTCAGTCTTGGTTGGCAACCCATCTAGGAGAGGGAGAGAGAGAGAGAGAGAGAGAGAGAGAGAGAGAGAGAGAGAGAGAGAGAGAGAGAGAGAGAGAGAGAGAGAGACTTAACTGTTTTAAATTAAATACATCAATTACTAAACATGAGCGATATACAATTAATGTAGCTAACAAGTCGTTATTTTTAAAGTGACCGGAAAAAGGAAAACCATACAAAATCAGTGCTGCTAAAAGACGATGCTAAAGCTAAACGTAAATATATAATATGAACAAAGAAACATGCTAGTTGATGGAAATCCAAGACGCCTAGCATAACACAAAGAAAATACTAAATATGATAATGATAAACTCCGGAGAAAGAAACTTGAACACAACAGATAGCCTATAAAAAACAGAGAGCCCTGGTATAAAGAAGAAAATACGAGCAAAGGAAAAAGAGACTACCTTAAAAAAGAAAAACACAAGAAAAAAGTGAAAAGAAAGACACAAATCTGACCTTGTAAATAACAGGTGGGGTAGCGTTAGTTTATCGTGCCCGGAGCGAATCGTAGAGGGGAATCGTTGTAGCCGACTCCAGTATGACCGGTTGTTAGGGGGGACGAGGGGGGGGGGGGGGGCTGTGACGGCAATGTATGTGTGTATGGGTGAGAGAGAGAGAGAGAGAGAGAGAGAGAGAGAGAGAGAGAGAGAGAGAGAGGAGAGTGTGAGAATGAGAGAGAGTGTGTTAAGGAATGCATGTTATCTTTAGATGTTGGATAAACGGCAGCCTCTTTTCCCATTAAGCCCAAATCAAAGAAACACATTTTCTGGCATATTTTTCAGACTTGGTAGATTTAGAATAAATGTGTGTGTGTGTGTGTGTGTGTGTGTGTGTGTGTGTGTGTGTGTGTGTGTGTGTGTGTGTGTGTGTGTGTTTTCTTTTTGTTTACTTTATCCGCCCAATATAATCTACCGTCAGCTTATTTGCTGACACCTAGCCTATGTATACTATTTCAGATATGTTGCCTGAGTAAAGGGGAAGTTTGTTAATAGTAATTTTTAGATGGACATTTTTATTTCCTGGCAACAGTTTTGGGATGTTTGGCATTTTCATGGGTAGATGAATTTATGATAGATACATTTAGTCCATGAGCTAGAATCAACCTTTTTGGCTTTCGTAACCATTCAGGAAGATAATTGCATTTTTGTCAAATATATTTCTGCATATTTAGTGATGGAAAACTGTACTACATTCAGCTCAATGTAATATCACCACTTCTCCATCAATGAGTACTTGCGGCTCGTGCATATCATTTGAAGGACAAAATATTTAATATGGACACATTTGGTGTCTAGGTGATTTGGACAGCAAAATATATGTATGTTTTGAAAGATAAATATAATTAATATCCATCCAGGAGCAATAGGTTTTGTATTTAAATAAATCATGGTAATGATAGTGAAAGTTGTTGTGTCATTCCCCAAGATTTATTTGCATTGTTATTTTATAGTAAATCATGAGTAACTGATTAAAAAGAGTACTGACAAATGTTCATGTATACAACTATGTATAAGAGTATATATATATATATATAATATATATATATATATATATATATATATATATATATATATATATATACATACAGTATATAATATATATATATATATATATATATATATATATATATATATATATATATATATATATATATATATATATATATAAGAACAAAAACGATATATGCTCCAAGATGCCGTCAATATACCATTCCCCGTTTACTAAAGGACCTCTACAGAATACCAACCCCCAGCCTCTACGTGTTTTTTTTTTTTTTGAGCGTGCCAGAAGCCATCAAAGAGTGATGTACAGCGCACTATAATGTAAAATTAAAATCGCTACGCCAACATGTTTTAGGCCGGCCGCCCAAACCCGCCAGAGAATTTGCATTTTTAGAAAATGGTTGCGGGGGGGGGGGGGGGGGTGAGGGAGAAGAGGAAGAAAAAGAAGAAAGAGAAAGAGAAAAAAAAGAGAGAGAGAGAGAGAGAGAGAGAGAGAGAGAGAGAGAGAGAGAGAGAGAGAGAGAGAGAGAGAGAGAGAGAGAGAGAGAGAGAGAGAGAGAGAGAGAGAGAGAGAGAGAGAGAGAGAGAGAGAGAGGAGACCACTTATTTGGCCGGCTGTGCAGTTTGTTGTAGTACACCAAAAGCCATTAATCCTTGCAAGTATTTTTATAATATTATTTAAGCCTCATTAATTTTTACAACATCTACTGTATATTCTTCACTAAAAAAGATGTAGGAGATTTGAAACTACAAAACGAAAGTCTAATCAAAATATTGGGAAGATCATAGTTTTGTTATATATAGGTGTATATACTGTATAATATATATATATATATATATATATATATATATATATATATATATATATATATATATATATATATATATATATATATAAGCTACTACGCAAATACACTAGCAAGTCTCCCGTTGCTTACAAGCATTTTCAGAGTAAATATCCAAGTAGTGCAAATTTCCCCAAATGAACCATGCAAATGAGTATGCAAATATATTAATAAATTACGGTCACCTGGGAGTCTGCATGTACACTAAGAGCAACAAAATAAACACAACAAAACAAAAGGAACAAACTAATGTAAACTAATGTGCATTGTAATATTTTTTTGGTCTATTAATTCATCTATCTATTGCCTGACGCCGTGATCCCCGAAGGGGTGGCCACGAACGAACCGCCCCCATGCACCTCTGTCCCCAGTCAGTCGACGCCCCTCCCCCCAACCAGCACCGCCTTCGTTCATGTACTTCCTCACTCCATCCTTCCACCTCTCATTCGGTCTACCTCTCCCTCTCTGTCCCTCCACCTCGCTCTCGTACACCCTCTTAGTCATTCTCTCGCTTTCCATACGTTCCATATGGCCGAACCATCTCAAGTTGTTCCTTTTCACACTTTCCAGCACATCTACCTCCACACCACACCTCCTTCTTACTTCCTCATTAGTCTGTCTATCCCTCCATGTAACTCCGCACGCAACTCCTTAAGTAATTCATTTCCACTGCTCTCACTCTTGGTCTGAGTCTCTCAACCAACGTCCATGCTTCGCTTCCGTAAGTCAGTGTCGGGATTACCACACTGTCATGCAAGGACTTCTTCACTTCCATACTGACCACCCTATTTCTTGTTACTGATTTTAGCGTTCCTACAACCCTCTTCCCCTGTTGTACCCTCTCCCGCACTTCTTCATCCATAGTCCCATCTTTACTCAACACACTGCCCAGATACTTAAAAGAGTTGACGATCTCCATAGCCTGACCGTTCAGCTTCACCTCACACTCTGTGACTTCACTCCTTTCGAAGACCATAACCTTGCTCTTCCCTGCATTTACCTTCAAATTCCGTTTTTCGCACACTGTTCCAAACTCATTTACCAGACCCTGCAACTCCCATTCATTATCACTCATCAGAACTGTATCATCCGCAAACAGCAGTATAGGTAGCTTCCATTCAATTCCCTCCCTTTTCAGCGATACACCAACATCCACTGCTCTTGATAGTATTTCTTTCATGACTCCATCCATATATACAGTAAACAACCACGGGGACATCACACACCCCTGTTTCAAACCAACATTCAGGTCAAAGAATTCGCTCTGCTCACTCTCCACACGTACTGCTGCCTTTGCACCCTCATACATGCTCTTCACTGCTTTCAGCAACTTGCCCTCTACTCCGTATATTCTAAGTACTTTTCACAAACCTTCTCTATCCACTCTGTCATAGGCCTTCTCCAAGTCCATAAAGGCAACATACACCTTTTGTTTCATCTCCAGATACTTCTCCACAACACAATTCAGGGTAAAAATCTGATCTACATATCCTCTTCCCTTCCTAAAACCTCCCTGCTCGTCGCCTATCCATTTCTCCGTTCTCACTCTCACTCTCTCAATCACTACCCTACTGTATACCTTCCCTACTACGCTTAGAAGACATATTCCTCGGTGGTTACCACACACTCCTCTTTCCCCTTTGCCCTTATATAGGGGGACTATTATGCCAGTCTTCCAGTCATGTATTCATTCATGTATTCATTTATTTTTTTAGTTTCCTCGCTAGTCGCTAGACCTCCATCAAGCTTAGAAAAACACCCCCTAGACCAACCCCACACTTCAAGATAAATTTGTACATTTTTGGGTAGAAAAATGTACCGGCCGAAGGCCGGTTCTTCTTAAAATTACAGACTCGCTATCGCTCGCCAGAAAAAAAAACCCGACACCTAAATAGCACGAAAGATCTTAACATTGACAACGAAATAGGGCGAAAGGTGCTAAAATCGCCAAACTAATGAACAGAATGCCTTAAAATCTGAAAACTAATGGGGGTAAGCATGAGGGAGAAGGGGTCCAGATAAAACAAGCACTACCCCCTTAACTAAAACCACGGGACTAATTTCACGTATGTCCGTATGAAGATATACATATTTTTGATGATTTGTGTTCGGTGTTATTGCTTGTTTTAATTCTGCGGGTATTTCGTTACTTGTGGAATGTGTATTGGAATCATTTGGATATTAACCTTTTCAGTATCATGACGCCTTAAATCCGTGTATTTATTGTGTATCATTAGGCGAGTTTACTTAGATTTGGAAGGACCTGTGGGAGTTTTATATAGACAATGTGTACTGTATCCATTTACATTGTCTGTGTGTGTTATTCACTCTCTCTTGTTCGTCAAGGAGAATCCACGCAATGCGAGCTAAGCTCATTATTATCGCGCCTCCTTAACTGGTAATGTATTGCGTGAAATGCATGTTAAGTGTTTATGTATCGTTGGAATGGCTGTGGATGTGTGTGTAGTCTGCATTTTTTAGCCAATTGGCGACATCTGGAAACGAAGGCTT
This sequence comes from Paralithodes platypus, assembly GCA_032716605.1. Classification (NCBI taxonomy): domain Eukaryota; kingdom Metazoa; phylum Arthropoda; class Malacostraca; order Decapoda; family Lithodidae; genus Paralithodes; species Paralithodes platypus. The sequence continues at coordinate 53,307,332 of CM064518.1, forward strand.
AGGGTTAATCTGTACGGTACCATTCTCACTACGGTACCAGTCTCACTCGAAGGCTTAGGTTGACCAGTAGGTTAGGTTGACCAGTACGATACCCATCTCACCTTGTAACCGATCACCAACCCCAGATGGGACGTCACAACTTCGTCCACTTATTCTAGGTTCCTATTTATACTGCTAGGTGAACAGAGGCTACACCGTTAGGAGACTTGCCCAAATGTCTCTTCCCCGCCCGGGTCTCGAACCTGGGACCTTCTGGTTGTGAGCCAGACGCGCTATCAGTTACGCCACGGGGAGAGTGTGTGTGTGTGTGTGTGTGTGTGTATGTGTGTGTGTGTGTGTGTGTATCACCCTCTCTCTGTCTTACACGAAAGAAACCATATTACGAAAGGCTAAAAAGGTCAAATTTGTTATCACTCTAAAACAAAACGAAGATTGGGAGGTCAACTACTCAAGTGTTTCAAGATATTAAAAGGATTCGACAAGTTGATAATACCAATACACTTTTCACAATTTATATTTTTAAACAAGCGAAATCGGTATGCAATATAAAAGCAGAAGGGTGAACCTCCAGTAAATGTTACAACAAATATCTCCACCTACAATGAACCTCCACCTACAATGACTTAAACCAGGAGGGCGAACCTCCAGTAAATGTTACAACAAATATCTCCACCTACAATGAACCTCCACCTACAATGACTTAAACCAGGAGGGCGAACCTCCAGTAAATGTTACAACAAATATTTCCACCTACAATGAACCTCCACCTACAATGACTTAAACCAGGAGGGCGAACCTCCAGTAAATGTTACAACAAATATCTCCACCTACAATGAACCTCCACCTACAATGACTTAAACCAGGAGGGCGAACCTCCATTAAATGTTACAAACAATATCTCCACCTACAATGAACCTCCACCTACAATGACTTAAACCAGGAGGGCGAACCTCCAGTAAATGTTACAACAAATATCTCCACCTACAATGAACCTCCACCTACAATGACTTAAACCAGGAGGGCGAACCTCCAGTAAATGTTACAACAAATATCTCCACCTACAATGACTTAAACCAGGAGGGCGAACCTCCAGTAAATGTTACAACAAATATCTCCACCTACAATGACTTAAACGAATGGAACAAATTGCCGGAGAAGGTGGTGGAAAGTAATACAATTGACGTCTGCAAGAGGCTAGACATATATGTAGAGGAGGCTGGAGTGATAAATATATATATATATAGATATATAAATATATATATACTGTATATGTGTATATCAAAGGATGTTTCATATTTCCTTCTTTACTATAATTTCACAGCAGACGTTTTTTAGACTCTTTTTGGGTCGTTCTTCCAATAACGTTTCCTCCCGTCCTAAAAATCAGATGGATTGGTGGGTGGGGAGAGAGCCTTCCGCTTTACTGCCCTTGTCATAAACCTTACCATTTACTTTTTTGTATTTTTAGGCAGGACTACCTATGTAACTAACTCTCTCTCTCTCTCTCTCTCTCTCTCTCTCTCTCTCTCTCTCTCTCTCTCTCTCTCTTCAGCGTTGCTATCCTTTTCTTCCGATTTGTTTAGGCTGGGTTTTGTTATCTCTACTAGAATTAAGTCCTGGCCGCCTCACTGGGATCGCAAGATATGTGTGGCCAGGGTATATACTGTATAATATATACTGTATATATATATATATATATATATATATATAAATATATATATATATATATATATATATATATATATATATATATATATATGCAAAACAATTTTTCTCTCTCTCTCTAACACACAAATACACTCATATTCACCTACAAATGTAGACACACACATGCACCCCACACAGTACTTTCACACACACACTTTATTCTCTCCCTCTCTCTCTCTATCTCTATCTCCCACATGCTCTCTCTTTCTATAAAACACATACACATAGACACACACACACATACACCACACAGTGTTTTTACTCTGACACACATATAGCCTACACGCAGTTATGTCGTCTCTCACACACATGCTTAGTCTCTCCCCTCATTTATCTCTCTGTCTGTCACGCACACGCACGCACACAGACACACACACACATAAGAGGAATACTTTATGAAAAGCTTGGTTGAATTAAGTCCGGTATAACAGTTATGATCATTGTTAATCCGTAGCTCCAGGAAATACTTTGCTTTGGGGAACTAGATGTTAAATGTAATATGTAAATCATGAAATGATAAATGTCTTCAAAGTAATATGAGTAAAGGATACCTAAGCTTCTTAGACTTAGAGTGTGTGTATGTAATATAATAACGTTAATAATAAGTGTTGGTTTATTCTTCACGTACAGTTCTTCAGCTGAAAATAGATTTTTTTTGTTTTTAACCAACAGTATGTTATACTTATTCTAACCTAAGGGGGGATGGGCGACTTTATTTGTTCATGTATGTATCTTATTATTATTTTGCTTTAGTTTCCTCCCTAGACCTCCATCAAGCTTAACAAATACACCCGCCCAAGGAAAAGGAGATCAATGGAAGCCTAGTCGTTTCAGACCACATTACTACTGAACAACCTGCCCTTCGTCAACATACATAAATGTCTGCTTTAAGTTGCTCAAATTATTTCTACTACCAATACAAACAATCATAAACAGTCTCTCTCTCTCTCTCTCTCTCTCTCTCTCTCTCTCTCTCTCTCTCTCTCTCTCTCTCTCTCTCTCTCTCTCTCTCTCTCTCTCTCTCTCTCTCTCTCTCTCCTCTCTCTCTCTCTCTCTCTCATCTCTCTCTCTCTCTCTCTCTCTCTCTCTCTCTCTCTCTCTCTCTCTCTCTCTCTCTCTCTCTCTCTCTCTCTCTCTCTCTCTCTTATAAATAAATCCCCTTGCACTGTACCTTATAATGTAGACTACCGTCTCGGTGAGGAATACTTGAACAACTGCATATGATAAAAACAAACCGGTGAAAATTGACTAAAAAATAAATAAAATAATAATAGTACAAACACGCAGTTTCATAGTCATCTTAAGGGGAGGCAGACCGTTTGTTTGGTCTATTAATTCATTTATTCATATATGTTTTTAGTTTCCTCCATAGACCTCCACCAAGCTTAGAACAACACACCCTAGACCCCCTTTAAGATATTTTCCCGGACGAAGGCCGGTTCCTCTTAAAATTACAGGCTCGCTTTCGCTCGCCAGGAAAAAATCGACACCTAAATGGCACGAAAGGTCTTAAAATTGACAACGAAATGAAGCGAAAGGTGTTAAAATCGCCAAACTAATGGGCCGAACGTCTTATAATCTCAAAACTAATGGGGCTAAACATTAGGGAGAAGGGAGTCCACAAAAACGGTCTGCCTCCCCTTAACAAAATACTTCGTCAATGTATCATAGTTGTTGTCCTAGCGTTGTACAGCTATTCCTGACCACGATTGTACACTATAGTCGGTTTTATTTCAGCTGGCGTTAAGTTATCATGTCCCCATCTTGATTACTCGGCTATTACGAAGATTTTGTAACGAAATGTGTTGTTAATTATGAAAACTTGGGATAAATATGAAACAAACATAGATTAGTTTCATATTTCCCATCAAGTATCGAGAAATGAGTAGCTAAGGGTTTCAAATTACCGTCACCTGAAATGAGTAGCTAAGGGTTTCAAATTACCGTCACCTGAAATGAGTAGCTAAGGGTTTCAAATTACCGTCACCTGAAATAAAAAAACGATTATACATGCAGTTCATGATAAACCGATTATACATGCAGTTCATGATAAACCGATTATACATGCAGTTCATGATAAACCGATTATACATGCAGTTCATGATAAACCGATTATACATGCAGTTCATGATGATAAACCGATTATACATGCAGTTCATGATAAACCGATTATACATGCAGTTCATGATAAACCGATTATACATGCAGTTCATGATAAACCGATTATACATGCAGTTCATGATAAACCTGAGACAGTGAATATTGAAAGACGGAAAACACTGACTCAGGCATGTTTCGGTATATTTCATCTGCGTGTCAAAATTGTCCGATGCAAATGTACCACCGATCACTGCAGCTAATTGTACGAGCCTCATTGTTTTGGTAATATGTGAAAAAGGGGTCTAGCTGCATGCAGGAGAGAATATAGGTTTGAGAATTTGAGTGTATGTGAGTAAATAGTGCGCATGGTAAGATGTTTGTATATATAAATGTATATATAGATGTTTGTATATATAGATGTTTGTATATATAAATGTATATATAGATGTTTGTATATATAAATGTATATATAGATGTTTGTATATATAAATGTATATATAGATGTTTGTATATATAAATGTATATATAGATGTTTGTATATATAAATCATGTATACATAAAGACAAGGTACAATCGGATGCCATAGTTTCTAGCCTACTCATTAATATTCGTGGACTTCACCTATTTCTAATTGTGGAAGTATATATATCTGAAAACAAATTTGTAAAAATGAGTGTCTATAGATCAACTACAAAACTATATATACTATTTATTGAAGTGCAAGTTATATCCAAAAATCAAATCCAGATAGTTATAATTCCATAAAGAAAAACATGGGGATCCACGACTGTGTATGAGTGGATTAGAAACTATGGTAACCGAGTGTACCATGTGTGTGAGTATTCTTGGTATGTGAGTAATAAACTGTGAACGGAAATACGTTTGTACTGTAAGTAAATAGAATGGGAAAACAATAAGTAAAGTGAATATACGTCGATATTAGTAGTAGGGCAAAGAAATGTTAGTGTATGTTATCAATGATTTACCCTGGCTGTTCTTTATTATAACTGAGAGAAAATAGTGAGAGGAGTGGAGAGGTACGGGCCTAATATTTCTGGTTATGTCGTGAGAATGGTCTAGCTGCGTGAAGGTGAGGGGGAGTATGTGTATAGGTGTGTGTGTGTGTGTGTGTGTGTGTACGTGTGTGTGTATGTGTGTGTGTATAGGTGTGTATGTGTGTGTGTGTGTGTGTGTGTGTGATTGAGTAAGAGGGAGTCTGTATGTCTTTTTTTCTCTTTCTCCCTATCTCTTTGGATTGTATCCATTCGGCCCCATTCAGCCTACTGTTTTAAGACGTTTACCCCCATCCAGGTGTTACTATTTTTCTGGCGAGCGGTAGCGAGTGAGTATATAATTATATAGTTTTGTTTTAGTAAATTTTTCGATAGAAAAATTTCTCCGGCTGGATGGGGATAAACGTCTTAAAACAGTTGGCTGAATGGGGCCGAATGGATACAAGCCAGAGAGAGAGAGAGAGAGAAAAGGAGAGAAAGATAAAACAAAAAGCCGGTGACAGCGTAGGATCCTAACCTTAAATCAGGGACGGTATATCAGGGCCCGATAGAAGCTGAATTCAAGTGGATTTGTGAAGCTAATGATGATTTTATAGGAGTCGAAGTCGGATCTCAAAGTTTTTCCGAAGGTACAAAAATATCACTGGCCAATTTAGCGTCTATCACTCTAATGTCCTATAACTCTTTGGTAAAATACTCTATAACTTCCACTTCAGTTCCTAGACTGTAAATATTTGTGTTTATATAACAGAGACAATAATGACAATAATAATAACAATTATAATAATAATAATAATAATAATAATAATGGCAGTATTATAAATACTGGGCGGGTGCCCAACCCCGAAAAGGGTTGAAATAGGGGAGCTATCCCCCCGCCAAAGGCGGCTTTCTAGGGCCTTTCCTAGCTGATGCTGAGAGGATTGGGTTCTAGTCATGTGGTGATGGGCTGGTCTATCAGAGTGAGAACTGAGCAATCTCTGCCATACCCATAGCTTACTCTGACTGTTCCTTTTACTTATATATTTTCTAGATCTCAAGTGACGGGCGTCTCTAACGTGGATTGACCTCCCAATCTACCAAGATTGGAAGCCAAAGCGTCACCCTCCTCACTTTCTCTTCATAATTGCTGAGGGACACAGGGCCCTGGGTGGGGCTTTGGTTTCCCGGGCATTTCCGCACCCTCCTCAGCTCCCCGCCATGGAGTGGCTTCGGTCACCCAGGCTTTATTGTGGTCGGCGGGGAGGGTTCTGTGGGGGCGCTCGGTTATGGCCTTGGCCTTGCTCGGGGCCTTGGGGCTGTTCGGCCAGGCAGCTTGGGGAACAACAACAACAACAACAACAATAATACAAAAATAATAAACAAATATAATAATAACAAAATAACAGAATGCATAACTGCAATACAACTCAAACATATTTAAACAATATCTATATGCACATACAGTATATTAAAAAGCCTCACTGATTTTGCATTCAACACAGAACACATTAACTGTATAAATGTATCCCAAATGTGTTCAAAAAGCCTGAATAAAGTGTTCAAAGGATTACACAAAACTGATTACTACACGGATATTACTGTTTTACGTTATTATAAGTTACGTGCATGGTCTGTATTGCATGCACGAATGTTGCCGTGCAGTCTAGTGTCCGATAAGTTTATTTTTTGGTCGATTTAATTATATATTTATTTGTTATTTTTTTTAGCTTACTCCCTAGACCTCCATCAAGCTTAAAAAAACAACCCGAAGATCCCCCTTCGTTAAATATCAAGGAACACCTAGCTTCAACCTTTTGTTTCTTTCTTACTCAAAACAAGAAAAGAAAGAAAAGAAACAAAGAAAAAGGGTAAAATAGAAAACTCTGATCCACTCCTTGGAAGTTTGATTAGCTTTGTCTTCTTCATTCGTTCTTTCTTGTCAGGACGTGGACAAGTCTTCTTTACTTGTTCCACAAACTTTGACTGATTATCTTTATATGAACCACACTCACTACGATAGTTTGAGAGTCTGTACTTAATAAGAACAATAATAATAATAATAATAATAATAATAATACTAATAATAATAATAATAATAATAATAATAATAATAATCAAAACAACAATAACAATACTACTACCACCACTACTACTACTACTACTACTACTACTATTACTACTACTACTACTACTACTACTACTACTACAACTATGAATGATAATAGTACCGTAATAATAATGATAATAAAATAATGATAATACAATCCTACTATTAACATTAGACACAAATATATAAACAAAGTAATAACAACAAGAATATATCACCTTCAGCACGATGACGTAAATTTCGTCTTATTCTGGTTAACAAAACGATTTTCTTCAGCTTATAATATACCTCTGGGACTTAAATGCATAGTACCATCGTAGTAAACAATCTGAGTAACATCGGATCATCTTAAGCTGCATAAAATGGACTAACTTTAGCCACAATAAAAGGTAATAAGGGATCATCGTGCTGAAAAGATTAGTTATAATGATGCTACTCTTACTACTACTCTTACTACTACTACTATTACTACTACTACTATTACTACTACTACTACCTTTACTACTACTATATATTTAAGTTGCACTATCATTTTAATAGGTGTACTTTTATACTTTTGAGTATTTTTTATTAACATTCTTTTAACCACTTACGATGGCAATTTGATTTTAATTTAAAATGGTTGTCTTTCTCTGTATTCAACAATATGTATATGTATTGTATAATATGAAATAAAGCTGGATTGATTGATTGATTGATTGATTGATTGATTGACAACAACAACAACAACAACTACTACTACTACTACAAGTCCGTAAGTAAGGTGTTGGTTTGAATGAAGTAAGCCTAAGAACACCGTATGGCTCCCACCACATTCCCAACACATTTATCACATACACCCTCTGCCCTATTTTGTTATTCCAGGACCTATTGTTATGGGGGGAGGGGGGAGTTTTGGTAAGTTTATTTTTTATATATATATATATATATATATATATATATATATATATATATATATATAAACACAAATTTCTCCCTAGACCTCTATCAAACGTAAATAAACATCCCCAACATCCCCCTTCTAGGTATATGTGTAAATTTTTCGGTAGATTAATGTCCCGGCCGATGGCCAATTCTTACAGGCTCGCTATCGCTCGCCAGGATAACATCGACACCTAAATGGCACGAAAGGTCATGATATTGGCAAATAAATGGGACGAAAAGTCTTAAAATCGCCATACTAATAGGCCGAACGTCTTAAAATGTCAAAACTAATGGGGCCAAACATGAGGGAGAATGGGATCCAGAAAAAAACCAAGCATCCCCCTTCAGTATACCAGGATAAATGTAGACGATTTTATTTAGTTTGGGAAGGCCCTCTAGCAATCCGAGAGGTAAAATCTATTTCAGTTATCTCCGAGACGGCTGCCACACTCTTTATACACTGAATAAAAACCGCTAAAAAATGGCCAGATGGAAAGTCAAACCCGCGTCTTGGTCTAATGGATGGTTCACTTTTTGGGCGATTTTTGCATGTATTCATTATTTTTCTACTTTCCTCCCTAGACCTCCATCAAATTTAAAATAAAACATCCATTAGATCCCCCTTCGAGATTAATTTGTACATTTTTCGGTAGAAAAATGTCCCGGCCGAAGGCAGGTTCTTCCAACATTACAGGCTCACTATCGTTCGCCAGGGAAAAAAATCGACACCTAAATAGCACGAAAGGTCTAAATATTGACGACGAAATGGGGCGAAAGGTCTTAAAATCGAGTAACTAATGGGGCAAACATCTTAACATCTGACAACTAATGGGGCTAAACATGAGGGAGAAAGTGGTCCAGAAAACCGGCCCACGTCCCCTTAAATATGCACCGAGCCCCACCCAGATAGCGACGTATCCAAACCTCGGGACATATACATAAAGTACGTTTGGTATTTCGGGAGTGGAAGTCGGGGGTAACAAAGAAGAAACACAACAGAAAAAAGTTAAAAATATAGTTGGGTGTATTGACTCGTTCAGTACCAGTGACGTCCTTTTAACTTTACCGTTTATTTTATTCTAGCTAACATTAGACGATTATATTTAGTTTATAAAGGGACTCCAGCAATTAACATGCATCGAACTATCTCATTTAACCTTTTTATACTGCCACATATACTTCTTAAACTGCATAAAATCACCTAAAGTTAGCTGGAATAAAATTAAACTATTATCATAAAATAATATTTTGACCTTTATCCTTGACCTTGAAATTTGAAATGGTATTTATTCAATAACATTTCTATATAAACAACGTCTGGAAGAGAGATATTGATGAAATTATAATTATTGTAAAAAACAGCTCAAATAATTGAACTTTGACCTTGACCTGTGACCTTGACAATTATTATTTAATTGCATGATCATTAGATCATGTGTTACCCCGGTAGGATTACATGTTTTGATTAGTTTCATTTTCTCTCTCTCACTCTCTCTCTCTCTCTCTTTCTCTCTCTCTCTCTCTCTATATATATATATATATATATATATATATATATATATATATATATATATATATAAAGATATCATAAAGGGTGGTCTAAGGGCTGTATTTTATCTTGAAGGGCGTCTTTTCCGTATTTTTGTCTTTGAGGCACACTGAAATTGATAATAAATGGCAAACAACAATACAATTAATTAACTAACAATAAACAACATTAAATTAATAAATTACACTAAAATACCCCCTGTGGGTTATATATATATATATATATATATATATATATATATATATATATATATATCGGATTACATAAACTTTCGTAATTATAATCTTTTGTGTCTCTCTGTATTCCTAATATCTTCATGTATATCTGTTTGTCTGTCTGGTCGAAATGCAGTACAGGTATTTTAAAAAAGCATCTTACCAACATAAACAAATATTTGGCATATAAATATATGGATGCCAGGGACTCTACTCCCCAATTGAGGACATCTAATCATCTCCAAAATATATGCATGAACTCACCGACTAAACAAAAACTATTACCTCAAATATCGCGATGATCAAACCAAAACGTCTCGCGGTAGCATTTGGGTCGGGTTTATTATTTAGTGTTAATTACCATAAATTATCGCGATGCTTCCAGGTAACAAATAAAAGAACTGACCGTCTCGTAGAAATGCATTAAGGGGGGAAATTATTTCGATTATTTCATTATTGTATTTGTTGTTTAGTTTCCTCCCTAAACCTCAAAAATACCTCCATCAAGCTTAAAAAGACGCCCCCTAGATCCCCTTTCAAGATAAATTTTTAAATTTTTTGGTAGAAAACATTTCCTGGCCGAAGGCCAGTTCTTCTTAAATTACAGGATTGCTATCGCTTGTCAGGAAAAACTCGACACGTATATGGCCGGAAAGGTCTTAAAATTAACAGAAATGGGGTGAAAGTTCATAAAATCGCTAAACTACTGGGGCTAAATATGAGGGAGAAGGGGGTCTAGAAAAGCGACATACAGTATCTCCCCTTAACCCGGGAAAGACGAGGCTCCTTATAAGAGGTTTGGTGGGCAAAGGCGAAGGTCCTCATAAGAGCCAAGGCCTAAACAAAAACAAAAAACTCCTTTCAAAACACCCCACTGGCACTCAAAACAAAGCAATGTGTGATTAGGTAAGATAATTCCCCTCCATTACGTGCTATCACTCCAAAATATGTGTCCCACCCCACCCCCTTCCCCTCCTTTTCCCCTCTCCTCAATTATCAGCTTATTTTCCTCTTATTCCCCCTTTTATCAGGTAATTTTCGGAGCGAATTTCCCTCACACGGAGTCTTGAACACGGGCGAGGCAGCTACAGATTCTTACAACAGAGAGACTTCTCTTGCAAGGCATCAGTGCCGCTTTGGAGCTCTGAGAGGGAGGTTATATGCGCCCCGGCTCTCGCCTCATGATACGACCGGGCAGCAATAATATGTCTTTTTCACCACCCAAATGCTATCTCACTTATTTTATTGCTCTTAAATGTAAATATCTTCACAATAAATGTAAAATAGGTGCACATGGATAATGATATTTATGGTAAATATGGCAATTTTTGTGAGGAATGAACCAAAATACCTTCGCCTGGCGGGACATTTCAAATACCATAATTTCGCGCTTCCCGGGTTAAGGAGATGTGTAGGGCAGGTAAAGAATCCTGGTCACTACTGTCATTCAGGTCATAAGTATATCTGTTGTTTTTCTGGTTAAATCTAGTTAATTTGGTTGTGTGGTTAAGTTTGCTTCAGTTCACATAATTTTTTTTTTTAAATTTATTATTAATATATATGTTTTACCCATTATGCCCTATACCTTTGATATACCTTTAAAGGATATAATTGGACACATAAAGTATACTTGTCATACCTTCTTTTAACGCATAATCTGGTCCAGTATACATAAGGTGGCGATCCAAGTCAATACTTCCCTCAGGTACGGTCGCGCTAATAAGTCATATCCCATTTGGCATTACGTTTGGCTTGTTCTGTGCTGTATTAATGACTGTCAGATGTTGAATAGGACGGGTAAGTGTAGGAACATGTTTGTATATTTCACTCGATATGAAGAAATGAAGCTTAGATATTGCTGAAACCAATTATTGATCAAAACATACTTGGTGCCGAGGCATGACTTATTCACCTGGGCGGTACGCCCAGGTGACGGTAAAGGCCACACGTCAAGGGCGCCTACATTATTACAACCAACCCAACGTACGCCTGCTATTCTCAAGACATGTTAGACCAGTAAAACTTAACTAAAGAAATGTATCAGATTGATTCGGTGAAGAAAGCAGGCGATTATCCAATTTATAAATCTAATGTAATGACTATGGGCCATCAATTTCAAAAGTATGATTTGATTTAGTAGCATAAGCGAACAAATAGATTACTAAAAAAACAAAAAAAACAAAAACAAAAAAATAAATACAAAGAGTAAATACAAATTATAAAAATAAATAAAGGGGTATGTGCCAGAATATAGAATAAAATAGAATAAAATGTGCCAAAATATACGGATAGACAAAGCACCACCACAGGTCCTTAGTGATGGAGCCCACACAGGTGATAGGGAGACACAGGTGGCGTTGGTTAGTGACACAGCACCCGGGGGCCCTACATGGCTGGGGCTTGGGTCAGGGGTCTTTAAGGGGAGGGTTTTAGTTTGTTACCTAGACCTCCATCAAGCTTAAAATTAAACCCCCTTGACCCCTTTCAAGATAAATTTTACATTTTTCGATAGAAACATGTCCCATCCGAAGGCCAATTCCTCTTAAATTACAGGCTCGCTATCGCTCGTCATGAAAAAATCAACACATAAATGGCACGAAAGGTATTAAAATTGACAGAAATGTAGCAAAAGTTCTTAAAATCGTCAAACTAATGAGATGGAAGTCTTAAAAATCTCGAAACAAATGGGTTAAACATGACGCAGAAGAAGGGTGTCCAGAAAACAAATGGGTTAAACATGACGCAGAAGAAGGGTGTCCAGAAAACAAATGGGTTAAACATGACGCAGAAGAAGGGTGTCCAGAAAACAAATGGGTTAAACATGACGCAGAAGAAGGGTGTCCAGAAAACAAATGGGTTAAACATGACGCAGAGAAGGGTGTCCAGAAAACAAATGGGTTAAACATGACGCAGAAGAAGGGTGTCCAGAAAACAAATGGGTTAAACATGACGCAGAAGAAGGGTGTCCAGAAAAAACAAAAAACAAAAATCCTAGTTATAAATTTCCCTTGGAGCAAATGTACAGTATGACTATTCCTGACTAATGGTAGTTTGCTTGGAGTAGCATTGACTGTACTGGTGTGAACATACTGTCTGTGCAAAAGAGGAGTGATGGTGTAATTGGTTTGAGTGTTTAAGATCTGTATGTGGTGACCCAGGTTCGAATCCCGGGTGGAGTACAAGCTTTCATTAAGGGGATAGTGGCCGGTTGTTTAGGCTATCAATTCATATATTAATTAGTTTTTTAGTTTCCTCGCTAGACCCCCATCAAGCTTAAAAAACACCCCCTAGACACCCCTTCAAGATAAATTGGTAAATTTTTCGATAGAAAAATTTCCCGGCCAAAGGCCGGTTCCTCATAAAATTACAGGCTCGCTATCGCTCGCCAAGAATAAACAACAACACCTAAGTGGCACAAAAGGTCTTGAAATTGACAACGAAATGGGGCGAAAGATATTAAAATAGACAAACTAATGGAATGAACGTCTTAGAATCTCAAAACTAATATGCTAAACACGAGGGAGAAGGAGGTCCATAAAAAACGAGTAGTGCCCCCTTAATGTCATTGGGTGGTGTTTGGTGTTGGGAGTGAAAATAAATCAATTAGATTATGCCTTTGTCACCTGGGAGCAATCGTCGCCTGTGATTGACAAGTACTTTATTAACGTCTCCTCTTTCTATAACATTTCTCGGCTGCATAACAAACAATGACCAAAAATCTGATACCTTGTAAAAAGCTTCCAGCGAATCAAAAGTGTAATGGCAACCTTTAGCAGAATCGTTTGACTTTATACTCCTTAAATTTTTATATCGACTAGCAGTAATTGTTTTAGAGTGTGTGTGTGTGTGTGTGTGTGTGTGTGTGTGTGTGTGTCTGTGTCTGTGTCTGTGTGTGTGTGTGTGTGTGTGTGTGTCTGTGTCTGTGTCTGTGTCTGTGTGTGTGTGTGTGTGTGTGTGTGTGTGTGTGTGTGTGTGTGTGTGTAATATAATTTGGCTTTGAAAATGTGGATATTCCCCACACCCAACTGATTCTACATATTAACACTTCTATATGGAAAGTTGTATTTCCTCACATGTGTAGAGTGACGTATAGAGACAGATTGAGGAATGAAGAGGTACGTAGGAGAGTGGGACAGCAGGAACCCTTGTCGACCAGAGTGGACAAAAGGGTGCTGTGCTGGTATGGACATGTTGAGCGAATGGGAGATAACAGACTTACAAAGAGAGTATATGATTCAGATACAAGGGGAGGTAGAAGGATAGGAAGACCTTGGTTGAGATGGAGAGATGGTTTTGTAAAAGCGTTGGAAGGTAGTGGGGTGACTGTAGAACAGGCAAGAGAATTGGTAATGAATAGGAATGAATGGAGAATCCTTGTGAATAGATGAGTGATAACGCAGTCGTTGGGAGAGGAGGTCGGGCGCCAATTGGACTAAATAATAATCCGTCAGGCGCCTGGCCCGGGGAGCCGGTGTATATGAAGGGTCATGCCTGGATGTGAGGTGGGCGGGCATTGTGGTGTGCTCCGCTGCGTGTCTGCCTGCTGAGACCGGAACCTCTCCGGGAGGTCTGGGGCCGGGGGAGTGCTGGAGGTCATTAGTGATCCTTGGTCTCTAGGTCTTCTCCTGGGCGACCTAGATGTGTGTGAATTTGTATTTTGTTTTTTAAGTTGTATTCTGTTATCCCGGTTCGGGCTCTGTCTCGAGTCGGCCACCACCAGCTATGGTGTATGAGCTTGAGTATATACATACATACATTGGTTCATTAGTATATATATTTATTTATCATATTTAGTTTCCTCCCTAGACCTCCATCAAGCTTAATGAACCATCCTCAAGATCATCCGAGATAAATTTATAAATTTTTCGGTAGAAAAATTTCCCGGTTCCTCCAAAGTTATAGGCTCGCTATCGCTCGCCAGAAAAAAATCAACACCTAAATGGCACGAACGGTCTTGATATTGATAAGGAAATGGGACGTAAGGCCTTAAATCGACAAAATAGTGGGACGAACGTCTTAAAAACTCAAAACTGATGGGGTCAAACATGAGGTAGAAGTGGGTCCAGAATAAAAAAAAAAAAAACTCCCCCTTACAGATATAGTTCACCTCTAACTATAAAGATAACCCGAGTTGACATTATAGAGGCAGTGTGTTGAGCGTGACTGTACCGTGAAGACCACCACTTTGTTATGATTTATGTCCCCCGCGGTAGGGTAGTAGATCTTGGCCGGCATATATGTCTTGTCTTCCGAGCACCTCAAGCAGTCTTACCAGGGTAATTATACCTTTGATTAACCCCTTCAGACTCATATGACGCAGAGGTTGCCAGATTAGCAATAAGAAATAGAGTTCTCTCACTCTTATAATTACCTCTCCAAAATTAGTTTTCTGCCCACAGCTAACTGAAAGACAACTGCAGAGGTTGAAGTAACTAAACTAAAGGTTTCTAAATACCCCTGATGGTAACAAAGGCTTTAAAGTCCCTAATAGGTTCAAAATCGCGTCATATGTCGAAGAGGGTTAAGGGGAGATTTCCACTCGAGGGATTTTTTCTGGATCCCTTTCTCCCTCATGTTTAGCCCCATTGATTTTGAGATTTTAAGACCTTCGCCCCATTAGTTTGACGATTTTAAGAACTTTCGCCCCATTTATGTTACTTTTAAGATCTTTCGTGCCATTTAGGTGTCGATTTTTTCCTGGCGAGCGATAGCGAGCCTGTAATTTAAGAGCAACCGGCCTCCGGCCGGGAAATTTTTCTACCGAAAAATGTACAAATTTATCTTGAAAGGGGGTCTAGGGGGGTGTAATCTTAAGCTTGATGGATATCTAGGGACCAAACTAAATACCTCCCCTTAACCCCAATACAGAAATTATACCTCACCGTCTCTCTCTTTCTTTCAATCTCTCTCACACACACTCTCTCTCTCGCTTGCTCTCTCTCACACACACACTCTCTTACACTTCCTCTCTTACTCTCTCTCGCTCTCTCTTACTCATGCTCTCTCTCACACACACACTCTCTTACACTTCCTCTCTTACTCTCTCTCGCTCTCTCTTACTCTCTCTCGCTCTCTCTCCCCCCTCGCTCTCGCGCGCTCGCTCTCTCTCTCTCTCTCTCTCTCAGCTCAAGTAATCTTCTGTTGGCAATTAAACCTTTCATGA